>JAQMRL010000012.1:1166980-1766980 GCA_035578175.1 Catonia carolina
TGCAATACTTGCTCCTCTCCTACCTCTGTTAAACATTTGGTCGGCCATTATTTTGGTCCTTCAACACTTTCAGCCCGAGACAAGTATTTTTCAGTTTTGGTAGTGGTCGAAGCCACTTGCAGGTTAACTGTAATAACAACAACAAAACTATGCACTATCAGCTGCTGGTGAGAACGCAAAAACCATGGGGGCACAATGTGCTGCTACGTGGTGAATATTTTTCCAACCCAAGGTCTGAAATCTATTGCTAGAACCCAGTAGGAATTGTTGATACGTTTAAATAGACAGAAAATGCGAAGCAGATACGCAACTATCACCCGTGTATCAAATTGATACACACGGCAGGCTGATGATGAAACTTAACAACTGTCAATCATATTAGCTCACACGGGCCCACACAAAACTCTTTCGTGAGGCAAATTGATACACATAGGGCTGAAAGTGTTTTAATATTAATTATAATCGATAAACATACAACCGTGCCCGTAACAGACAGGTGGAGTGTGAAATTATTTACACTCAATCTGTTAGTTCCAGGGCTAAAACAAATAGTTGTGTTTCTTATCACATGGTCAACCAATCAAATGGCTGAATCATTTGAGATTAGAAGAGGTAGAGGTGTACTGTGACACTACTCACAGTTGTCTCCTCTGAAAGTAATGAATTTCATTGTACAGCCAGACCCTGTGGTGAATGAAGTGAAGGTGTCATTTGCAGAGTGGAAAATTTGTGCTTTTCGGAAGGGCTTACCATGCTGATAAGCGTTCTTTTCCACTCGGTGAGGAAGGCAATAGTAAACTACCCCACTCCTTGTTTTTACTTCGTAAAACCCTTTAGAGGTTCAAACCATCCTTTTGGTTGATGGCCTAAACACAAACATACAATCAGCTGATTATATTATAAACTATTGCATGTTAACGCACTCTATAATCAATGTGTTCAGTACGAGATGCAAGATGAGAGTGAACTATTGCAGCTCTTATACGCATGCGCGCGTAATGTTTGTCATGAACAATCTGGCAAACGTTGTGATTGGTCTAAACATGTGGAACAGCAGAGCTCATCAACTGTAACAAGCATATTAGTCTTGTCAATGCTTGGTTAAAATAAAGATTATTTTCATTGTTTTTTTTACTTTCTCTTGCCTGTATGAGTATATAGGAAGGAAAGTATTGTTTTCATGTTGATTTTTCGAATTCGAGTTTTCACCGGATCTATACGTTTTCAGACCCCCTGAACCCAAAAAACATGTTTTTAGCGATTGGTCTGTTTGTGTGTGTGTGTGTGTGTGTACACAAAATATCTCAAGAACGGAACATCGTAAGGACTTGAAACTTGAAACTTAAGTTACATACCACTACCGGACCCGACACGAACATTTTCATCAAAATCGGTCAACCGGAAGTAGTAGTTTATTCGTGTAATTTTTTACTTTTTTGCGATTTTCTCAAAAACTGGTCCTACGATTTTTTTAAAAATCGCCTCATTTACTAAACTTTTTATTCTCTACAAGATAGGGTAGGCGCCATGTTTGCTGAAATTCTGGGTAAGGCTGTTTTCACGTAAAAACATTTTCTTTTTAAGATTGCGGCTTTAATATGCATTTTAGCGCAAAATGTTATATAATAAAAGTTGTAGAGAATTTGAAAACCTACAACTTTTATTTCAAGCATTTTTTTGTAAAACGCTTAGTTTAGCGGTAATTAGCGATTTTCTGTTTTTTTCTCACGAAAACGTGTGAAAAATCTATTTTTTTAAGATTTCGGCCTTAGTATGCATTTTACGACAAAAGTGTATATAATTAAATATATAAAAAATTAAAAGATCTACAACTTTTATTAAGAGCATTTTTCTCTACAGAGCCTATAGAGAGAAAGAGTGATTTTCCGTATTTTTAAACCAAACTGAGTTCGATTTTCATTTTGCGTGTTTCACTCATGATTGAAATATGGTTTTATTTTTGAGATTAGTTGTTTGTTTATTTCTAATGTTTTATTACTAATGTTAGGTTTATTGTTAATTATTTATATTGGCAAGAGAAAGTTGTGCGAGTGTTTCACACCAGATTTTTTTTTTTAAATAAATGTTTATTGAACATGATACGCCTTTGGCATGAGAATCTTTAACCGTTTCCACTCGTATTATGTTTGCCTCCACTTGTGTTCACTTTATGATTTGTTGATACCCCCCCCCCCCTATTACATTAATCATACACGCATAATGTGTTGTTGTCAGTTTTAAGAGCATGCTATACTTTTTATGTTCGTTATTACTTTGATGATAATAATGATACATAAAAAATGCTTTTTCGTTTTTATCATTCGAAATACTATAAGAATACATTCGAAATATCCACAAAATATAAAAAAAAACATGCTGGCGAGCGACTAACAGAAAATACCCCACTTTTGCCTTGAAATCCATTTAAGGCTGCAACCTTAACAATTTTTACTTTCTCTTGCCTATATGAATATTTATAGGAATGAAAGTATTGTTTTCATGTCGATTTTTTGAAATCGAGTTTTCACCGGATCTACACGTAAACAGACCCCCTGAACCTAAAAAACATGTTTTTAGCGATTGGTCTGTGTGAACGGAATATCTCAAGAACGGAACATCGTACGAACTTGAAACTTAAGTTGGATACCACTACCGGACCCGACACGAACATTTTCATCAAAATTGGTCAACTGGAAGTAGTAGTTTATTCGTGTAATTTTTCAATTTTTTGCGATTTCTCAAAAACTGGTCCTACAATTTTTTTAAAAATTGCCTGGTTTACTAAAAGTTTTTATTCATTAAAAAAACCTTTATTAAAAACCCAATTTATTAGGTTTCTTTTATTTGAAGCAATTATCTCTACAGAATCTAGTTTAAGCAATTACTGATTTTCTGTACTTTTCAGCCTAGCTGAGGTCAATTTTCATTTTACATTGTTTACTAATGATTAACCGTTTCCACTCGTCTTATGTTTGCCTCCTCCACTTGTATTTATTTTATGATTTGTTGATCACATTAATCATACACGCATAATCTGTTGTTATTTAGTATTATAAGAGCATGCAATACTTTTTACTTTCTCTTGCCAATATGAATATATAGGCAAGAGAAAGTATTGCTTTCATGTCCATTTTAATAAATACACTCAACACCCGAATATACACCTAAACAGACCCCTCAACCCACACAACAACTGCTTTTTACCTATTGGTCTCTGTGTGTGTGTGAACAAAATATCTCAAGAACGGAACATCGTACGAACTTGAAACTTAAGTTACATACCACTACCAGACCCAACACAAACATTTTCATCAAAATCGGTCTACCGAAGTAGTAGTTTATTCGTGTAATTTTTCACTTTCTTGCAATTTTCTCAAAAAATGGTCCTACGATTTTGTTTTTAAATCGCCTGGTTTACTTAATTTTTTTATTCTCTACAAGATAGGGTAGGCGCCATGTTTGCTGAAATTCTTGGTGAGGCTGTTTGTACGAAAAAAAGTGTTTTTTTAAGATTTCGGCCTTAGTATGCATTTTATGACAAAAGTGTATATAATCAAATATATAGAAAATTAAAAGATCTACAACTTTTATTTAGAGCACTTTTTCTCTACAGAGCCTAAGTTTAGTGTAAAAGAGTGATTATCCGTATTTTTAAGGCGAACTAAGATCGATTTTCATTTTGCGTCTTTCATATATGATTAAAATTAGGTTATGTTTATTGAGGTTAGTTTTTTTATTTATTACTAATGTTAGGTTTATTTTTAATTATTTGCACTGGCAAGAGAAAGTTGTGTGAGTGTTTCACACTAGATTTTTATGTTTGTTATTACTTTAATGATAATAATGATACATAAAAAATGATATTTTTTCTCACCTAAAAATTTTTAAAATACAGGGTGATTCATGAAGTTCTCCCCCCACTTCTACAGCACATTGTACTAGTAAAAATAATGAAAAAATGTTATATAAACATAGGTCCGAAAACGCTTCGTTAGCGAGTTACAGCTAGCGAAAGATTTCGCCTGAATTCCTGGGCAAAGAGTAAAATAAAGCCATACTGAACTTTTGGAAAGGTTAATTAAGTAAGAAATGTCGTGGATTCTTATGTAATTTTACCTGATAAAGCTAATAAAATAGGTTTCAGAACTGTACCTGTAGTAGTTTTTGAGGGATTCACGGTTAAATGCAAAAAATTGGGGCACGAAACAATGTTTTTTTAAGTTTCATGTACAATAACTTTGTTAAATTGGTAATAAATACATAAAATCAACAAACATTAATTGTAGAGAATTTAATTCTGAGAAAATTGATATAATCAAAGTCTAAAATAAAACCGAAATAAGTATCAAAAAATCGATTTTATTCAGTATAATACATTACTATCTGTAAAGAAATACCGTACGGTATTTAGTTAAAATAAAACAAAAACAAAATGTTTGTTCCTTAATGATGAGATAAATTGAGAAAACAAGATGAACTGTTAAATAAATTTGTTTGTAAATAAAAATATCATGTTTTATTACGTTGTATTTTTTTTTTAAATAAAAATTTACATTAAATGTTCGAAAATAAATGAAGCAAACATTTTCCAATTATTGTTTACTAATAATCGAAATGCAGTTTTTTGTTTTATTAATTTCTAAGTTGGTAACGCACGAATAACAGCTGATCAACAATGGTATTCTGTACTGTTACGTTAGAACTGTGTATTAGTGGTGTTTTGCAAGCTACAGCAGGAGATCGGGTTCTGTGAATCGTGTTATTAAATGCAATTTTTTTGTGAGTTATAATTCGATTGTTTATTCAGCGAAAAAATGCCTTACTTATTTACATCAGAGGAATACGCTGATATGGTTTTTATTTTGGGTTACTGTAATGGTAATGCTAGAGCTGCTGTAGTAGAATATGAACTACGTTACCCTAATAGGAGGATTCCAGATACCAAAACAATTTCAGGAACTTTTCGTACTCTTCGGGAAACAGGATCACTACCAAGTACTAGAACCAATTATGAACGAGCTGTCCAACTTGATGATGATATTGTTATTAATGCTGTTCATCGCAGTCCAGGTGTAAGTACACGACGTATTTCTAGGCGGATAGGAGTTTCGCAGTCAACGGTGTGGAGGTCACTAAATCGAAACAAATTTTATCCGTTTCATAAACAAAAGGTTCAACATCTACAGCCAGGGGATGGTCCGCTTCGCTTGGAGTTTTGCAACTTTTTGAATATTAATAATCAACTCTACAAGCGTATTTTGTTTACGGATGAGGCACAATTCACTCGGGATGGTGTCAATAACTTGCACAATGAACACTCATGGGCAGAAGAAAATCCACATGAGGTAGTGGAACAGAACTTTCAACACCGATTTAGTGTCAATGTCTGGTGTGGCCTTTTGCACAATCGGCTGATTGGACCTTTCATATTACCCGGACGCCTAAATGCTGAGTTGTATTTGCATTTCCTTCAAGAAGAGTTGCCGCAGCTGTTAGAGAATGTTCCTTTACGTCTCAGACAAAATTTGTACTTCCAGCATGACGGAGCACCTCCCCACTTTTCACGTGCCGTTTCTGCTTATTTAAATCATCAATTTCCTGGACACTGGATTGGTCGTGGAGGGCCTCACCCTTGGCCACCAAGATCCCCAGATCTATCTCCATTGGATTATTGCATCTGGGGATGGATGAAAGACATTGTATACAAGACAAAAGTGAATTCTCGTGATGAATTAATTGCCCGTATTATGGATTCGGCTGTGCAGATACAGGGAAGCCCTGAAAAATTAAGAAACGCAACAAAAGCAATACACAAACGTGCTGCAAAATGTATTGATAATGATGGCCTCATTTTCGAACATCTATTATAAAAAGGTGCGTACGGTTGGCCCAACCTGATTAATTTTGCTTAAAACTAGTAATGTATTATACTGAATAAAATCGATTTTTTGATACTTATTTCTGTTTTATTTTAGACTTTGATTATATCAATTTTCTCAGAATTAAATTCTCTACAATTAATGTTTGTTGATTTTATGTATTTATTACCAATTTAACAAAGTTATTGTACATGAAACTTAAAAAAACATTGTTTCGTGCCCCAATTTTTTGCATTTAACCGTGAATCCCTCAAAAACTACTACAGGTACAGTTCTGAAACCTATTTTATTAGCTTTATCAGGTAAAATTACATAAGAATCCACGACATTTCTTACTTAATTAACCTTTCCAAAAGTTCAGTATGGCTTTATTTTACTCTTTGCCCAGGAATTCAGGCGAAATCTTTCGCTAGCTGTAACTCGCTAACGAAGCGTTTTCGGACCTATGTTTATATAACATTTTTTCATTATTTTTACTAGTACAATGTGCTGTAGAAGTGGGGGGAGAACTTCATGAATCACCCTGTATAAACTGTAAAACATACATTGCTGTTGTAAAAACTAAAATAAAATAAACTATATTTAACTAGAAATTGATACATAAAACCTAATAAGAACATGCAGAATAATATGAGTATTATTACTTTCTCTTGCCTATATGAAAATATAGGAAGGAAAGTATTGTTTTCATGTCGATTTTTAGAAATCGAGTTTTCACCGGATCTTTACGTTTTCAGACCCCCTGAACCCACACAAACATGTTTTTAGCGATTGGTCAGTGTGTGTGTGTGTGTGTGTGTATACAAAATATCTCAAGAACGGAACAACGTACGAACTTGAAACTTGAAACTTAAGTTGCATACCACTACCGGACCCGACACGAACATTTTCATCAAAATCGGTCAACCGGAAGTAGTAGTTTATTCGTGTAATTTTTCACTTTTTTGCGATTTTCACAAAAACTGGTCCTGCGATTTTCACAAAAACTGGTCCTACGATTTTTTTAAAAATCGCCTGGTTTACTCAATTTTTTATTCTCTACAAGATAGGGTAGGCGTCATGTTTGCTGAAATTCTTGGTGAGGCTGTTTTTACGTAAAAACATAGTTTTTTTAAGATTACGGCTTTAATATGCAATTTAGAACAAAAATGTATATAATAAAAGTTGTAGAGAATTTAAAAACCTACAACTTTTACTTCAAACAGTTTTTTGTATAATGCTTAGTTTAGCAGTAATTAGCAATTTTCTGACTTTTTCTCACGAAAACGTGAGAAAAATTGATTTTTTTTAAGATTTCGGCCTTAGTATGCATTTTACAATAAAAGTGTATATAATCGAATTTATAGAAAATTAAAAGATCTGCAACTTTTATTTAGAACATTTTTCTCTACAGAGCCTAGTAGTAGGTATAAGTGCCGAAATGACTTCCACTTTTGGTCTCTTGTTTAAAACAATTATATTTCTACAAAAAGCAATATAATATTCCACAGTCAATTACTGTTGATTAAAAGTTGTAAAGTACTGAGTTTCATTAAAATAATAGAGCCTTTTGCTACGGATGATTAACTAATAATTGAAAGTTGTACAGTACAAAATTCATTAAAATAATACAGCTTACAAAAATAACAGACCTTACAGTCTGTTGAAATTAAATGAAAATATAAAATATTGTACTTCTTTCTTCGTTAACAAAGGCTTATTTGTAACTCACATACACACTTATACATTTAATACTTGTGTTGTTCAAAAATTTAAGTCTACACTTAGTTGTTTTATTAAAAGTAAAATTAAAGATAAATTTATGAAAATCTCTCATCTTTAATTGTTAAATCTTATAAGATATATTTTGTTCCAAGATTGTATTATTTTATTTACGTTATATATTGTGGTAAAGAAAGAATAATTCGCTATGTAAGACATTTATATTAGCTTACTGTAAGTTCAATGTTCTGCATTGAACTCAAGTTTTAACAAAGTATTTAGTGTTCCTCGCTATAGCTACTTACTTTTTATTACTATACAATATGTTGCTGTAATTATTTATAATAAAATTTCTATAGAATATACAAATATAAAGATTAATTAAAAAATTCTGTTTCTTTCTTTGTAAATACTATAATTTTTTACATACTATTCTTTCTCATAAGTTCATTGTACGAAATGAATATAAATATAAAAATTTCTGTCATTATTTTTAATCAAATTTGTCAAGCATGGACAAAATAGAAATATTAAGTAAAGACTTATGTTTAATAAGTTCTCACAATAAAATGTGTAAAGTTACTCATCTTATAAGGTCACTGAACATAACAACAATATTCTCTGTAACCAGAAAATTGTATATAAACATATTTTTCCATTGTTCCTAATCATATTCAATACATCTTAGATTGGAAAACATGAACCGAGCAGAGGAAAATGTTTACAATCATATGAGAGAAGAAGCTCAACAGATAGACGAAGTAAGTAATATACAGGGTGATTCATGAAGTTCTCCCCCCACTTCTACAGCACATTGTACTAGTAAAAATAATGAAAAAATGTTATATAAACATAGGTCCGAAAACGCTTCGTTAGCGAGTTACAGCTAGCGAAAGTTTCGCCTGGATTTCAGTTCACCAGGTGAAATGAGGTCTTCCTGGAATTGTGGTAAGGTAGATTAAGGGGCGAATTCAATCATTTCTTATGGTTTTTGATCTGATAAATTGAATAAAACAGGTCCCAGAACTGTAAGTTAAATAGTTTTTGAGAAAACCAGTGTCAAATGCAAAAAATGGAGTGAAAATCACATTTTTTCATCTTTGGGCAAGAATAACTTTGTTATTTCACCAAGAAACAGTTAAAAATTTTCAATAAAAAATGTAGAAAATTTTATTCTGAACAAACCGGTGTAAATAAAGTACACAGAAAGCGAATAGTTTTTGAGAAAACCAGTGTCAAATGCAAAAAAATGGAGTGAAAAAAACACATTTTTTCATTTTAGTTTTTCCGGTTAATTTTACTTTGTACTCTTATGAATAAAAACTCATTTAATCAAACATCTATTCGCTTTCTGTGTACTTAATTTACACCGGTTTGTTCAGAATAAAATTTTCTACATGTTTTATTGAAAAATTTTAACTGTTTCTTGGTGAAATAACACAGTTATCCTTGCCCAAAGATGAAAAAATAAGTTTTTCACTCCATTTTTTGCATTTGACACTGGTTTTCTTAAAAACTATTTAACTTACAGATCTGGGACCTGTTTTATTCAATTTATCAGATCAAAAACCATAAGAAATGATTGAATTCGCCCCTTAATCTACCTTACCACAATTCCAGGAAGACCTCATTTCACCTGGTGAACTGAAATCCAGGCGAAACTTTCGCTAGCTGTAACTCGCTAACGAAGCGTTTTCGGACCTATGTTTATATAACATTTTTTCATTATTTTTACTAGTACAATGTGCTGTAGAAGTGGGGGGAGAACTTCATGAATCACCCTGTATAATATTATTATTAATTATTTTTTCTAAATATTTTTATTCACGAATTTTCAATGTTTTTCTGTATCTGTTATCAAATGAATTTCTCTATGCAGCCAGACCCTGTGGTGAATGAAGTGAAGATATCATTTGCAGGGTGGAAAGTGAATGCATTTTTCTCTACAGAGCCTAGTTGAGCGTGAAAGAGTGATATTCCGTATTTTTAAGCCAAACTAAGTTCGATTTTCATTTTGCGTCTTTCACTCATTATTAAAATAAGGTTATATTTATTGAGGTTAGTTTTTTGGTTATTTCTAATGTTTTATTACTAATATTAGTTTTATTGTTAATTATTTATATTGGCAAGAGAAAGTTGTGCGAGTGTTTCACACCAGATTTTTACTATAAGGGGGTTGCGTTTTTTTAAAGAACGGTTGAGAATCGGTGGTGTAGAGAGGAGAGGAGAGGCGTAGTCCACTCACTTTTAGTATGATTCCGTTATCATAACATAAGAGCTATGTTTGTTTTCTCTCGGAAATAATAATTAGATTACTAGTAAATAGGCCTAATCGGACGGACGGACGGCCTTCATCAACTAGCCTACCACACACGCCCCCACTGGCTGTAGATTCGGCGGCTCCAGTCGGCCCCAACACTGTCCTCCAATATTCATTACGCACACCGCAATAAGTGTGTTAGAACTTTAAACTCGCGGGCTTCCCTCGCATTCGACTAGTGCCGCCGCTTACTTGCAGCTGACCGGTATCTACACGAACCAGGCTTTCCGATAAGAAGAGTTGTCTTTTGGAACGCGTACGGAACGTACACAGTCTACTAGTTACCTCGCTCCATGCCAGTACAGGTAACTAGAATAATAATTAGGATTTACAGTCCATTTAAATTTATTTTCGTAACCTGGCTTTATGGACATAGTTTTTAGGTCCTCCGGGCCGGATTCGAAACCAGTCTATTAAAAAGTTTTTAGTCGTCCGCGATCGGGTTCGAAACCAGTGTTTCGGTTATCCACGTCCGGATTCGAATTCAGTGTGTTGCGTATCAGTGTATACCGTCAATTACTAGTATTGTATTTTTTTAGTAGTGTTCGTTTGGGAAGCCCGAATACGCGAGCCGTAATTATTCGTATATGGAAACAAAGTTATTCACAATAAAAGGAAAGGTATTTTTATACTTAAATACATGTACGTAAGTAATGTTTAATTATAAAATTTGTTTATAGACTTAAATTTGTTTAAATCGTTGATAAGGATATCCTTATCAACGATTTCTTATCTCAACAAATTATTAATCGCAACGATATTATCAAAACGATTTACTTTCAACGATTCTGCAAATTCATTTAATTTATTAAAATAGATAATTTTAATAAATACGATTAATTTAAAATTTATTCTGATACATTTATAGTACAATATAAAATGTTGTTTATTACCGAATATTGAATATCTAGTTATTAGATTACAAGTTATTACTACAGTTTTCAATCAATTTATTTTTATTTTTGAAACTACGTTTATTACATTTAAACCATATTATTTCAAATTAAAATACTAAATTTATTTACTATCAAGAAAATTAAAAATTTATTTTAATTTCAATCGCCTTCAAAAATGGCTGAAAAATTAGAAGCCGCCTTAAAAGGGGCAATTTCACGTCGGGAAAAACTTTTCCGCCGAATCCAAAGCTTACATGATTTAATAGCGCAACTTTCGGATCCAATTAAATTGGACGAGTTCAAAGTAAGATTTGAAAATTTAAAGGAAACCTTTAACCAATTTGAATCCACACAAGAAGAGATTTACTCTCTTTCCGTTAAGATAAATAAAGATTTGAGTTCAGACCCGACAGTCGCTTCAACTACGGCATTTGAAGAATTGTATTTCAAAACAATTGCTGCTTATAAAAAATATTGCAGTCCAGTTGAGATTTCTGTAACCGAGACCACATCAGAACAAAAACTTGTTCGTCCCCGTTTACCGGAAATTAACCTTCCTAGATTCGATGGGACTTTAACTAAGTGGATTCCATTTTATGATAGTTTTGTCTCTCTCATTCATAATAATAGTGGGCTTACAGCAATTGAAAAATTTCATTATCTGTTATCTTGTTTATCTGGTCCTGCATTAGCAATAGCTCATTCCTTGCAAATTACCGATGCCAATTATGATATAGTATGGAGATCACTTAAGAGCAAATACCATAATAAGCGAGTGTTGGGAAACGGCTTACTCGATGCGGTTTTCAACTATCAACCAAGAATTACAGAATCAGCTGCATCGTTATCTCATTTTTTATCAAATTTTTGTGAACAAGTTACTGCACTAAAAGCAGTTGGTATACCAGATTTAGCAGATTTCATAATCTTATTTGTTGCCTTACGAAACTTGCCGCATCAAACCCGAAAACAATTCGAGATGCACCATAGTAGTGTTGACATTCCGACCTTTGAGTTATTAGCAGAATTCCTTCAAAATCAGTCTCGAATTCTAGAAATTTCGGAACCATCAATTTGGACGGGAAAATCGTCGAATAATAAGTCTGTCAAATCGTCAGCATTGTCACCTGACAACAAATTTACTAGTAGCAACACGATCAGACCTCGTCCTTATAATCCAGTCTCGACTCATACGTCAGCCGTAGTTAAACAACAAACACAGAAAATTCTTTGTCCGGTGTGCAGTCAGCCTCATACCGTTTTCAAATGCCCAAATTTTCTTCGCCTAGGTTTGCCTCAACGCAAAGAGCAAGTTACAAAATTGAAGCTTTGTTTTAATTGTTTGAAAAGTTCGCATCAGATCGCTGCGTGCCCATCAAAAACAAATTGTTTAAAATGCGGTGGAAGGCATCATTCATTTTTACACTTTGAAACCACTGTACCAGAATCGATACTACCTGTAATCAATACTCCCGGTCAGCCGAATAATTCAACTTCAGTCATTCAGAATAATACTTTAGCATCTTCTGTTAGAGCCAATGACTTGACTTCGTGTCACTCTAATGCGAATACGGACAAAGCAAATCATTCAATTTCAGTTGTCCTCGGCACAGCAATTATCGGCATAAGGGACGCAACTAATACTTTTCAATACGTACGCGCACTTATTGATTCCGCGGCGCAAACCTCTTTCATTACGTCATCGTGCGCCTTGCGCTTAGGCCTATCGCATAAAACGTGCAATATTTCTGTCGCTGGCTTAGGGCAGAATAAAATTTCTGATGCAAAAGGAATAGTTACGTGCCTTTTCAAACCAAGGGACTCTGATCAACCTCAGTTCAATACTGAAGCTATTATATTGCCGAAGATAACGTTAGACATGCCCTCTACAAAGATTCCAGAATCAGCCTGCAATCATTTTAAACATCTGTTCTTGGCAGATCCCAACTTTGATAAACCTGCTGAAATAGATTTTCTGATTGCTGGAGATATATTTCCTTATGTTTACGATGGCCAGACTATAACTACGCCTACTGGTCTTTCAGCAATGCATAGTGTCTTTGGCTGGGTAGTTACAGGAAAGATACAGGCTCTCAAACCTCCAACTACTTTGATTTCAACCTGTTTGACTTCATCCAATAGCTCGTTAGATAACTCGTTGAAAATGTTCTGGGAAACAGAAGAAATTCCACGCCAAGTTCCTCCAAACCCAGAAGATACTCTTAGTGAAGAAATGTTTTTAGCTCATCATTATCGAGAACCAAGTGGACGCTTTGTAGTTCCAATGCTTTTAAAGCCGTCTGTGCAAGAGTTAGGAGAGTCATTTGAACTAGCACAATCAAGATTAAGATCAACTCAACGCCGTTTGGCTCGTCAGCCTGATCTTAAAATTGCATACCAAGAATTCTTAAACCAGTACGAATCTCTTGGTCACATGGAAAAGGTGCCACAAAGCCTTTCTCCAAATGGAAAGTTTTTCATTCCACATCACTGTGTGATCCGTGAAGCTAGTACGTCAACTAAACTCCGAGTAGTTTTTGACGCTTCTTTCAAGACCACTTCTGGAAAGTCGTTAAATGATGTGGTTTTCACTGGACCTAAGCTACAGCGAGACATCACGGAAATTATTATTCGATTCAGACTTCATCCTTTCGTTTTAACAGCGGACATAATCAAGATGTACAGGATGATTCAAATCCTTCCAGAAGAAAGAAAATATCAACATATTCTCTGGCGCGAATCTCAAGAACAATCTATACAAGAGTTTGAGCTCCAAACGCTAACATATGGTGTAGCATCAAGCCCGTTCCTAGCGTTGCGGGTATTGAAACAGTTATCTCAAGATGAACAGCATGTCTACCCTCAAGCTGCTGCTATGCTACAAGAAGATGTATTCATGGATGATATTCTAACTGGCGCAGAAACATTGGAAGAAACCTTAAAACTACGTGACCAGCTTATAAATCTTTTAGCCCGGGGAGGATTCGAATTACATAAATGGTCTAGTAACAACCCTGCTTTGCTACAAGATATTCCAAAACAATTCATAGAATCATCAGTGCCTCTAGACTTGGAGAGTCAGCATGTAATGAAAATATTGGGGCTACAATGGACACCTTCATCAGATACTTTCTCTTACAAAATAGAGCTAACCACTGCAACACCTACTAAACGATCTATTCTTTCTCAGATTGCGCGCATTTTTGACCCTCTGGGATGGCTAACCCCAGTTATTATGCGAGGAAAGTGCCTACTCCAGCAACTTTGGCTGTCAGGCCTAGACTGGGATGATCCTGTTCCTTCATCTTTAGAAAAGGAGTGGCGGAAGATAGCAAGTAGACTAGAATTACTTTCAGAAATAAAAATCAACCGATTTGTCCTCACTGAAGAGCACGTCAGTTATTCTATCGCCGGATTTTCGGACGCTTCAGAAAAGGGTTATGGTGCAGTCATCTATCTATTAGTGCAAGACTCACGTTTTACCGTTAAATCATCATTAGTAATTGCAAAATCTAAGGTTGCTCCATTAAAATCAGTGTCTATACCTCGGCTAGAACTTTGTGGAGCTCTACTTCTGTCTCGACTTTTCAATTTTACGCATAAGATATTATCAAGCAAACTTAATTTCAAAGAAATTTATTTGTTTACTGACTCTAAAACCGTATTATCCTGATTGAAAACTTCACCACATCTACTCAAAACATTCGTAGCTAATAGAGTTTGTGAAATACTTGATGTCTCATCGCCAAAATCATGGAACCATGTGTCATCTGAAGATAATCCTGCTGACCACGCTTCACGTGGGATTTATCCAGAAGATTTAGTTTGCAACTCGTTATGGTGGTCAGGACCTGCATGGCTGACTACTCCAGTAGAACAATGGCCTTCACAAAACATCGATCTGAACACCTTAGACAGCCTTGAAGAATGTAAACCATCTGCTATGGTTACAAGCACAAGGAGTGAAGAGTTAGGACCATTAATTACGAATTTACTCAACAAGGTTTCATCCTTTTCCCGGCTTATTAGGATAACTGCCTGGTGTTTCCGCTTTATCAGCATCCTTCAGACCTGCAAGCGAGTGAACTCCAGCCTTACAGCTGAAGAATGGCACAAGGCGTTAAATTTTTGGATTAAGGAAATTCAGCATCAATATTTTAAACCAGATATAGAAGCCCTTCAAGCGAGCAAGAATGTTTCAGCATACCTTCAGAGGCCCAGCCCCTTCATTGACCTGTTGGGTTTCGTTAGGGTGGGGGGTAGGTTACGCCATGCTGACCTGCCTGCTCAAACTAAACATCCAATAGTCTTCCTGAAAGAAAAGTCTGCAGTTCTTCATTGGCGGCTTGGGCGAATTGAAGACACCCATCCTGGGAAAGACAATCGAGTGAGAGTGGTGACAGTACGAACAACCCAAGGCAGTTTTCGTCGACCGGTAGTCAATATCACTCCACTACCTACAGCCTAGACCATTCTTTTACCATTAAGAAGAAATTTTGTTTTATTTAGTTTTTTTTTGTGTACATAGTTTTCCTTTCCTCAAAGGTTTTTGTTTTATTTTTATATATGTATTTAGTGTGTGAACTGAAAACCCCTTGCAGTTGTTTTGGTGGGGGGTTTATGTTAGAACTTTAAACTCGCGGGCTTCCCTCGCATTCGACTAGTGCCGCCGCTTACTTGCAGCTGACCGGTATCTACACGAACCAGGCTTTCCGATAAGAAGAGTTGTCTTTTGGAACGCGTACGGAACGTACACAGTCTACTAGTTACCTCGCTCCATGCCAGTACAGGTAACTAGAATAATAATTAGGATTTACAGTCCATTTAAATTTATGTTCGTAACCTGGCTTTATGGACAAAGTGTAAGTGGTTAATCCACAACACAAACAAACATACACTCTGAATAACAACCGGCCCGTTTTCCATCCCAAATTAATACTAAAGTTCAGCCCACAGAGTAAGACGTAAGACTTACTCTGTGGTTCAGCCGTCCTTAGTTTGCTCCTCCTCCTCCTTCTGTCAACAAACCAAAGCCACCTCCTATTACAGGGTGCACGCTAGAGTACACCACTTTATGGATCTCATATTCCTATCAAGTTAACTATCTTTTAAATTATAACTACTTAAAACATCAGTCATGATATTATATGATGTAGGCCTAACAATTTCATTTATAAAAATACTTTTAAAAGTATTTTGTATTTAAATACTTTTGAAAGTATTTTGTTGTTACTTTTTAATCAGCGTGTACTCATTTGTATATAATGCGCATGCTCAGTGACGTCATTGTTTGTTTACAGTAAAAGGAAACTTATAAAGGCTGGACTTTAGTTTTCTTCCGAATGATATAGCCTAACCTCGTCTGGGAACAGATCACCTGGACGACGGAATGTCAGCACTGGTCACCGTTCAAAACAACTTTTTCCTTTTGGAACGTGTTACACAAAATATGAATGACATTTAATGACTCTCTATCGAGTCCAAGTTATTTTGTACATAGTCTATTGTGATCGTTAAGACTGCGGCGTACTATTACGGCAAAAAGCCGCGGCACTGGATTTTACCGGCGTCATAGTACGGCAAATACGTCGAAGGGTCGGTTAAACGACAGCTACAAAATTAGATCGGGTAGACCGAGTGAAAGTGAGTGACTAATTTAGCCAGCCCACATAGTAAACTTAATAACAGTAAATTCCAGCCTCTGTTAGTTTGCTCCTAATGTAAACAAACAATGACATCACTGAGCATGCGCATTATATCAAAATGAGTACACGCTGATTAAAAAGTAACAACAAAATACTTTTAAAAGTATTTTTCTAAATGAAATTGTTACGGCTACATCATATAATATAATGACTGATGTTTTAAGTAGTTATAATTGAAAACATAGTTAACTTAATAGCAGGAATACGAGATCCATAAAGCTGTGCACCCAGCAGTATAAGTATCAGACGAACTAATGTCCCATAGCCATAGAGCGAGTGAGAAGGAGATATGTGGCATAACTACGCAGGCGCTCAAACGTCTTTACCGTGAAATTATACGACAATGTTACTGGAACGGCGCGTATGGGTTGTGCGAGTGAGAGCTCTATGAATTCTCTCACTCCCACGGCTAGGAGGACATAGTTCATCTAAATACTATATATACTGTGTCACTTATTGCTAAGGTCCGTTTCGGGATCTAGGTTCATAAATAGTTAATACACTAAAGTTTAAAATTACAAATATTTATTTCACTAAAAGATTACAGAATAAATGATTAAACTAATTATAATTAGGTGATACAATAAATGATTTAATAATTCTCTAGTAGTAGAAAATACGAGCGAGCTGCCCAAAATGGTTTTGGATTTGTTTTATTTTAGTTTTCTGTTGTCAGATTGTGAATGGGATGGGTTTAGTTATCTGTATTTGTGGTTGGAGCGTTTTGTCTCAAATAGTTTTGGATTTGTTTTGTTTTAGTTTTCTGTTGTCGGATTGCGATGGGATTTACCTATTTGTATCTGTGGTTGGAGCGATTTGTGTTTCAGAATGGTTTTTTTTTTGGATTTGTTTGTGATGGTTTTGCCTATCTGTATTTGTAATTAGGTTCAATCAGCTCAGAAAAGTGTTTTGGATTTATTTAGAGTTGGTTTTCTTTGGTCAGATTGTGGTGGTTTTGGTTTTCTTTATTTGTGTTTGGTGTTATGGTCAGTTTTGTTGTTGTTGTTTAGTTGTTGTTGTTTAGTTGGTTTTATTTGTATGGTGGTTGGTTGGTTGTAGATGTTGGTGTAGGTTGTAGGTTTTTTTTTTGTTTGGGTAGTTAGATAGTCAGATTATGTGTGTGTGTGTGTGTGTTGTTGTTGTTGTTGTTGTTGTTGTTGTTGTTGTTGGTTGGGATTAGATAGTCAGATTTTTTTTGTGTTAGTCAGTTTATAGTGAGGTAGTCAGATTTTTTTTTGTCATACAGTCAGATTTTATGGTCAGGTAGTGGATTGTATAGTGAGGTAGTGAGATTGTATGGTGAGAGAGACAGTCAGATTTTTTTTGTTGGGTAGTCAGATCGTTTGTTTATGGTCAGTGAATCAGATTTTTTTTAGTCTGATAGTGAGATTATATGGTCAGATAGTGTGAATATATGATATAATCAGGTAGTTAGATTTCTTTTTTTTTAGATCTCCTCTGAGAGTAATGAATTTCATTATACAACCAGACCTTGTGGTGAATGTAGTGAAGGTGTTATTTGCAGGGTGGAAGGTAGATGCTTTACGGAAGGGGGGTGGGGGGGGGTCTAATATATCCCGGTTACTGGTTAAAATACCGGACTGTTTGGGATAAAATGTATGTATTGTAGTGTAACTTAAGAGATAAATGGTTTTAATTATTTTTTTTAGCAGTATTCTATCTATATTAATTTTTTTAATATCAACCTAATACTTTTGAATTAAAGTACTGAAAACAGATCTTACGCGAATAATTGATTAACTACAGTGTTACACACTTTTTTTCTTGTTCTTTCTTCTGTAAAAAAAAGAGAGAGAACGCAAATTAGTGTAGTATGTGCAAGATGAAAAAAAAACAAGCAAATATTTTACAAGATTTGTTACAAAAAAAAAACCGAATGTGATCATTATAATAAATGCGTGAGGCTAACAAAACAATAATTGTATGCTAGGTTATGCGAAAAAATAAATATCATTTATTTTTTTTTACTCTGTTGGTTTGGTTTAATTGTGAAATGGGTATAAAGGAACTAATAGAACCGGAGAGATAAAACTATTTTTTATTTAGTTAGTTTGTATCCAACCGCTTTTCAAGGTCATCTAATAAGAAATAGACAAGCCAATATATTATTGTGACCGGTTAAAGTGTTACATAATGCTGTAAGGTAGCCGGTATGTAATTCTCATACCAGGAAAATAATCCAGCCAAAGAAATCTATATATGGCAGAGTTCCAACTTTTTTTACAAGTTCATCATAGATTTATAAATTACTTATATTAATTGCCGGGGGGGGGGGGAACTGGCTTCTCCGATCTGAAGTAAACAGGTTGGTGTTTTGTAAGATTGCGGCTTTATTATGCATTTTAACGCAAAATGTATATCATTACTGGTGCAGCGTGTTTTCCACTTGCTTTATCTGCCCCCACCCCTACTACTTATCTTACTAACACTTTTATAGATTTATTTCATTTGCGACTTATACATGGATTCATGTTTGCTAGTAACATAAAAGTAAACAATTCAATGTTCTTTTCAGGTTTATTTTCGTCTTGTTATAATGTGTTTCTTGTAAAAAAAAATGTATTTCTTGTTTGAATTTGTTCATGTACCTTAACGATTTACGCGTAATTTATTATATAATTTTAAACTACAAATATTATAATTTTAAAGTAAATCTATAAAGTCGGCGACATACTACAGCCTTGTCGAACTCCCTTATTTATCAAGATGGCTTCTGATGTTTCGTATGACTTTGACAAAGATGTGCTTTACAAACTATCTAAATTTCAAAGCATTTGTGGCAATATACATAAACATCTGAAACGGAAAACATGATAGATACGAGACTTAAGTTTTACGATACAATTGCTGTCCCTACTTTGATGTATGGCAGTGAGTCCTGGATACATACAAAAAAGGTAGACAGCAAAATCCAGGCTGCAGAAATGAGATTCTTACGAAGTGTATATGGATGCAGCCGAAGAGATAGGCTACGAAATGAAGAAATTAGAAAAAAAAACACTGAATGCTTTACCGTTGCTAGACAAAATCAAGCAGAACAGGAGCAGATGGTGCAGCCATTTGAATCGCATGCCAGGCGAGAGAATACCAAAAGCCGCCAGAAACTACAAACCTACAATCTAAAAGTACTGTATAAGCTATTTTGAATGGATACCTGCAAAGATACTAAATTCACGGCTTCAGCTGTACCCTGAAAACCCGTTAAAAGTACTAAACGAGTATACTAGATATACGAGGGTAAAAGATCGTATGACGAAAATTCAAAAAATCTGGTGTGAAACACTCACACAACTTTCTCTTACCAATGCAATTAATTAACAATACAACCTAACAATAGTAAAAAACAAAAACCTAACCTCAATAAACATAACCTAATTTTAATCATATATGAAAGACGCAAAATAAAAATTGACCTCAGTTTGGCTTAAAAATACGGAAAATCGCTCTTTCACGCTAAACTAGGCATTGTAAAAAAATGCTTTAGAAAAAAATTGTAGATCTTTTAATTTACTATAAATTGATTATATACACTTTTGTCGTAAAATGATACTAAGGCTGAAATCTTTAAAAAATAGATTTTTCACACGTTATCGTGAGAAAAAAAAACAGAAAATCGCTAATTACCGCTAAACTAAGCCCCTAAACAATACAACTTAACATTAGTAATAAAACATTAGAAATAATCAAAAAACTAACGTCAATAAACGAATGCGAAACAAATGGATAGGTTCGAATCCCACTCAGGCATGGCATATTTTCATACGTTACAAAAAATCATTTCATCCTACATTACATACAGTTCCACCCCAACGTCGTCGCTAATGACCTTTGTAGTTGATGCGACGTTAAATAAATAAAAAAAAAAAAAAAAAAATTACTCCACTACGGTGAAAAGAGCCGCCATTTTAAATTATTAAACACTTAGAAAATAAAAGGCCGGTGATTATGCCAAACTCTACCCTTTCCGTCTCCCCTAAAATCATAAACTAACTCCTACCTAAAATTGTGCACGAAATCAAATTTATAGAAAATTGAAAGATCTACAACTTTCATTTAAATCATTTTTCTCTACAGAGCCTAGTTTAGCGTGAAAGAGTGATTTTCCGTATTTTTAAGCCAATCAGGTTGATTTTCATTTTGCGTTTTTCAATAATGATTAAAATAAGGTTAGGTTTATTTGAGGTTAGTTTTTTTTATTTCTAATGTTTTATTACTTAGGTTTTATTGTTCATTATATGCATTGGCAAGTGAAAGTCGTGTGAGTGTTTCACACCAGATTTTTAGTTTATTACATCATGTTAAAATATTTTCATCGACCTAATCTCAGTTCAATTTACTTACTAAAAAAGCAAAAATTATAATAAACATGCTTTACGAAAAATAATATGTATTGGAAAAAAGAATACCCACTACGTACTGTCTTAGTAGACAGAAGTAATGAATTTAGCTAATTAGGCAGCAACCGACAAAAGAATACGTATGCTTTGGTTGCGTTCATTGTCTTTTGTTAAACCAGCATCTGTTACAAAATGTAATCGTAAAACCTTTTACTAAGAGAGAAACAAAGATTATTTTAAATTAATTTTGTAACTAAATTAATTTATAACATTGTATATTACAGTAAGCTATTCTTTATTATAACACGAGAATAAATTCATTAAAATTAAATTAAATCTAATTGAATTTTGTTGCTATAAATTTTGTTATTTATAAATTTCAGTGGAAATTTTATTTATTTATTCATACATATTAGTGCTCCTAGAAGCACAGCCCGTGCTTGGAAAAGTACATTACGTAACAGAAAAATACAAAATCGATTTATATAATCACAGTTAAGAATAATAACAAAAAAGAGTTGCTTACGCGGTGCACTACGACCAAAAAGGATTATTCGGTTAAATACAACGATAATAATAATAATAATAATAATAATAATAATAATAATAATAATAATGAAACAAGTAACAAAAATAATAATATGAATTTTAATAAAACAATACGAATAATAATAAAACTAATATTAATGGGACACAATAGTAATATTTTCTAGAAATAGTTAAGGGATTAAATTGTTTATTGTTAGAAATTGATTGTATTTTAACAATGATAATGGATTGTCATGAATGAAATGTTTTAAATATGAATTCTCGGAAATCGAATATAGTAGAAACGTTTATTTTTATTCCTTTTGCCACGTTCCAATCAAGCAGAGAAAGTGTTAGAAGGTTATAGCGTTGTACAAAAAAAATGTTTGAACAAAATGTGTTCATACGTTACAAAAAAATTTATTTACTCCTTCACCATCTACATTAGCAACAATTTGCAAAACATTCGGACGTTAAACCAAAAAATTGTATTTTATGTTAGTTTATTGTTTAGTAGTATGTTAATATGCCACCTGGGTAAAATAACTGTTTAGTAGTATACTAATATACCTTATAGGCAAAAAAAACCAATAAAAGGGATTAATCAAACGTAGGTATTATGTTGTATATGAGTTATAATATCGTCTAGTATGTTGTTAGTGTATTTTCTGGGACCAAATGATATAAAAAAGAGGATTAATCAAACTGAAGTCTTCTATTGTATGTATTGGTAGTTACAACTTTTTCCTGTTTAGAGGAACTTAAGCGAAAAAATTGTCAAAATTATACTGCAGAATGAGATTAAGACATTAGAAATCCCCTTTTTATAATAACCAAAGTTTTATGCGTTTTAGAATTGTTTAAAGTTAGAATATCTGTCAATGTTATGTAAGCGTAGTTCGCGCAGAAATGAGAAGTGAGTGGGAGAACACTGCCGGCTGTAGAAGGGATGACATACGTTCGATGCATGCGTAGGTATGTGCGTGCGTGAAGTCTCATTCTACTGAAGCTGTCACAGAGAACAGATCGTAGCTGGAACGGTTGACTATTTTGTCTTATTGTCTGTGGTCGGTGGACATTTGTGAAAAGCCCCCAAGGAAACGTCAACCCTTCCACCATGTTGGAGGTCGCCGTAGGCCTAGACCATATAAACCTACGGTACGGAGAAACCAGAAAATTTCACTAAAATATTTATGATACAGTATTGGATACATCAATATATAATACATTATTTACAATATTAGTCATAATTATATTTGCAATGGCACAATGTCATATTTGCAATGGCACAATGTCATCTGCATCAGACTGTTCACTGTCACTCTCATATCTTCCATCACTGCTACTGTCACTGTCATTTGTAATTATTAGACTTTCTGTCTGCATGTCCATAGCTCTGTCTGTCTCGTAATATTCATTTTCTATTTTTAATACGTGATCGCAACATTTCTTCCAAAAATCCGTACCCAATTCGCTTATTTTCTGTTCAACCATTGCTTTCACGTTACGAATGTCATTTGTAACATTCTCAACAGCAATCTCATTTTTTATTTTCGCCCAAATTAATTCCATGGGATTTAAGTCGGGATGGTAAGGTGGTAGTCTTAGTATTTTATGACCTTCACGTTCCAATAAGCGATCAAAATAATACTCCTCGTGTCGTATTTGTTCATTTTAACTAATTCGTATAGTTCACATTTTAGCATCGCTTCAGAACATGGAATGTTTCTTTCTGTTAGCCATGTCATCAATATTGACTTTCTGCTATTTGAATTTGGTGTAGCAGCCGCTAATTTATTGTGATACGGAGCGTTATCTACCACAAAAATTGAATTTTTTGGAAGATTTCTGAGTAGCTGGTTTTGAATCCATTTCTCATAATTTTCCGCATTCATGTCGTTGTGGTAGTCTCCTGTTTTTTGACCTGCTTTAAAGACTAAAAGAGAATTTTCCACACCTCCTGTTTCACTACCAGCGAGGACTATGATTAGTCTTGATCCCTTTGAAATATTTTTTTTGTAGCCGTTAATTGATTCATCAGTCCATGCCAAATTCATGGTATGCGTTGAATGAATATACGACTCATCTGAAAATATGATTGGCCTATTTTCCGCCCTATACTGTCGAATTTTATTTAAATAGCATACTCTTTTAAAGCGTATATCATGTTTTTCGATCATGATCCTCCTCTTATTTTCCGTCTTTTTCCATTTAAATCCCATGGATCTTAAAATTTTTCGCAAAGTTTCATGAGTGAAATTAAATTCCAATTCGGGATATTCTAGTTTCAACACTTTTAAACACTCCTTAATGTTGGGAGTGTGTGATGAGTCTTATGAAAATTAAGAACTATTTTTCGTAGAGCACATTTTTGAAAATCATCTATATTTACTTTTTTAATTTTTCTTGGATTAATTTTACCTGGTGTAAACATTTTTAATGGTGTAAACAGACCATTATTTCTCTCTTCATCGTACCTCAACCAAATCCGTCTACTGCGCGTACGCTTACATAACTTTGAAGAATAGTACAATTTTTGCAGTACATGATAAATTAACCTTCATTTTGTTAATATAGTTAAATCTAAATTTCGAAAATATGATTTACAGATGAGTGGATTTGAAGCTGGTAAAAATTTTGGATATGGTAAATATTTATGTTCAAAAGACTACTTACAAAGACTGACAGATGACGAAAGGGACGAACAACTACAATACGGGCCTTATCTTTTTAGTGAGGCATACATAAAAAGAGACAGAACAGTTAACGAAAACCATCAATTAAATAAAAAAGTTACCACAGAAAACATACCTAAAACAAACGTAAATACTATAGAAAACATCTCCACGACCAACATAACTACCACAGAAAACATACCTATAACAATAGTAGACACACCCATAAATAACATAGGTAACACAACCCCGTTAAATAATATTGAATTCCCGACATTTGATTTTGACGAAATAGTACGACAATGTATAGGAGAATTCGAACCAGATTTACTATGTTCTAACTTGGCTGACATTACCACAACTTCAGCATATCATGAACCAGAATTACAAAATACTAACGTGGCAGACAATCCCACAACGGTTTTAATAGAAGCAGCCGAACAAAGTACAGCCCGCGATTTATTAGAACAAAGTACAACCCCCATTGCCTGTACCTCAAAGACCCTCGAAGATGACAGTTTAGGGATTGAGGCATATTTTAAAGGAATTTCTAAAACAAGCGTTGAAAAAAAATTAAACAAAAAGGCGTATAAAAAAACGTGACCAAATCGTAGAGTCTATTAGCCAGTGCGAACGACACAAGATTTGTCAAGAGAATAAACTCGATATCAAATGCAGATTTTGTAAAAATGAATCCAAAGTATCTTTTCATTGTATTGCTGAATACTTATGCCACCTTTTGCGCACCCACACACTCAGACAGACTTGGATAGGTGAATGTAGCTACTATTGTAGAATATGCCATAACCTAGTTGAGAAAACATGTCCACATTTTAAAAACAAACACTGTTTTCTATGTCAAGCAAAAAAAACATAGGCCAACATGTGTGATTCATTTATTTAAATAGTTTTAATATTTTAATTTTATTAAATTTTATTTGAATAGTTTAATTTGTGTTTCTTACCACAACCATTTTTTACTTATTTGTGTGGTTTTATCGTTATTTGAGACGTTTTAGTTATTTTTACAGCTTATTTAATTAATTAGTATTTTTGTTTTAATATATAATTATTTTGTTATTTGTTTTATTATATAGAAAATGGAACAACTGATTAGTTTGGTGTCTTTCATACACAAAATGAATTTATATGTTAAAACAATATCGAATAAATGGACAAAATTTTTTTATTATGGGTTCAATTATATAGATATAAAATTTCATTCATTTTTGACAGATGAAAACCAAATTGTGCAACAACTGACAAAATATTCGAATATGACGGATGTTTATAAACATTTAGTTGCCGTTGATCACAAATTAAATAAATTTGTGTTTTTTTTAATACCCATTTGTGAGAAATTCCCAAATCCCATAATTAAAGAGTTTTTCATAAAGAGTCTTGAAGATTCTATAAATAAAAACTGTAAGACCACAGACAACTGTATAATATGCGTATATTGCTTCTTGCAATGCGCTAACAGTATGTATGATTTAGCTAGTTTTAGTTCACATATATTTGAGGGAAACCATCTACCATATGTGGTCATAAACGAATTGAATTCGCATTTTTCCACCATCCCTTTTGAGTTGTCATGCAATTTGGTTTCCAAATTGGTATGTAATTTCCCGTTTATAGGCGAAGATGACAAAGATGAATATGACAATTGTATTCTAAAAATTATTAAAAATTGTGAAAAAATCGACAAACTCCCTATTTTGCAAAACAAGGCGGTATCCTCAAAGAACTTTATACTACTGGAAAATTTCACAAAACAGATATTAACTTCAGATGATGAACCACAACTACCTAATCCTTGTACCAGTGGTGTTAGTATAAAAGATTATTTGGATAATTTATACAAGGATTAATTTCGCTTTGATTCCAGGAAAATAATAAATATATTAAAAATATAGAAGTGTATTTGGGCAAAAAGAAGTTGGATTTAAAATATTTTTCATTCGGAAAAAACCAAGGATATGTTACTTATTTAGGCCCTAATATAAATAAATTTTCCAATTTCAAAATTAGAATCCATTTCAAAAACCAATATTTGGATCATAGATGTCAAATATGTTGTGGCAATTCTACAATAGATATAGTGGACATAAATTATTTAACTTTTTATGGATTTAATTTAAAAAAAATAAAACAATAGAAAGGTTAAACATTGAGAAAATGCCAAAAAACTTTCTACAAAATTTAAAAAACGATATTACATTCACTATTAAGGTTTATGATGTTCAACATTTTCATAAAACGAAAATAGAATATCAACCTAAATCCTTCCGGGCTATTACCCCAATAAATAAGGCCACGAAACTGGCCGAAAAAAAATATACATCTGTCAAAATTGCCAAGTTTAGTCGGCTCTTGTATGCATTTGATATTGTGTTGTATTTTTAAAAACTGATAAATTTTTTATATAATTGAAATAAGTTTTTTTATGAGGTTGGTGTGTTATGTTTTTATATTTTTAATATTTTTTGGACCCATAAACAGAAACAAAATTCAATTCTAAACTTACTTAAACAAACGAATATTACCTGAGACACACTTATTAATTCTATACTAACTAAACTTAATTTACTGACCAACATATTAAAAAAGATCTCTTGATCTGTTTTTTGTGTATGAATATGAACCAATCCAACATCTTCTTGTTCGAATACACTGCTACTATGGACTACAAAATATAATATGGACTACAAAATCTATTGTACCCAGCCAAATTATTCAAGAAGATGTATAAGAATTCTCAAGTGAGTATTTAAGTCTATAGTACTAACAATTTTAATACTTAATCTGAAGTATAACATTAGGCCACTAATTTCACCCACTTTTATACTGATTTTAATACAAATAATAATACTTATAACACACTTATACAAATAAAAATTCGGATCCATATCTAATTTATCAAATTAACATTAAATTTATATTACGCTACAGCTAAAGTGGGTCTTTACCAAAGTTACACATACAAAAAGCTGCAAGCTGGTGCAAATTCAAGATCATCGCAAATTTCAGCGCAACAACGAGTCACTGATTTCCTCTAGGCAAAAGGATTGAGTGCAGATGTAATATCCATACCATCCCATTGGAGTCTGTACCCTTACTCCAACGACACTCCCATTTTGAGATATTTGGAATTTTTAGACCAGGTGCTTAAATTGTAGTGGAGTGGTATGCATTGAATTACTCATTTTTTTAAAAATTATACTGGAAAGAATTTATTTAAAACCTTTTGCTTCCAAGTAAAAGTTTTTTTTTTGTTAAACAGGAGAGCCGATTAATGCTTCTTAACAATCGTAAATTAAAACGCAAGAAATGGAATATTACAAGACGAATGATTCTCCAGATTGTTCGAGATTAATGATAAAAATTCAAGAAATGAAACCTTACAACAACAATATTAAAATGAAGAAAGAGTTGGTGTATCGACTGTCCACAATAAATTCAAATTCTAAATTGATTTTTGTAAGTAATATTTGATCATTTTTATGTAAATAAAAATTTTATATATACTTAGTTTATCAATTATTAAACTCTTACAGTTCAGCCGTTTCTATATATGAGGTGTTCACAACCAGGATAAACCAAATCCACATAAAAATGGTTTTGTTTTTTAACAGGTTGGCTCCCATGAAGGTCATTTTTGTCCCTCAATGGATGTTGCATATGAACTTCTGAGAGACTTATCCGTACCACATGCATTGCCTTGACACTTCTGCCCCTCAAGAGTTCAGATAGCAAAATTATTTATATTTTTTTGATAATAAACTCTTGAGAGACTTATGTGTACCTCAACCTGAAAACCTAGAAGTGTGATAGAATGATTCGGTTGCACACGAAGAACTTTATTATTCAAAGTTATTATTATTTTATTCAAAAAGTAATTAATAAAAACATCAAAATTAAAATAATTATGAAAAATAATACCAACATTATTCATCGTCACTATATATATATATATATTGTTTTTAATAATATTATAATTATCAGTAATAGAATAATAACCAGATCAACAACAAACACTAAACACGAGCAAATAAAACTATCCAAATATTTATAACCACATTTACTAGTTGTCCAAAAATATTAAATTTTTTTTTTCAAATCTTCATTATTATTATTATCGTCATCAAATCTAAAGATTATTTTATTATTATCTTAAAAAAAACTCACCACCAACAACAATCTGTATTCATAAATAAAACTACACATATACCCATTCTTATTTATAAGTATATATTAAAATAAGAAGAAAAATAATTAAATAAAAACATAAAAATATTATTAGCAAATCTAAAGGTTATTTTTTTAATATTATCATCTTGAAAACTCACCAACAACAATCTTTATCCACATAAATAAATCTTTTGATAATGTTTTTTTTGTAAGATATAGTTTAGTAAAAAAAGTTTCCTGTGTTTTGAAATTATCAATTGTATCATTAAAAAATAATAAGTGTAAAAAAATGTTGGTGTGAAACATTCACTACAAGCTAAATATGTATTTACAAACGCGAAATATTGGTTTTTTTAAATAGAAACATTTAAAATACGATTTTATAACTACAAAAAAAAGTTAGATTAAGTTTGAACACTTTTGACTAATGAATAACTACCAGATGTTATATTATTCTGTGTGGGACGGATTGGATTCGTATTGAGTTTTTTTTGCTGGCCAGCCAATTCTTTTTATTATTCTGTTCAGTTTTGTTATTTACCCTTAACTGCAATGAGTCGATTGGTTTTTTTTTATATTTTTTATTAATTCCTTTTAAAAAAAATAAAATGTAAAATTATAATATGATTCAAACCAGTATGATATTCCTTTAAAAAAAATAAAATATAAAATTTAAATATAGTTTAAACCAATACAATAAAATTTAACCATACTTTTGAAAAAAAACGAAGGCCTATAAATATATTCTAAAATTTATATGTGATTTTTTTTTCTATTTGGGTAGACTCTTCGTGTCACTACAGTAATAAATAAGTACCCGGCGTTGTACTATTCTGTGTGGGACGGATTGGATTCGTATTGAGTTTTTTTTTTGCGGGTATTTGTAATGGTCCGTAGAATATATTTTGGTTAAATTTGTTAATTATTATTTACTTTGTTTCAAATAATTTTATTTTGTGATAGTTTACCATACACCAATTCACAGTTACCAATTCACGCGGTCTTGGGTTCGAATCCCACTCGGGCATGGCATTTTTTCATACGTTAAAAAAAATTCATTTCACCCTTCACCGTCTGCATTAGCAGCAATTTGCAAAACAGTCGGACGTTAAACCAAAAAAAAAAAAAAAAAAAAAAAAAAAAAAAAAAAAAAAAAAAAAAAAAAAAAAAAAAACAGTTATAATTGTTAATAATTTTTTTACTAGACTGCAATGTATATATATTTATAATATATATTTTTAAAAAAAAAGGATATGGTTAATTTCAGTTAATTGATGTGATAATCAATTCATTTAGTATTTTTTTGTCTAAGAAAATTAAAATTTATTTGTTTTACTCACCAATAACAATCTTTGTACACATAAAAAAATCTTATGATAAGATTTTATGAGATATAGGTTAGTAAAAAAAAAATACTGTGTTGAATATATCTCATATACGCCTACTTATTTTTCCACGTCGACTTAAACGCATTATATATTTATGAGTGTCATCATATGTTACAAACACCCTATTTGAGAAGTTATATTTTTTTCGATTCAAATGATCAATCACTTTTTTTTGTAAAACTTCATAAACGCTTAGCTCCTCTATCCAATAACATTCATCATATTTTTGTTTAATAATACAATATAATTTACATTCACTTGCTTTGAACATAGGATTTTGTGCATAATATAGCACCGTATCAAGATCGTAGTAGCGAGGCATTCTTTTATTCAATAAAGTATTAAATATCGTACACCACGACATAACTTGTAACGAATAACAATTGTATAATCCTTCATGCTGTATCATCGACAATAATTATTTACTGATCTCCAACCATCCCCTTTATACAGGGTGATTCATGAAGTTCTCCCCCCACTTCTACAGCACATTGTACTAGTAAAAATAATGAAAAAATGTTATATAAACATAGGTCCGAAAACGCTTCGTTAGCGAGTTACAGCTAGCGAAAGTTTCGCCTGGATTTCAGTTCACCAGGTGAAATGAGGTCTTCCTGGAATTGTGGTAAGGTAGATTAAGGGGCAAATTCAATCATTTCTTATGGTTTTTGATCTGATAAATTGAATAAAACAGGTCCCAGATCTGTAAGTTAAATAGTTTTTAAGAAAACCAGTGTCAAATGCAAAAAATGGAGTGAAAAACTTATTTTTTCATCTTTGGGCAAGGATAACTGTGTTATTTCACCAAGAAACAGTTAAAATTTTTCAATAAAACATGTAGAAAATTTTATTCTGAACAAACCGGTGTAAATTAAGTACACAGAAAGCGAATAGATGTTTGATTAAATGAGTTTTTATTCAAAAGAGTACAAAGTAAAATTAACCGGAAAAACTAAAATGAAAAAATGTGTTTTTTTCACTCCATTTTTTTGCATTTGACACTGGTTTTCTCAAAAACTATTCGCTTTCTGTGTACTTTATTTACACCGGTTTGTTCAGAATAAAATTTTCTACATTTTTTATTGAAAATTTTTAACTGTTTTTTGGTGAAATAACAAAGTTATTCTTGCCCAAAGATGAAAAAAATGTGATTTTCACTCCATTTTTTGCATTTGACACTGGTTTTCTCAAAAACTATTTAACTTACAGTTCTGGGACCTGTTTTATTCAATTTATCAGATCAAAAACCATAAGAAATGATTGAATTCGCCCCTTAATCTACCTTACCACAATTCCAGGAAGACCTCATTTCACCTGGTGAACTGAAATCCAGGCGAAACTTTCGCTAGCTGTAACTCGCTAACGAAGCGTTTTCGGACCTATGTTTATATAACATTTTTTCATTATTTTTACTAGTACAATGTGCTGTAGAAGTGGGGGGAGAACTTCATGAATCACCCTGTATATAGAGATAACACTCTCAACCCCATATCACAAACACAATTCTCCCTCTCTATTCTCTTCCCAAATTAGAGTTTATATAAATAAAACATATACCTATCATCATTATCATCGTCACCAACTATACAGGGTGATTCATGAAGTTCTCCCCCCACTTCTACAGCACATTGTACTAGTAAAAATAATGAAAAAATGTTATATAAACATAGGTCCGAAAACGCTTCGTTAGCGAGTTACAGCTAGCGAAAGTTTCGCCTGGATTTCAGTTCACCAGGTGAAATGAGGTCTTCCTGGAATTGTGGTAGGGTAGATTAAGGGGCAAATTCAATCATTTCTTATGGTTTTTGATCTGATAAATTGAATAAAACAGGTCCCAGATCTGTAAGTTAAATAGTTTTTGAGAAAACCAGTGTCAAATGCAAAAAATGGAGTGAAAATCACATTTTTTCATCTTTGGGCAAGAATAACTTTGTTATTTCACCAAGAAACAGTTAAAAATTTTCAATAAAAAATGTAGAAAATTTTATTCTGAACAAACCGATGTAAATAAAGTACACAGAAAGCGAATAGTTTTTGAGAAAACCAGTGTCAAATGCAAAAAAATGGAGTGAAAAAAACACATTTTTTCATTTTAGTTTTTCCGGTTAATTTTACTTTGTACTCTTATGAATAAAAACTCATTTAATCAAACATCTATTCGCTTTCTGTGTACTTAATTTACACCGGTTTGTTCAGAATAAAATTTTCTACATGTTTTATTGAAAAATTTTAACTGTTTCTTGGTGAAATAACACAGTTATCCTTGCCCAAAGATGAAAAAATAAGTTTTTCACTCCATTTTTTGCATTTGACACTGGTTTTCTTAAAAACTATTTAACTTACAGATCTGGGACCTGTTTTATTCAATTTATCAGATCAAAAACCATAAGAAATGATTGAATTTGCCCCTTAATCTACCTTACCACAATTCCAGGAAGACCTCATTTCACCTGGTGAACTGAAATCCAGGCGAAACTTTCGCTAGCTGTAACTCGCTAACGAAGCGTTTTCGGACCTATGTTTGTATAACATTTTTTCATTATTTTTACTAGTACAATGTGCTGTAGAAGTGGGGGGAGAACTTTTTGAATCACCCTGTATATTAGAATAAGAAGAAGAAAAGAGCCAGAAAGTTAAGAAAAATCCAAATACAAAAAACTAAATAACCCAAATCACTATACAAATAAAACAACCCAATTAAACAACAAACCAAATAAAAAAAAATCCAAATGCAAATAAATAAACACACACCAATAAAAAAACTGACTATCTGACTAACAACTTAAGCGTAACTGTGGATGGACCACCAATACCACCAACTCCTCCTCTATCTATAAACTGTATTGAATAAGAAGAATTAATCGGTTCACCAACACCGACATCACCAACACCACCAACATTATTCATCGGCACTATACAGGGTGATTCATGAAGTTCTCCCCCCACTTCTACAGCACATTGTACTAGTAAAAATAATGAAAAAATGTTATATAAACATAGGTCCGAAAACGCTTCGTTAGCGAGTTACAGCTAGCGAAAGATTTCGCCTGAATTCCTGGGCAAAGAGTAAAATAAAGCCATACTGAACTTTTGGAAAGGTTAATTAAGTAAGAAATGTCGTGGATTCTTATGTAATTTTACCTGATAAAGCTAATAAAATAGGTTTCAGAACTGTACCTGTAGTAGTTTTTGAGGGATTCACGGTTAAATGCAAAAAATTGGGGCACGAAACAATGTTTTTTTAAGTTTCATGTACAATAACTTTGTTAAATTGGTAATAAATACATAAAATCAACAAACATTAATTGTAGAGAATTTAATTCTGAGAAAATTGATATAATCAAAGTCTAAAATAAAACAGAAATAAGTATCAAAAAATCGATTTTATTCAGTATAATACATTACTAGTTTTAAGCAAAATTAATCAGGTTGGGCCAACCGTACGCACCTTTTTATAATAGATGTTCGAAAATGAGGCCATCATTATCAATACATTTTGCAGCACGTTTGTGTATTGCTTTTGTTGCGTTTCTTAATTTTTCAGGGCTTCCCTGTATCTGCACAGCCGAATCCATAATACGGGCAATTAATTCATCACGAGAATTCACTTTTGTCTTGTATACAATGTCTTTCATCCATCCCCAGATGCAATAATCCAATGGAGATAGATCTGGGGATCTTGGTGGCCAAGGGTGAGGCCCTCCACGACCAATCCAGTGTCCAGGAAATTGATGATTTAAATAAGCAGAAACGGCACGTGAAAAGTGGGGAGGTGCTCCGTCATGCTGGAAGTACAAATTTTGTCTGAGACGTAAAGGAACATTCTCTAACAGCTGCGGCAACTCTTCTTGAAGGAAATGCAAATACAACTCAGCATTTAGGCGTCCAGGTAATATGAAAGGTCCAATCAGCCGATTGTGCAAAAGGCCACACCAGACATTGACGCTAAATCGGTGTTGAAAGTTCTGTTCCACTACCTCATGTGGATTTTCTTCTGCCCATGAGTGTTCATTGTGCAAGTTATTGACACCATCCCGAGTGAATTGTGCCTCATCCGTAAACAAAATACGCTTGTAGAGTTGATTATTAATATTCAAAAAGTTGCAAAACTCCAAGCGAAGCGGACCATCCCCTGGCTGTAGATGTTGAACCTTTTGTTTATGAAACGGATAAAATTTGTTTCGATTTAGTGACCTCCACACCGTTGACTGCGAAACTCCTATCCGCCTAGAAATACGTCGTGTACTTACACCTGGACTGCGATGAACAGCATTAATAACAATATCATCATCAAGTTGGACAGCTCGTTCATAATTGGTTCTAGTACTTGGTAGTGATCCTGTTTCCCGAAGAGTACGAAAAGTTCCTGAAATTGTTTTGGTATCTGGAATCCTCCTATTAGGGTAACGTAGTTCATATTCTACTACAGCAGCTCTAGCATTACCATTACAGTAACCCAAAATAAAAACCATATCAGCGTATTCCTCTGATGTAAATAAGTAAGGCATTTTTTCGCTGAATAAACAATCGAATTATAACTCACAAAAAAATTGCATTTAATAACACGATTCACAGAACCCGATCTCCTGCTGTAGCTTGCAAAACACCACTAATACACAGTTCTAACGTAACAGTACAGAATACCATTGTTGATCAGCTGTTATTCGTGCGTTACCAACTTAGAAATTAATAAAACAAAAAACTGCATTTCGATTATTAGTAAACAATAATTGGAAAATGTTTGCTTCATTTATTTTCGAACATTTAATGTAAATTTTTATTTAAAAAAAAATACAACGTAATAAAACATGATATTTTTATTTACAAACAAATTTATTTAACAGTTCATCTTGTTTTCTCAATTTATCTCATCATTAAGGAACAAACATTTTGTTTTTGTTTTATTTTAACTAAATACCGTACGGTATTTCTTTACAGATAAAATTATAAGATGAAAATTATGAGAAGTTAAGACTGGCCTTATATGAATGTTCATGGCTTGATGGTCCAATGTGGTTGAGTTGTATTATACTGAATAAAATCGATTTTTTGATACTTATTTCTGTTTTATTTTAGACTTTGATTATATCAATTTTCTCAGAATTAAATTCTCTACAATTAATGTTTGTTGATTTTATGTATTTATTACCAATTTAACAAAGTTATTGTACATTAAACTTAAAAAAACATTGTTTCGTGCCCCAATTTTTTGCATTTAACCGTGAATCCCTCAAAAACTACTACAGGTACAGTTCTGAAACCTATTTTATTAGCTTTATCAGGTAAAATTACATAAGAATCCACGACATTTCTTACTTAATTAACCTTTCCAAAAGTTCAGTATGGCTTTATTTTACTCTTTGCCCAGGAATTCAGGCGAAATCTTTCGCTAGCTGTAACTCGCTAACAAAGCGTTTTCGGACCTATGTTTATATAACATTTTTTCATTATTTTTACTAGTACAATGTGCTGTAGAAGTGGGGGGAGAACTTCATGAATCACCCTGTATATAGAAAGCAAAGTATTGTTTTCATGTCGATTTTTTTGAAATCGAGTTTTCACCGGATCTACACGTTTTCAGCCCCCTGAACCCAAAAAACATGTTTTTAGCGATGGTCTGTGTGTGTGTGTGTGTGTGTGAACAGAATATCTCAAGAATGGAACATCGTACGTACTTGAAACTTAAGTTCTATACCACTACCGGACCCGACACGAACATTTTCATCAAAATCGGTCAACCGGAAGTAGTAGTTTATTTGTGTCATTTTTCACTTTTTTGCGATTTTCTCAAAAACTGGTCCTACGATTTTTTTTAAAATCGCCTGATTTACTAAATTTTTTATGCTCTACGAGATAGGGTAGGCGTCATGTTTGCTGAAATTCTTGGTGAGGCTGTTTTTGCGTAAAGAAATTGTTTTTTTGAGATTGCGGCTTTATTATGCATTTCAGCGCAAAAATGTATATAATAAAATTTGTAGAGAATTTGAAGTCCTACAACTTTTATTTCAAACATTTTTTGTATAACGCTTAGTTTAGCGGTAATAGCAATTTTCTGATTTTTTATCATGAAAACGTGTGAAAAATTTATTTTTATAAGATTTCGGCCTTAGTATGCATTTTACGACAAAAGTGTATATAATAAAGTTTATGGGAAATTAAAAGATCTACAACTTTTATTTAAAGTATTTTTTTGTACAGTGCCTAGTTTAGCGTGAAAGAGTGATTTTCCATATTTTTAAGCCTAACAGGTTGATTTTCATTTTGCGTCTTTCACTCATGATTAAAATTAGGTTATGTCAACTGAGGTTAGTTTTTTGTTTATTTTAAATTTTTTATTACTAATGTTTGGTATATTGTTAATTTATTTGCATTGGCAAGAGAAAGTTGTGTGAGTGTTTCACACCAGATTTTTTGTATTTATTACATTCATTTATTTACATATTTTGATATAAATTGGTAAATTAAATATTATAAATCTGATCAAGTTAATAACCTGGTAGGTATTTGTTAAATTAATGTGCTGGATGATACGAATATTTTTTTAGTCTAGTTAGTATACGCTACCATTACAAATGCATCAGCTGTGAAACACTACACTACTAACTCATTCATTCTCCCACTGCATTCCTTACAACTACACGAAGCTGGGACTCAAGCAATAGTAGTTCAGTATTATTTCTGAAGCTCATGCAGCTGTTTCATTGAGAAATATGTTAAGAAGTTTTAAAAATAGTGAATTAGGGATGATAGCAATTAATTCTATTAGAGGAAGAAGTTGTTAATTTGCGAAGAAGTCATCACAAAACTTCTGTATTCCTGTATTTTTCATTAGATTGGTCATGCTTTCTGACTTCAATTAATTTCTCTACATTGATTACAAAATATTATTGTATTATTATTTTTTTTATACAGGGCGTTCTGAAAAAAGGTTCCAAGAATTCAGGGCGTGATTCCCCACAACAAAAGAAGAAAAAAAATTCAAATTAACATAGGTATGAAAATCATTAGTTACCGAGTTATACAGGGTGAAAGATTTCGTAAGAATTTCAGTTACCCCCGTTGAAACGAAGCCCTACAGATATTTGTTGCGCGTTAAATTAGGCATAAATTTTACCGTATCCTATGTAAAATGAACAGAAAAATTGAACAAAAGAAGTTTCAGACCTGCAGCTGCAGTATTTTTAAGATATCTGATAAAATACGCAAAACTTGGTCCTGAAAAACAAGTTCTTTCAGGTTTGAAGCAGATGAACAGTTCATCTGAAACTTGTTTTTCGGGACCAAGTTTTGCGTATTTCATCAGATATCTTAAAAATTACTGCAGCTACTCTGAAAGCTGTTTTGTTCAATTTTTCTGTTCATTTTACATACGATACGGTAAAATTTATGCCTAATTTAATGCCCAATAAATATCTGTAGGGCTTCGTTTCAACGGGGTAACTGAAATTTTGACGAAATCTTTCACCTGTATAACTCGGTAACTAATGATTTTCGGACCTATGTTAATTTGAACTTTTTTTCTTCTTTTGTTGTGGGGAATCACACCCTGAATTCTTGGAACCCTTTTTCAGAACGCCCTATATTTTTAACCACCAGAATACAGTAATCGTAAACACTTACCAATTTTTATAGCGCTTTCGTGTATCTTGTATACATCTTCAGTAAATCAAAATTTTTTAAATATTTTCATAACAAAATTTAAAACTTCAGACTCCTACCATGGTAGATAAGGAATGGTTATAGATAATATTCCTTATCTACCATAGTAAGAGTAGGAAGTTTTAAATTTTGATATGAAAATATTTAAAAAAAGTTTAATTTACTGAAGATGTGTACAAGATATAGGTATCAGACGAACTAATGTCCCATAGCCGAGCGAGTGAGAGGGAGATATGTGGCATAACTACGCATGCGCTCAAAGGTCTTTACCATTGGAAAAAACCATTGCTGACACAATATAACGAAACGACTGCTGTCACCACACTAATGCTTGACTGGAACATTTTAACTGTCTTAGGTAGTTGGCACTGAGTACACTGTTGCCAACATACCAATTGGGGGACAGAAAATTTACTGATGTATAAACTTTTATCTTCTTATAATCAGGGTTGCGTCCTTAATAAAACACCCGTTACTTTTGTTTTATAAAAATACGTCATTTCCGAAAAGTTTTAGTTAAAAGAATTAGAAATATTTTTTGAAATGGTTTTACAATCCGCATATTACTCTCCTCTGCCGAATCTGCGAGGATTTGTATCTCCTCTCCAAGGATCTGCAAATGTGCAAGGTCTGAGCGAAGCTCATCTCGAAAATGTTGATGGAAGATCAATTTTTTTCTGGCCTGAAGCTACACCTTGGTGGTCTCCCAGGCCTCTTACAGTCCTGATTTGGCTCCGTGCGACTGTTTTTTGTTTCCTCAACTGAAGAGAGAGCTGAAAGGAAAGCATTGGGAGTCCCTGGAAAACATCCAAAAGCATGTTAAGTCACTTGAGTCATGAGTTTGCCTTTGTTTGCAACGAGGGGTAAAGGGGGGAAAAGCATCAGTGTGCATGCACGACTGCTTTAATTTCAGTACGACAAAGATAAAAACTTGTACTATACCCAGAGCATAATACACTATATCCTTTTGAGGGAACCTTTTGTAGGTTAACTGTACGAATATAACTGTATGTTAATGTAAAAGCAAATGTCGGTTCCTTGAAAATGTGAACTATTCACAGTGTTGAACGAAATCTAATATGCAATGTAATAAAATGTTGTGAAGTTGAAGCTTAACAAAAATGCCTATCCATGTCTCTTAACAAAAGCCGTAAGCGAGCAGCCAACTGCTGTGATGATTCTCTTTCCACAATTTGAAAAATAAAGAAGGAAATTAAGGACGTGAAGAAGCTATTTTTTAACAGTTTTGTTGACACCTGGTAAAAAAAATAAAACTGTTAGGTAGATACTAGAGAGACTGATAATGAAAACGCCGGTGACAGCAATAGTAAAGAAGGCGATTATTTTGTAATTACAGTAAATCAAACATTTCTAGTCATGTAATTAAGTTATAGGCAATATTACAGGTAATATTTATTTCTTATAAGGTTTATGAAGAAAACATTTTCCCAGAATAAACCACAGCTTACGAAATGTATGTAGAAACTGCACTGTAGTGAAATGTACGAGTAGTGTCTCACTGTTGAGGTTGGCAGCACTGCAAATATTTCATTTCCCTTCCTCACAGCTCATACATTCACAAAAGGCAATCTCGTGACTTTAGTATCTATATCATCAGGTTTCTAACAGACAGTTCTGTCGAGGAGTTTCCGGGTGTCTTCCAGGCGTGGCAGACACGTCTCCGCAAGTGTATTGATGCAGGGGGAGAGTATTTCAAAGAATTTTAAACGTCTATACCAGTACGATCAATAAATCTATTCTTCATAGAAAATGCACATTACTTCCGTAATGGATCCTATGTATTTTTTTTGCGCCCTGGGGACTCCAGGAGGAGTATAGGACATGTCAGCTATAACACCTGAAATATATATAAGAATCACACAATGTATCACTACTATCAAGAAAGGAATTCTTGTACGCTATAAAAAGTTTCACCGATCAAGTAATTTTTCAGATTCCTTTTAAAGGATTCAAATCCTCACAACATTTTAAAAATTGGGGTAATTTATTTATGAATTTTCTCCCTGCATAAGTAGGTTTTTGTTTAAACAATTTTGTGGAGTGATTAGCCACATAATAATCATTTCTGTTTCAATTTCTGTTTCATGCAGAAACATTGAAATTCTACATAAAATTATTTTGCCTAACATACTCACCTCAAAAATGTAGAGGGAGGGAACTGTAACCAATTTAAGCTGGTTAAATAGTGGTGTGGATGAGGTTAGCTGGTTAGCTCCCACCATACACCTAATAGCTTTCTTTTGAATTATTTTAAAACCCAATTCATATTACCCATGCTAGAATTACCCCATACTAAGATACCATAACGGATACGAGACAGAATGAGGCAATTAGTAATTTTTTATCATTTAATCTGGCAATTTGTTTTAGTGCAAATACCCCAGATGATATTTTACTACAAAAAGCACTGGCATTAATTAACGAGCTCTGTGGGAACTGTCACCTACACACTAGTATGTCCTGCTAGAAGTAGCAGCTGATACACTAATATCATGAAAATCGGCCCTTTAACACATTTTACGGTAATATTACGCATTGTCATGGCGTCATATGCTGTCCACTAACAGTCTGCACTTAAGTACAGACTGTTAGAGGGCCCTTGATCGTGTACGACAAATTCATTTTACTCATCAGAAGGGAGTTTACCATCACCGAGTCAAAGATTCATCACTTTACAAGGTTGCACGGGATTTGTAGTAGCTTCCCTCTTACAGCACGTACAGAATTGTTCAAAAAATGTCATTGTACAGAAAAGAATTTCCTCCATTTATTTGCTTACAGCTGCAGCCGACATGTGATAATGGGTCTGTGACGTCACCATAAAGAATGTAAAATACCATCTCTTCACCTTCCAAAATGGACTCATTTTGAATATTCTGTAACTTTGTCAAATATTTACAAAAATTTAAATGAAAAATATACATTTATTCAGTAAACTCTTTTCTACAAAACATGTTTTACAAATTTTTTGCTAAACTGAAATTTAAGCCCGTTATAATAAAAAAAATATAAACAAAAGTTTTCGCGTATGAAAATTTCGCGTCTCTAATGGGAAGAAGTATGACATGATTTTCATGTTATTATATTCAAAAGGGGCGTACATATTATATGAATCAGCAGTATTTTTTTCAGAATTTTTCATCAGTAATGACGTTAGATAAAACAGTTGTTTTGATTTTTGCAATTCTTCTGTTTTACAAAAAAAAGTCCGTGTCAAAACGTTTAAACAGTTTTTTTACTTACAAGAAAAATTGTATGAAATTGATGTTGCTGATTTCGATAATAGACCCCTCATATTAACTAATTATGATGAAAGTTTTGTCCAGTTATTTTGAATAGAAACTAAAATTCAAGCCGTATAAGTTTACATGCTGCCCATAACAGACAGGTGGAGTGTCAAATTATTTACACTCAATCTGTTAGTTGCAGGGCTAAAATAAATAGTTCTGTTTCTTGTCACATGGTCAGCCAATTAAATGACTGAATCATTTAAGAACAGAAGAGGTAGAGGTGTAAAAGACACTAATCAGAGTTATCTTTTTTGAAAGTAATGAATTTCATTATACAGCCAGACCCTGTGGTGAATGAAGTGAAGGTGTCATTTGCAGAGTGGAAAATATGTGCTTTTCAGAGGGCCCGGCATGCTGAGAAGTGAACTTTTCCATTCAGTGAGTTGTGGCAATGGTAAACCACCTCACTCCTCGTTTTACTTAGTAAAACCTCTACAGGTTCAAACCAGCCTTTCGGCTGATGACCTAAACAACAACAAGTTTACATGAACGTTTCTCTTTTAATTTCTAAAAAAGACCCACACAGCTAAGGAGTAACACCTAACAGAATATTAACACATTAAAGGATAAATGTAAATGTGAAATTGGTTGTTAAGAATAATTAAATAAATCGATCAAAATTATCGTGAAAATTTATTGGCACGAGTCAGCTAATTATTGTTAAATTCCGTAACGGATACTAATATCCGGCCGGATGACCTTTCAACTACAGTAATCCTTCGGTACCCGCAGGGGGTTACCGCGGATAATGATACCGCCTTATATCAACGAAAAGTTTGCTTCGAAAGGAAGTCCTGTAGTCTTTTAGTGTTTAATTGTTTTATGAATATTTTACCATTATTATAATCTATGAATATTTAATAAATACAGTACTGTACACATAAAAAATTTAAGTTGCTGCTAAAATAGTTAGTTATGGCTGTTTGCTTCTTCAACTTTTCAATCTCCTTGTGGACTTCTTCATATGGTATCATCAGCTCTTGGAGTCCTCTTTGAATTGAAGGGCATTTCCCGTGACGGGATTTGTCTCCAACATGTTATCAGCGAGCTGCTTTGCCATGCTGATGATCTCGTTGATGGTTTGTGAAGAAATGCTTAGCTTCGTTTCAGGATCGTCAAACAAACAAAGAACTGTACGTACGTACGAAGAAATTACAGTATGGTGCCTGGGCATACGTATACTGGTTGGGGGTAGGGGGGTGACACGCTCACTACGTACAAGTACGTGGAAATTTAACTTGTCTCATGGTGGCCGTCACCATACTAGTGTGGCGACATGATACAAACACCAAAACATTTATTCAAACACGTAGGGTGACACATGTTTTCGGAATTGTATGGCTTCTCCACCTCCCACCAAGTACAGTAAAACCTCCTTAATCCGGCATCAACGGCAATAGACAAAAATTATAGAATTGCCTTCACAATGAACATTGTAAAGTGAGCAACCCAACAGCTACCGCCGACACTCAAGAGCCACAAAGCGTCACGTTTGTAAAATTTGCTGAGTGAAATAAACAATACAGTATGGCCGAACTTTATGAACTTGCATGTAATAAAAAATGATTTTTTAAATAAAAAAAATACTAGTTGTAAGAAGCAAGTAGATATTAGATCTTTTTTCCAGCCATCTACCAGTGCTGTTGCTAAAAACCACGAATAGTACAGTACTGTACTGTATTCAAATTTATTTCATCATGTACTGTACCGCATTAAAATGCATTTTAATATTTCTCCTGTACTTACCTATTGATTTATATTGTTTAAATAACCCATCTTTAAATAATAAATACATACAGTAAAAGTTTCTTGTGCAAATTGTGTTATTTTTTATACGACTCCTGTATTTTTATAAATAACCTCCATAGTCCAGAATTTCCTTGAATCCGGCAAGCTTCGAGTCCCAAACGTGTTGGATTAAAGAGATTCTACTGTATGGTGTACACAAGGTGAGATAACGTACGTATTTTAAGGTTTTACGCCCACGGGGGGACAAAGGGATTACTGTATTGGCTTTGAAGAGTTAATATTATGACACTTATGACACACAAACTCCAATTTATGGAAAATATCTACAGATATAATTTATTATAAACACTACGATTACAGAATCAATAATTCGTAAACGTAATCAAAAATTAAATCGTAACAGAACATCGTTAAAATACATTTTACTTATCGATCACCAACACTACTTTCCCGATTTCTTCGGTCTCTTTTATATGTTGCAACGCATCGTTGACTTCGTTTAATTTGAATGTCTTGGATACAAGCGGTGTGACCAATCCTTGTTGAGATAACTGGAGTACATCATCAACTATTTGTCTGTCAACAGAAAAGTATATTTCAAAGTTTATTTTCTGTACACATAACAGTATAAATGAAATTTATCACCTTACCTTTGTTTGCTTATTTAAGTTTAAAAAATCTGGTGTGAAACACTCACACAGCTTTCTCTCGCCAATACTAATAATTAACAATATAACCTAACATTAGTAATAAAACATTAGAAATAAACAAAAAACTAACCTCAATAAACATAACCTAATTTTAAACATGAGTAAAAGACGCAAAATGAAAATTAACCACAGTTTGGCTTAAAAATACGGAAAATCACTCTTTCACGGTAAACTAGGCTCCGTAGTGAAGAATGCTCAAAATAAAAGTTGTAGATCTTCTAATTTTCAATAAATTTGATTATACACAGTGATTCAATAAGATGGAAACAATTTCAATAAGCTGTATTTCCTGAACTACATGTTATATTTTAATTCTGTAAATTACATTTGAAAGAGAAAGTTTTAAATTTTAATTTACATACATGAAAACTTATAGATGTTCAATGTGTCCTCCTCCGGCTACACGTACAACATCTAAACGGTAACTGAACTCATCCCAAACTCTCTGACGCATGTCTTGGGTCACTGAGTTGACTGCAGCTGTGATACGGTTCCTTAGTTCATTCAAATTGGTGGGAAGAGGTGGTATGTAAACTGCACTTTTCACGAACCCCCACAAGAAAAAGTCACAGGGTGTGAGATCTGGAGACCTCGGTGGCCAAAACTGAAGTGCAAAGTCGTCATTCGCCATGCGACCTATCCATCGTTGACATATGAATTCATTTAGGAAACGCCGAACATTGCGATGCCAATGGGGTGGAGCTTCGTCCTGCTGGAAAATGTAATCTCCTGAATCTTCATTCATTTGAGGAAATCCACCCCTTTGGCATCGCAATGTTCGGTGTTTCCTAAATGAATCCATATATCAACGATGGATAGGTCGCATGGCGAATGACGACTCTGCACTTCAGTTTTGGCCACCGAGGTTCTCCAGATCTCACACCCTGTGACTTTTTCTTGTGGGGGTTCGTGAAAAGTGCAGTTTACATACCACCTCTTCCCACCAATTTGAATGAACTAAGGAATTGTATCACAGCTGCAGTCAACTCAGTGACCCAAGACATGCGTCAGAGAGTTTGGGATGAGTTCAGTTACCGTCTAGATGTTGTACGTGCAGCCGGAGGAGGACACATTGAACATCTATAAACTTTCATGTATGTAAATTAAAATTTAAAACTTTCTCTTTCAAATGTAATTTACAGAATTAAAATATAACATGTAGTTCAGGAAATACAGCTTATTGAAATTGTTTCCATCTTATTGAATCACTCTGTATACACTTTTGTCGTAAAATGCATACTAAGGCCAAAATCTTCAAAATATCGATTTTTCAATCGTTTTCATGAGAAAAAACTGAAAATTGCTAATTACCGTTAAACTAAGCGTTACATACAAAAAAATGTTTGAAATAAAAGTTGTACGATTTTAAATTCTCTACAACTTTTATTATGTAAATTTCTGCACGAAAATGCATATTAAAGCCGCAATCTTAAAAAAACAATTTTATTACGTGAAAAAAGCCTCACCAAGAATTTCAGCAAACATGGCGCCTACCCTATCTTGTAGAGCATAAAAAATTTAACAAACCAGGTGATTTGAAAAAAAATTATAGGACCAGTTTTAGAGAAAATCGCAAAAAAGTGAAAAATTACTGGAATAAACTACTACTTCCGGTTGACCGATTTTGATGAAAATGTTCATGTCAGGCCCAATAATGGTATCTAACTTAAGTTTCAAGTTTCATTTCTTTTCAAGACAAGGTACCACCTTCTTCAGAGCATATTTTAAAAAAAATTAAAATTAAATTTTAGAACGGTGTTTCCATTCAGTCATTTAGATTACAACTGGTTTAAATTTCATTCCTGTATTTGTTTATTCTTATTACAATAGATGGCAGCAGCTTCTTTTATTAAATTGTCATCTTTAAAATTTAATTTTTCATTAACTATTTTATCTTTATTTAAATTTATGTGGATATACGAGGTGTGGCTATTAAATAACGAGACTGACGTTGTAAAAAATTTTATTTTAATTTTATACATAATCACTTATTGTCATCTTTAATATACTGTACACTCCTTCTCTATCACTACAACGCTCCATGCGAATTTTCCATTGTTGGAAACAGTGCTGGAAGTCATCTTCTGTCCTTGAGGTTCCTAGCCAAGTACAGCATCTCAGTGTTAGAACATCCACCTTATTCACCAGATCTTGCACCATGTGACGTCTACCTGTTCCCTAAGGTGAAATCTGCATTAAAAGGGACAAGATTTCAGTCTGTGGAAGCTGTAAAAGAGAAAGCGGCACGTGTCCTGAAGGAGCTGACAGAAGATGACTTCCAGCACTGTTTCCAACAATGTAAAATTCGCATGGAGCATTGTAGGGATAGAGAAGGAGTGTATATTGAAGGTGACAATAAGTGATTATATATAAAATTAAAATTAATTTTTTACAATGTCAGTCTCGTTATTTAATAGCCACACCTCGTATATTTGACGAATTATATCAGTCGTTGGATGGCCTCTGGTACATTAATGTATGCGATTGAAGCTATATAATTTCATGAATGGAACCACCACCACAAGTTTATCTGAGAATTTCATCGATATCCTACATACAATATTAATTATATAATTCTTACCTATAAACCTTAAATTTGGTTTCCCGATAGTTGCGTAACGAAACACCGATCAAACTAAACGATGGTAACGTAAGAAGCTCTGACATCGGTATATCTGGAATCTGTTGAGATGCGAAACCACCAATAATTACTTTTCCTTCCGGTGCAACACTGAAACAAGTTGGATTAAAGCAAATTATTATTAATCCATCAACCACCGATTAAATAAAGGTTTGCATATCAATTTTACACATAGAGTACAGTCTCAATTATCCGACAAACGGGACCAAATTTTTTTGTTTTATTTTTATGTCTGAGTGTTCTGATTTCTGCTAATGCACACGGTGGATAATGATGATAATGAAAATGAGTGACGAAAAATGCCAGACATTAGCGGGAATCAAACCCAGCACCCTGGGAAAGAAGCCAGTTGCGCTAACCACTATCGCAACGTACCGGCCGAGAAAGATGGTGGCATAAGCAAAATGTTGAATAATCAGGCGCCACAAGATAATTTAAAAAAATCTGGGGTGAAACAATCACACAACTTCCTCTTGCTGATGCAAAAATTAAATAAGTACATAGCATTAGTAATAAATTATTAGAAATAAACAAAAAAAATTAATCTCACAAAAATAACATTATTTTAATCATGAGTGAACGATGCAAAATGAAAATCAACCTCGACATAATTAATTAAACATCGTTTATCAATTAAATCACATTCGGCACAGTCAATCATTCGGAATTTACACAAGGTCGATTTTCGCTGTTCGGCTGGCGCTTACCAAATCCCCACTCCATTATTTGGATCAATGAAAATCACAGGCTGACTTGTTCAGTTTGCATAAAAATATCGATCAGAACAGTTACACTGCGTACGGGTGTTGAAATTTTTCGACAAGCCATTGTTCAAGAATTACTTGAAGAGTGTAAATTAAAGAAAAACGGAATGAAGAAGAGGAAAGTCAGGATACGCCAATGGATTTCTCAAAGCACTTCGGATAATTATTTCTGAAATTGTCTACCGACGATCCTGATGATTTTAGGCAACGTTTAAAAATGGATACCGATCAGTTTGAGAATTTATTGCACGAGAGATAACCTCACTGATCAAAAAATGTGATACCAACATGTGTGAAGCGCTATCGCCAAAATTAAAATTGCAAATAACTTTTTTAGTCACCTAAATCGGCTGCAATCTGTTCGCCGCATGACAAAAGTCGAAACCTACTCTACTTTGGAAAACTTGTGATTTGAGTCAACTGTGGACTACCCAAATGTCCATTCAGACAGTCACCCATTTGTAATAAACTTCACATCAATCAGGCACATCAGATGAGCGAAGGTTGGAAAACCAGGATCTTACTGTATTTATTCTAACGGATGTTTCAAAAAGCACGCACTTCGAAGTTTAAGGGTTAATATTTTCTGCATAGGGAATATTTTTTTTCCCCCAAATAACAGTTGGCACTACCGTACTCATTGTTGACCCATTGTGTATTACTGACATGTACTAGTGCTATCCCGGTATTCATTTGTGTCTGTAGTGTCTGTATAAGTTCAAACATGGTTTTTTCAAAGGATGAACGTGTTTTTATTATTGAAAGTTATTGCGCATATAAATCTTACAAACAAGTGAAAGACGAGTTCCAGTTAAAATTTCCCAATTCTGAAGTACCTAATAACACCACAATATTGCGTCTGATTAATAAATTTCGTGAGACTACAAATTATTAAATTTCCGCTTTAAGGGCTACAAAAAAATTAAATCTGCATCCTTACCGCATCGGTGTCGTTCGTGAACTGAAAGAAGTTGACCATGGGAAATGTATACAGTATTGTCGTTGGATACGTTCTCTTGTTAATGACAATGGTGTTGAAATATTGGATCGTGTTTATTTCAGTGACGAAGCATGGTTCCACTTGGATGGTTACATCAACAGCCAAAACTGCCGAATATGGAGTGCTCATAATCCTCACACATTTCATGAACGTCCACTACACGCACGTAAAATTGGTGTTTGGTGTGCGATCTCCCGGCGTCGTATTGTTGGGCCTTTCTTTTTTGACACATCTGTAGATGGTGTGGTGTACCGCAACTTAATTGAACAATTTATAGTGTTGTTAGAATTACACGATCGAGATTGTTGGTTTCAGCAGGATAATGCAACGTGCCATACTTCTACTGAAACGCTGAATATGTTACGAGAATTTTTTGGCCATCGTGTGATATCAAAAGGATTGTGGCCACCAAGATCCCCAGATCTTACTCCTGCAGATTTTTCTTTGGGGGAATTTAAATAGTAAGGTTTTTAAAAACAATCCTCATACAATTGAAGAATTGAAGGCTAATATTGAAAGTGAGATTACAAACATTAATGAGCAAACACTACGAAAAGTCGCTGCAAATGTTATGTAACGTGTCCGAACTTCCATTACAAGCGGAGGAAGTCATTTTGAACATTTATTGTGAAGTTTTAAAAGTAATCTGAATGTTATAAAGGTAATAATTTCATACCGTATAACTTGTATAATTTGTAATTACTTAATGTAATAAATTAGCGTTCTCAAACTTCGAAGTCCGTACTTTTTGAAACACCATTACGATCCAGATGCCAGCCGATTTTTTAAAATAATACCTGAAATCAATTTATTTAAAAAAGAAAACTCAACCCTGTACCTGCGAATAGCACTTTCAAAAACTCCACCACCGATTGTTTCAAAAACGATATCGACGCCACGCTTTTTAGTGATGTCCTTCACACTTTGAATAAGTTGTTTATCGGAGTACGTTATGGCACTCCAAGCTCCTTTGTTTCGCAATTGTTCAGCACATCCTTCACTATTACAAACGGCAATCACCTAAAAAAAAAAAAAAAAAAAATCTGGTGTGAAACACTCGCACAACTTTGTCTTGCCAATGAAAAAAAATTAACAATATAACTTAACATTAGTAATAAAACATTAGGGTAAGCGCTCATTTTGAACATTTTGTGTTAGAAATACTGTAATTCTGTGTAAAAACAATCTCTCTTTAGAATAAAAATTTCATAATTCAAAGTCTGTAAAATTAATAAATTATAAAATTTTTATTCTAAAGAGAGATTGTTTTTACACAGAATTACAGTATTTCTAACACGAACGCCCTGGGCTTATCTGAAGAGGCAAAAGATTTTGGATTATATTTTCCGCTCTAACTCAGCTATTTGTGGTTGTATTTGAACAAAGAAGGTGTTATTCTTTTCACCAAAAAAATGCGTAAATTTTTTTGTAATAAATGTAAAATCAATAAACGGCATGGTTGCTGACATATTTTGATTTAAAAAAATTTGAACGCACACCATTTTGAAATTAAGCGTATTAAAAGTAATTAGATAAATTTCATCTTTGCAATATAAGTGCTTCTACATGCATTCCAAATCTGAGTAAAATATCTTCAACCATTCCTAAGAAAATCATTTTTCTTTAAAAAACACAAAATGGCAGATGGTACAAATGGTACATGAAGCAAGATAAGAGGTTAGATCATATAAAACTTTTTGTTTATTTTAAAGTACTGAATCATCTCCCAAAGTTTGGCACCCTACTTAGTGGACACCTTGTATATCAGCTAACCTGAAAACATTAGTCTGTAAGGGTAAGTGCACAGTGAACGCTGTTTGCTGGTCGCAGGTACTGATTCAGGGTGGTAAACGCGCATGGTGGGAGCATCTAACTACGCGCTTCTTAACCTTCATTCAGTTGTACGCACTATTCAACATGAGTTCCACTACCACCAGTCATAATGAATTATTCCTAATAGAAAACGCTTATACAAAATTGTTATCTTTTAAAGACAATACCGTTAGTGACATTATATAAGAACAGAAAATTGTTCAGCATAATCATCTTTTTCCGCAATTAACAAAAGATAGAGATAGGTTTTTTAAATGCATGAGAATGACTCTGGAAACGTTTATTTTATTATATTTTGTCTAAAGTAAAAATCGTTTTCAAAAACAATGGTGCAACTTTTACAAGCAACCAATATTACCGGAAGAAAGAGTTGTGATTACTTTGAAATACGTATTTTGAACATTTTGACTACTGATATTCAATATTATATAGCATTGTTTGGTCAGTAATAATCTTTTAAGTTATTATAAACCTATCTTATTACAATTAATTAACAAGTTGTCATTATTTAAGAATATGTATTATACAACGCCAAATACACTTAGAAATCTGCTAGCAAGCAGCAGGCAGGTTTATGCACAACAAACCAGTGAGCTGATACGCGCAGATGACCAGCGTGCAGCTTTCTCTACCAGCGTTTACTGTGAGACATCCGATTAAAATATAATGGCCTATTCCTACTACAGGGTGATTTTTTAGTCCTGTTACCCAATTGTTAATGTCTGGTAATATTTTTCTAAGAAAGGGATATTTTGTTTTGTGACACAAAGTTGGTAGCCCTACTCAACCGGTATAGATACGACAGTTTGAGTTGATTCTCCTTGAGTTGCGTAAAATTTTGTGCGGTTTCCAGTTGTGTTACGAACAGAATGTCTTTTACCCTAGAACAACGGGTTTTCATTCTTGAACAATATTTTGCTACAAAATCGTATGCGAGTGTAAAAGAATCATTTCAAATTAAATTTTTTGGTGTTCCTCCACTCTACTCTAGTCAATTTCTAGGCTAACTAACTGATTTTTAGAGGCAGGTATTGTTTGCAGCAGAAAACGTAGTGGTCGACCAACTCTCTTGACAGATGACGTTAAGAGAATGTGAAAACAAGATTGCTCAATTCTCCATGGAAAAGTTTACAAAAACTTTCCTCGCATGTTGACTTGTCATGTTCGAGTGCTGAGAAAGCTGCTAAAAAATTGAAATTGTATCCGTATAACATACGATTAGTTCTAGAGCTTCAGCCTCCAGATTTAAACAAGAGATTGTTTTAGGATAAAAGACATTCTGTTCGTAGCACGACCGGAAATGGCACAAAATTTTACACAGCTCAAGGAGAATCAACTCACACTGCCATATCCATACTGGTTGAGTAGGGCTACCAACTTAGTGTCACAAAACAAAATTTATTTTTTTTAGAAAAATATTACCAGACATTAACAATTGGGTAACAGGACTAAAAAATCACCCTGTACTAGACTCCCACTTGTAAGCAACCAGCATTTACTGTGCGCTTACCTAATGTGTTGTATGTAGTACACAATGTTTACAATTGAATGTTTTTAACATTGCTAATAGATGATAATTTACATCGTTTAGAACATGTGATTTAATAGGCAGTTTGGCACTAAGACACAAAATCTACCGATTGAATCTGAACTGTTCGTGCAGCTACACCGGCAAGCTTATTTGGCATCCGCTCTAAACTGTGCCCCGGACCAACAAAGAGAAGAAGCATCCAATAGTATGTCCACACTCGTGCGCTTTATTTTTCAACTTGCGATGTCGCATGCTACATCGCATGCGCTTAGAAGCATACCACCTTCCCACACTTGTTTGAAGAGCTTTATCTGAAAAAAAACATAACAAATATTTTTGAACCATATTTAAATTAAAGCCTGTTCTTTCCTGCATTGATTGGTTTGATTTAGATTTTTTTATTTAGAAATTAATCGGAGATAACTCCAGTAATTTACGTAAAAACATACTCAGTTTTTAGCCGGTTTTCCATTAATATGGTTTTTAAATGTCCGTTACTCTGTCCAGGGTTTTCATACAAAATCTGCTTTTAAGTATGTTGAAGATCCCGTTTTTTCTATAATATGAATATTTTAAAAGTTAAATCTCATGTTCCGTTTTAATATGGCGGCCATTTTCTAAAAAAGTGCTTTATTGGCTCCACGTAAAGGTAGTGAAATGAATTTTGGACTGAACAATGCATTTTCACAACAGTATTATGTCAAGCAAAGCGTTTATTTTTTTTAATAAAAACATTGTTAAAGAATTCAAAATGAGCTACGGAATAAGTTGCAGCAGGAAAAACACAGAAGTTTGTTTTTCTAAATCACTATAATAGGAGCGAATACCGCTATAGAGCTCAGTTTACTCTCAAGAAGTTTGAAGGCTAATAGAATTTTCTATTAACACCACATATCTATTTCTAATTACAAATGCAAAATACGAAACATGGCACAATACTGCTGTAAAAATGGATGGTTCAGTCCAAAAATCATTTCCCTATCTTTACGTGAAGCCAAAATACACTTAAAAAATAAAATGGCCGCCATTTTAAAATGGAACATCAAACTTCTATTTTAAAATGTTCAAACAGAGAAAACTCTGATCTTCAATGTACTTAAACGCCGTTCTTTTAAGAAAAGCCTGGACGGAGTAATGGACGTTTAAAAACCACACTAACAGAAAACCGGTTAAAATCTGAGTACTCTTTATGTGAAAACTGCTGTATCTCCGACTAGTTTCAAAATGAAATAATCTAAAACAAACTAATCAACAGAAAGAACAGGCTTTAATTTAGTGTACTGTTCAAAAATATTTGTTGTTTTTTTTTAAAATAAAGCTCTTCAAACCCGTGTAGTCAGGTGAAATGGCATGCCTCTAAGCGCATGCGATGTAGCACATCACACGAGTGTGGAGATAGCTAGTAGTTTTGATAAGGCCAGGTAGGCCTACCTGTATTTTGGCACCGCAGAGGGCTAGTAATCAGTTCTACCGCAGTGCTCTGGTGATTATAAAAGAGCACTACTGCACTGCACTGAGCCTGATTGTCATTCCATTCCACTCCACTCTACAGCTTTGACCAGACATCTACCATCAGCACATGGCTACCGATCTCCAACAAAGACCCATTGATGACTCTGCAAGGTGCAGAGAGAGTTGGGCAGGTGTGGACTGAAGAACGAAAACAGGCTTTCAGCGTTAAAATGAAGGAATTTCATTACCCAAGAAAGCAGCTCAGGAATCAAACTAAAAAGTGACTACGTAACTAATGCGCTCTTTAAAGGGCAAATCAAATAAAAAATCTGTTTTAAAAAACAATAAATTAATAAATTTGATTTCCATTGTCCATGAGTTATTGGGAAAATCATTATTTTTTTCCTTTCCATTATTAATTTATCTTTCAAAACGCTTTCATTTACCAACAGGGAAAGATAACAAAAAGAAAAAACTCTTAACGGGTAGCACTGACGCATGAGCACATTAATAAATGCCCTCTGTTGTTTATTCCATTTAAGTAATACTATCACACTATTTTGAATGGACTGTACATAATCTGCAAGTCGGTTTATCCCACAATACAATCATCTATGAATAACATTGTTGTTTAGGTCAACAGCCGAAAGGCTGGTTTGAACCTGTAGAGGTTTTACTAAGTAAACCAAGGAGTGAGGTGGTTTACCATTGCCAACACTCACTGAGTGGAAAAGTACGCTTATCAGGATGCCGAGCCCTCCGAAAAGCACATATTTTCCACTCTACAAATGACACCTTCGATTCATTCACCACAGCGTCTGGCTGTATAATGAAATTCATTACTTTCAAAGGAGATAACTTTGATTAGTGTATTTTACACCTCTACCTCTTCTGTTCTTAAATGATTCAGTCATTTAATCGGGTGACCATGTGATAAGAAACTGAACTATTTATTTTAGCCCTGCAACGAACAGATTGAGTGTAAATAATTTGACACTCCACCTGTCTATTATGGGCAGATGAATAACATTATAAAATAAATTAAACTACAAAGTTCACCTTTGATTTATAAACATTCGCAGCGATATCAACAGCAGCTGTTCCCAGTCCTCCAGCACCGGCAGTAACGAGTACATGATCGCAGTTCTGGATATTCGCTCGTCTAAATAGACCAAGTAATGCGAGTGAATATGTGTCTACTAAACCAACAGCGGTAACAAAATCTAATGAAGCTGGTAATCGCCATACATCCTAAAATCATACATAAATATAGTTACTCGAGTCACGAGTTTGCCTTTGGATTTAACGAGGGGTAAAGGGGGGGGGGGGAAAGCATCAGTGCGCATGCGCCACTGCTTAGATATCAGTTCGCCATCAAAACAATGTAAAATACGAGGTGTGGCTATTAAATAACGAGACTGATGTTGTAAAAAATTTTATTTTAATTTTATACATAATCACTTATTTGCCGTAAAACGCATATTAAGGCTGAAATCTTAAAAAAATTCTAATATTTACAAGTTTTCATGAGAAAAAAAACCGAAAATCGCTAATTACTGCTAAACTAACAGTTATACAAAAATCTTTTTCAAATAAAAGTTATAGGATTTTTAATTTTCTACAACTTTTATTATGCACGTTTTTGTGCTAAAATGCATATTAAAGCCGCAATCTTAAAAAAACAATTCTTTTTATGAGAAAACAGCCTTCCCAAGAATTTTTAGCAGACATCGCGCCTACCCTATCTTGTGTAATATGCGACACGTATACACACAAACACCCGTACACACACAAACTCATACAAACCCAAATACACTCGCACACAAACGTAAACACACAACCTTCACACACTCGATATAAACATGTCAACACTATACCTCAAAATAAACAAATATACACCAGATGATTTACCACCTCCAGATGTGAGTAACAATATAAAAAAAAAAAAAAGAAAATTAAATAAAATATTAAATAAGGATTGTTAATCATTCGATTTTAAGATTTTGAAGAGTGAAGACGTTTTTTACAATTTTTAAATAAAAAGGAGTCAAATATATACAATCAAGAAGTTTTCAATCAAGAGATATTTCAAAAAAAAAGGATCTGAACACTAAAAGGATTTTAACAATTTTAAAGAATTTTAAGGAGTTTTAAAAATTTTAAAGATTTTAAGAATTTTTAATTGTTATTAAATAATAAAATACAAATTTTGTTTGAACCAGAAGAAAATAAATTTATCAATTTTTCTAAATAAATAAACATTGAGTACACTTGTAGAGCATAAAAAATGTAGTAAATGAGGCAATTTTTAAAAAAATCGTAGGAGCTGTTTTTGATAAAATCCCAAAAAAGTGAAAAATGACACGAATTAACTACTACTTCTGGTTGACCGATTTTGATGAAAATGTTCGGCGATTTTGAAAAATCGACATGAAAACAATACTTTCCTTTCTATATAATCATATAGGAAAGATTTTTTTTTTTTTTTTGTTTAACCCTTTAGGTGCCATGAGTGAATTTTCGAAATTAGAAAATGTTATTACCAGACCTAAAATGTACAGATTCGACCAAAAATGCCAGGCCTAAATACGGTAATATTTCCTAGCTGCATTAAAAATGCCTCATACTGAGTAGTACTTTGAATATTTTAACATATTAGGCATCAAAATGTTCAGTTTTTTTGGGGCTAGAAAATGATTAGTCATATGAATTGGATTCCGCCACAATAAAAACATTTAAGTTAAAACAACTCCGAAAGAAACGAAAAAGAAAAAGAAAATTTGAAGAATTTTCCATTTTATCTACTAAACAAAAAAAAATTTATCTGTGGGAAATATGCTAATTTCAATCTATATACTAAAAACAAAGAAACTTATTTACAAATGCACTACGTAGAAAGACGGATATAACCTCACGTACTACAACAACGAACGACACACATTGTGAACCGTCAGTGGTAACATAATATCAGCTGTGTTGTAGTGTGGGTTTGTTTACTTTTTTTTATAGTAAAGGACAACCTTTTTGACCCCAAACACCATAAAAAATTATAAGAAAGATATTGTATATATCACACAGTAGTTCAAAAAGCTTATACTGTAACAAAAAATTATTTACGTAACAAATACGCGGTGGCGATGGATCGTCACCATGGCACTTTTCGCACGGATAACGGGTGGCGATCTATCGCCACCGTGGCACTTCTTGCATGAAAATCAAATGGCGATCTATCGCCACCGTGGCACTCAAAGGGTTAACATCTGACTGTTCTGCAATTACTACTAATGAAGACGGTGAAGGATGAAATGATTTTTTTTTGTAACGTATGAAAATATGCCGTGCCTGAATGGGATTCGAACCCAAGACCGCATATGATGAGAAGCGAGCACGTTACCAACTACGCCAATGCGGCCCGGCATATAGTCAAGAGAAAGTAAAAATTCAGATACGTCGATCTTTTTGTTGGGACCAATTGAATTCATGCGAGGATTTTATTAATTTTCATGAAAACTGAATTACCTTGTAATCGACAATACACTCTTCACTAAAACCGCCCAGGTTTTCTCTGCTTAGACCAATCACCCGATCTCCAACTGCCAATGGAATAATATCATCATCATCGTCGTCATCATCATCATCATCTTTATCGCATTTCTTCGCCTTATCTTTACTTTTTTTTTTCTCGCTTTTCTTTGCCGGTTGCGCCTCAATATTCAATTCTAATATTTCTCCAGCTATTTCATAACCTGTTAAATAAAACAACTAATATTTATTTATTTAATAAAGTTTTACATTTTAAATTCAAATATCTTGGGGAATACATCCTCCCAACAGGTCTTGATAAACCAGGCATCAAAGAAAGACTCAATAAGTTGGAAAGGGCGTACGGAATCATGAGGAACATATACGCCAGGAAATGTATTTCCAGAAATGCCAAAATCAGACACTATCAGACCGTTATCCTGCCTGAATGTATATATGCCAGCGAATGTCTAATTCTCAACCGCAACAAAGATAGGTTGGAAATCTTGGAAAGGAGAATTCTTAGAAGAATACTGGGCCCAAACCGCACAGAGGATGGGTGGAGATTGAAGAGCAACAAGGAAATATATCAATATACTGAGACAATATTGGCAACAATGAAGAAAAGAAGACTGCTCTTTTTTGGACACCTGCACAGAATGGATCCCAACAGACTCACTAAGAAAGTATTTGATTTCTGCCATAACAGGAAAACAACACAGGGCATGGTTCCGAGAAATAGCAAAAGACCTACAACTGAACCACATTACAACACGAGACATCTTAGATAGAAACAAATACACAAGCCAAATACGAAGCATCAAAGAGTTCCAGGGTGGACACAGACCTCCGAGGACTGGAACAGCATGGTCTCAGGAGAGGAACAAGAGATTCAGCGAGGGAATGAAGGCAATTTGGGCTGAACGGAGGAAGAACAGAGAGAAATGATTTGAAGTTGTATCGTGATCCCTAGTGGTCCTAACGAAAAAAAAAGAAGAAAGAAAGTTTTACATGTGAGAGCACAGGTAAGACCCAATACTGCTCTCTTAAAACGTATATAACAATACAATAATTAGCTTATAATAAATATACAATAATGATACAATATTAACCTACAATATAATAATGAATTTACTAATGATTATAACTAGTGCTCGGATCGATATGCACTTTTTTGACCCAAAATATGCATGCAAATATGCCAAAAAAAGAGAAAATATGCACCAAAAAGTTGAAATATGCATTAATGCAAAAATATAAACAAGTTATTTTTAATAATTTTGTTTAATTAATTTAACTTTGAAATACATTATATTTATAAAATGTTTTAAATAATGAATACACTAATCTAATCATAATTTAACCACTTTAACCGTAATCATCACATTTTAAAAAATTGAAGTTTTTTAAATAAATAAATTATGTTAATTGCATAAAATAATCAAAGTTTTTTCCAAATTTTCCACTTTGTAGCTCCGTCTTTTCTCAGACAGGACGTTGTTCATTGCTGAAAAGGAGCGTTCAACATCACATGAACCAATTGGTAGGAATTTCAGAGCTGAAATTGCTAGGGGTCACTCATTTGAACCACTGAGCTATTGCTCAGAATACTTCCAATTATTTCCTTCACTTTTTCATGGTGTTCAGCAAAGTAATTGACTGCAAATATCCAAGTACCCCATCTTGTGATTTTAAGTTGAGGTGGGAGAGGAACGTTAGGATAAGCATTCTTGAATGCTCTTATTCTGCCCGGTGCCTTCACAAATACTTTTGTTTTTTTACAAGCCTTCTGGAAATTTGTCTAAAATATGCTTAAAATATGCAAAAATTCCCACAAATATGCAAAAGGGTCCGAAATATGCACAAATATTCAAAATAAAATTTGGGTTTTTTGGTCGCAAAACGGATTATAAACTTATTTTAGAACTTAAGAAAAAGATATGCTAAATATGCAAAATCTGAGCACTAATTATTATAACATATGAATATGAATTATATAATGAATATGAAAAATATAAAATACTAGCGGGTCCCGCGTGGCTTCGCCCACGCAAACGTAAACAAAGAATCAGCTGTTTAAGTATACTCTCTGTATTTTATATGGGAAGGTATTTTTGCGAATTCTACCATTTAAAATAAAAATGTTGCAAAATCCTTTCTTAGCGACAGCTTAGAAAACTTGATTTATAAATCAGGACATCTCTTTATATAATAGATAGCGCCCGTCGTGGCTTCGCCCATCCAACTTTAATTCTATGATTCTGTATTTTAATTTGCTAATAACTTAAGTCACAAATATAATTTTTTTTTTAATTACGAGGGTAGGCTGATAAGTAATGCACACATGCTTGTAGAAGACAACTAAATAAACTTCAGTAGCGCGCCTGGTGGCATGTGGAAGTACTATTTCTCCTCTACAAGCCTGCGCAGTTTGAAGGCGTTGCTTTCATTCAGTTTGTTTTGAGTAGTGGAAGTATGGCGTCGTGTTCTGGTGCTATGTCAACGAGAATTAAACAACGCGCTGTTATCGAATTTTTAACTGCTGAGAAAGTGAATCCTAGTGAGATTTATCGTCGTTTAAAGGCTGTTTATTGTGACGATACTGTTGATAGGTCTACTGTGAATCGTTGGGTAATAAAATTTCGTGATTGCCAACCTGGAAAAGCCTTAATTGTTGACAAAACACGCAGTGGACGACCAATCACTGCCTCAGACGATAATCGTCGCAAACTCATCGATGATTTGATTCAAAATGACCGGCGAATCACTCAACAGCGTATCGCAAACCAAATTGGAATATCTAAGGAACGTGTTGGCTTCATTATTGAACAATTGGGATACCGTAAAATCTGTGCACGATGGGTACCACGCCGTCTGACAGACGAGAATAAACAGCGTCGATTGGAATGCTGTGAACAACTTTTGAAGCGCTACCGTGACGAAGGAGACGACTTTCTTTTGAATATTGTGACGGGGGACGAGTCATGGGTTCATCATTACGATCCCGAAGAAAAAAGGCAGAGCGCTGAATATCGTCATCCACATTCTCCTGTTGTGAAAAAGTTCAAAACACAACCGTCCGCAAAAAAAATTCTTTTGACTGTGTTTTGGGATGCTCGCCGAGTTTATGTGACTGATTATCTGGAACGAGGGGCAACGGTAAATTCTGCTCAGTATATACAGACTCTGAAACACCTCCGACGTCGAGTTATTGAACAATTGGGATACCGTAAAATCTGTGCACGATGGGTACCACGCCGTCTGACAGACGAGAATAAACAGCGTCGATTGGAATGCTGTGAACAACTTTTGAAGCGCTACCGTGACGAAGGAGACGACTTTCTTTTGAATATTGTGACGGGGGACGAGTCATGGGTTCATCATTACGATCCCGAAGAAAAAAGGCAGAGCGCTGAATATCGTCATCCACATTCTCCTGTTGTGAAAAAGTTCAAAACACAACCGTCCGCAAAAAAAATTCTTTTGACTGTGTTTTGGGATGCTCGCCGAGTTTATGTGACTGATTATCTGGAACGAGGGGCAACGGTAAATTCTGCTCAGTATATACAGACTCTGAAACACCTCCGACGTCGAGTTTGTCGTGTTAGAGGCAACCTGGCGCCAATAATTTTGCAACACGACAATGCTCGTCCACACACTTCGCGTGCAACTGGAGAGGCTCTGAGAAACCTGAAGTTTCAACCAATTTTACACCCTCCGTATTCTCCCGACCTTGCGCCTTGCGATTTTTATTTTTTTCCTCTACTGAAGAGAGACCTTAAGGGTAATCATTACAGCTCGGACAATGAGGTGAAGGCAGCTATTGCGTCCTGGGTTCGAGGAAAGTCGGAAGAATTTTTCAGTGACGGAATGAAAAAACTTGTTAAACGTTGGGAGAAATGTGTAATGCTTAACGGTGACTATATTGAAAAATAAATAGATAATTTGGTAGGTTAAGATTTGTACTTTAATTTGATATTTACCCCATCTTGCTATTTCTTTTTGTTCGTCTTCTACAAGCATGTGTGCATTACTTATCAGCCTACCCTCGTACGTATAAAGAACAATTCACACACATCAGTCACATCACCGTTCCGGAACGGAACCGGCACGGCCACTCGAAGTCAAAAATTACGACAGTATTCACACACGTACGTCAATTTTCCTTCCGTCAAACTCCATTGTCATTTTACATAGAGACAAACTCGTCCGTAAAAAACAAAATATCGTCGAGAAAAAATTATCGTTTTGACGGTTCCGTGACGGCGACAAGACTGACGCGCCGAATTCGGGACGGTGCCAATGCTCAGTGTAGACAATGTCATTAATTTTTCAAGAAAGAATATTTTTCTGTGACTGATACTTCTCGGAATGACGGAACTGAGACGTGAAGTGACTGATGTGTGTGAATCGACCCTTATAGTGAAAAATTGAAAAAGAGAAGGATTATAATAGCATACTGCCTGAATTTACATAAATAACTGTTGTTTTATTTTAATTTAAGTTAGATTTAAGAAAATAACTTTATCGTATGCATTTTACTGAATTGATTGTCATTTTTTTTAAATTAAATTTTAATTGTTCGGTTGCAAAAAATCATTTTTACAATGTCAGTCAAATACATTGTGTGACCTAAGCAATGAGATTCGTATCTCGCAAAATAAGTAATACTACTTTAAAGCATAAAAAAATCACTTATTATGCTAATTACAACAATTCTGGAATTAATTCTGATTAAAATATTAATCCAGTTTAGGTCAAAAAATTAAACACTACGTACAGTACAACATCCCGAGTGACAAAAGTAAAACATAGATTAAAATCGTTGTTAACGTCAATTCAACTTCTGGGAAAATACGAGGGCCATCCGGAAAGTAGTACCCGTTTCCGCCGCATGAGGCGCTGACGAGGCGAGCAGCCGCCGGTCAAGGTCAGATCGCTTCAGTGGCTTGTCTGCCTTCTCTGTTGTAAGTTCCGCGACGCTAGCATTGCCTGTCTTGTTTCTGTGACCGTTCATAATGTTTAAAAAAATTGAGAACGCCGCCAGTTGTGAAGTGAGGGCTGTAATAAAATTTCTCAATGCAAGAAACGTTCGACCTTGTGATATTCATCGCCAATTAAAGGAAGTGTATGGAGACGATGTGATGGATGAGTCATCTGTTCGGCGCTGGTGTCGTAATTTTAACTTGGGGAGGGGGAACACACACGACGATGAGCGTTCAGGGAGACCATCTGTCATTACAGATCAACTGCTGAGGTCAGTAGACGAATTCGTGAGGCACGATCGGCGCGTTACAATTGATGACATCTGTGAACATTTCCCTAATGTTTCTCGCACAATTCTTCATGAAATTGTCAAAGACCATCTGCATTATTCAAAAATTTGCGCAAGGTGGGTCCCTCGCATGCTTACAGATGAGCACAAAACCAAGCGTATGGCTGCTGCATTAACATTTTTGGAACGTTATTCTGATGAAGCAGACGCGTTCTTGAATCGCATAGTTACTGGTGATGAAACGTGGGTTTGTTATGCTTCACCTGAGAGTAAACGACAGTCAATGGAGTGGCATCATCCTCATTCACCAAAGAAACCAAAAAAATTCAAGACTGTTCTGTCCACCAGGAAACTTATGGCAACCATTTTCTGGGATCGACGTGGTATACTGCTTATTGATTTTATGGCCCGTGGAGACACTATTAACGCTAATGCGTATTGTGAAACATTAAAGAAATTACGGCGGGCAATACAAAATCGACGGAGAGGTCTATTGTCTGATGGCGTCATTCTCCTCCATGACAATGCCAGGCCTCATGCAGCGGGGATAACACAACAACTTCTGCAGCAATTCAATTGGGAAATTTTCGACCATCCACCGTATAGCCCGGACTTGGCCCCTTCAGATTTTCATCTCTTTACAAAACTTAAAGAGTTTTTGGCGGGGAAAAAGATTTGACAGCGATGAAGAACTTAAAGAAGGTGTGACTACGTATTTCGATCGGGTGGCGGCGGAGGAAAATGATGCTGGAATACAAAAACTCGTCACACGTTATGACAAATGCTTAAATTTGCTTGGAGATTATGTGGAGAAGTAGTTTAAGGTATGCTCTTTTCAATAAAAATGTTTACATTTGTTAATATTTACTTCTGTGTCTTTATTTCACAAACGGGTACTACTTTCCGGATGGCCCTCGTAGCTATAGTTTTGTAATTGATCTGCTATTTACGTACGATAAGAATGCGATTAAGAATAAAATGCGAGTTTTAACATCCGGTGTAGGCCGACTGTTACTGTTTTAAACGAATCATAGTATATATAAAAATCCTTTAAAAAACCATAGTATAGTTGCAAAATCCTTTATTAGGATTTTACATAATAGATTTGCAATCAAATTTATTTAATCAATAAAACGGAAATAATTGAAAATTTTTATAAATAGCCCGTTCAAATCATTTAATTCTGAATATGTAAATTTGTAATTTTTTGTTTTGGTGGCTGTCAAATACAGTCTGCTTTTTTCGGGCCTGCGCCCTAGATCCACAGAAAATGTGGTCTTGGATTTCAAATCACTACTATCATTAAAAATAATTGATTTAAGTTAACAAATATCGTTCTTAGAAGAACGATGAGTAACGACTAAAGCACAGTAGTACGATAGTTTCGTTCTGAGAACGGTTTTTAAATAAAACGGTTTTTTTGACGCTATCACAGTGACTATCAAAAATACCGTCTGAAGGTGTGCAACGACAAGTACTGGTATGCTATGGAATATGCCGATGGAGGGGGTAAATGTGTGTCGGACGGAGAACCAGCCACTTCATGAGCGTAGCGCTTCGCGTTGATTCCTCACCTCGCATCAGTGGGGGGGAATTTTTGCTATTTCTGCCCTTTAAAATCAAAATTTTGAAAAATCCTTTCTTAGTGCGCGCTTACACAACATAAGAAAGCTAACATCCAAATTTCAAGTCTGTAGCGTCAGTAGTTTCGGCTGTGCGTTGATCTATAAATGAATCACCCTGGACATGGACATGGTTGTCCTTTCATATAATAGATGACCATGATGAATATAATACTTTATAAAATTGAATATAATACACACAAACAAAAATAAAAATTTAAAAGAAGCATTTACTGTAGGCCTATATACTTACAAATAAATTACAGTATAATTTTGAAAGAAAAGAAAAAAAAGATTAAAGATAGAAAGAAAAACGAAAAGAAAATAAAAGAAAAAAAGGAAGAAAAAAATATCAGAACAGGAGCGGTGGAACAAAAATTCGAATTTAGGAATACATTTTTTTTATAACTTATAACTGATTTTCAAAAAAGGTCAATAATATGAACAGATTTATCATAGTCTCTTAGAAATTTTAAAATATTGTACAATACTGTTATTAATTTAAGAACTGAACACACTTTTTTGCAAAGGATGACTGACCGTCAGAAAAAGGATCAATAATATTGTTACATTTATTATAAAGTGTCAGCATTCTATTTACTGGGGAATTTTCATGGTACAACGTTCTGTTTCTGGGAATGTAAAAAAATCTATTAAATCTAGGTCTTAATAATGGAGCACTTAGTGACATGTGCTCAATTATGCCTGGTATATCAATTTTATTGTTCAAAATTTTGTAAATCAGTAATATAAATCAGATCGTTCCGCCCGAAATCGGGAAAAAACAGTACAGTTTTTTTACTCACGAGAATGGTTTTGGTTTCAATGAGGGGTAAAGGAAAAGCGTTAAATAATTAAATAATTGGCCGGCACTTTGTGTAGTGGTCAGCGCAGCTGGCGACTATACCGGGGTCCCGGGTTCGATTCCCGGTCAGGTCTGGCATTTTTTTCATCTGTAAATCACTACATATCACATTACCTACGCACAAGCCCAAGGCTTATGTAGGCATCATCACTCAATAAAAAAAAAAAAAAAAAATTACAATAGAAGGTGACCATGAGAAACATTTACATTTTGGATGGGACGGTACTCAGAAATGGTGAGTCACTGCGTGGTGGGGGGGGGCATTCATTCGCATTCCAAAGGACAGCCATTTCCCCCGGCGGTACTCCCCCCAGTCAGTTTCCCCCACACTGACTACCCCCAACGGTATGATTTTGCAGCAAAAATGCAAGTTCTTATTTCGATGAACCCCATGCTCTCATTTTCATGAGCGATGAAGCCCATTTTTACTTTCTCTTGCCTATATGAATATATAGGAAGGAAAGTATTGTTTTTATGTCGATTTTTAGAAATTGAGTTTTCACCGGATCTACACGTTTTCAGACATCCTGAACACAAAAAACATGTTTTTAGCGATTGGTCTGTGTGTGTACACAAAATATCTCAAGAACGAAAAATTGTGGGAACTTGAAACTTGAAACTTAAATTACATACCACTACCGGACCCGACACGAACATTTTCATCAGAATCTGTCAATCGGAAGTAGTAGTTTATTCGTGTAATTTTTCACTTTTTTTCAATTTTCTCAAAAACTGGTCCTACGATTTTTTTAAAAATCGCTTGGTTTACTGAATTTTTTATGTTCTACAAGATAGGGTAGGCGCCATGTTTCCTGAAAATCTCGGTGAGGCTGTTTTCACATAAAAAAATTGTTTTTTAAGATTGTGGGGTTAATATGCATTTTAGTGCAAAAATTTTTATAATAAAAAATGTAGAAAATTTAAAATCCAACAACTTTTATTTTTAACATTTTTTTGTACAACCCCAAGTTTAGCGGTAAATAGCAATTTTCTATTTTTTTCTCAGGAAAACTTGTGAAAAATCGATTTTTTTAAGATTTCGACCTTAGTATGAATTTTATGACAAAAGTGTATATAATCAAATTTATATGTAATTAAAAGAAGTGTTATAAAAAAAAATGTTTGAAATAAAAGTTGTAGGATTTTAAATTATCAACAACTTTTATTATATACACTTTTGTGTTAAAATGCATATTAAAGTAGCAATCTTAAGAAAACAATTTTTTTTACGAGAAAACAGCCTCACCAAGAATTTCAGCAGACATGACGCCTACCCTATCTTGTAAAGCATAAAAAATTTAGTAAACATGGCGATTTTGACAAAAATCATAGGACCAGTTTTTGAGAATATTGCAAAAAAGTGAAAAATTACATGAATAAACTTCTGGTTGACTGATTTTAATGAAAATGTTTGTGTCGGGTCCGGTAGTGGTGTCTAACTTAAGTTACAAGTTTCAAGTTCGTAAGAGGTTCCATTCTTGAAATATTTTGTTTACACACACGTGCGCGCACGCGCACACACACACACACACACACACACACACACACACACACAGACCAATTGCTAAAAACGTTTTTTGGGTTTAGGGGGTCTGAAAACGTGTAGATCCGGTGAAAACTCGATATGAAAACAATAATTTCCTTCCTACATATTCATATAGGCAAGAGAAAGTCAATATATTCGTAAAATTAAAGTGTTCTTAAAATTACCTGGTACAAATGGTAATTGCGGTTGGATTCTGCTAACACCTTGACACATAAGTACATCAGACGCATTTAATGCACATGTATGTGTCGCAATTCGAACCTAAAAAAGAAGTACCTTATTAAAATACAAATTAATGTTTACAATACCTGAAAAGAGACATAAAAACTAAATTAATTTTCTTTTTGCAAATCTTCAAAACAAATATACATTTCACACCATGTTAATTTTCTAAACAATGTTTGTCCCAAAATTTCAAAGAATTACCCGTAAATTATATTCAAAATTACATTAATATCATATTTATGTACTTTTTTGTTTTTTATAGGGCCTACAAAATTACTATTCAAAATAAATTTAGGCCATTTCCACAAAATTGTTCTATTATAGATAGTGAAGTCACAAGATTGCCTTTTGCGTATGGATGGGCTGTAAGGAAGAGAAGTGAAAATTTTACAGTGCTACCAACCTCAACAGTGAGACACTACTCGTCAAAAACACAACATTTCAGAAATTGCATTCAAAGTTTAAATTGCGGCCGTTTTGTTGTAAATGACTTTCTAATTGAGCACTTTATGTATTGTTATAGTTTTTAATGTTCTGTTTATGACTACATAGTCAAAAATTTGTAAAAAACTTATTAAAGCCCTAAAAACTCAGTTAAACCATTTTGCCTTAATGGGAAAAAATCCAAAAAAAAGTGAAACTATGGCAGAAAGGTGTACCCACTGTTTACAGCCATTTCATTAATTGCATCAAACGCAGTCTGTATTGGCAAAAAGCTGTAAAGTCCATTTACCCTTTTTTGCCTTAGCATGAATAGAAGAATAGAATAGCATGAATAGATTACCTTAGGATGTATGAATATACAGCCTAAGGTTGGACATAATCTGAAACTAACACCAAAATAAAATCTCATTGTGTATAAGCAGCAAAACTGTGTATTAAGTTCATACACCTTTTTGCCTTATGGAATGACTGTTCACAAGCAGCAGTAAACTTCAATGTAAAAAATATGGTATACACCTTTTCCTATGTTTTTGTTGGATAGTGAATTTTCAGCATTTCATAGGCAAAAGCTATTATTTGCGCATGGATCCTTCTGCCATGTGCCTTTCTCTAAATGCAAATGGTTATAAAACATACCAAAAAGAAGCATAAGCCATTTAACCCCTTTTACCATTGGTCTAAAACTATTTTAACAACACAGTTTACTACAGCAAAAAGTATTAATCGCACATACCTCATATTCCCCTTTTATAGCAATGGGATTTTCAGTGTTTTCAGAAAGGAAAAATGGTGAAAAGAATTCATACATCTTTGTGCCAATCTTTAATTACCAATTTATTAACACATACACCATTGCCTCTAAAATTTCTCAAAATACATGTACGAGGGGGTACCCAAAAGTATCCGGAATAGCTCTGCTGTGGGCGGAGCTTGTGCAGTACAAATTCCCGCCACTAGGCTGCTTGTAGCGCTACTCATTGCCAGTTCAATGCCATTTTGTTCGTTGATCTAGCTTGTTCTGTTCTCGTGCAGTGATTGTTCTCGCTAGTGCTGTTTTGTGCTCGTGTCGTTTTTCATGATGGCAAGTTTTAATGAACAACGTGCGGCTGTGAAATTTTGCTTCTTGCTCGGTAAAAACGCCGCGGAAACAGTTGTAATATTGAACACAGCTTACAAAGACGACGCTATTGGAAAAACCCAAGTGTACGAGTGGTTTTAGCGCTTTAAAAATGGCGACATGTCGATTGAGAACAAACCTCGTTCTGGACGACCGTCGACTTCCCGAACAGACGAAAATGTTGTGAAAGTGAAAGAAATTGTACGAACAGACCGACGACAGACCATTGACTTTTTATCTTTAAGTGTTAAGAAGACTACGAAACAGCATTCGTCGTAAAAGACCTAATTTGTGGCAGACAGGGGACTGGTTTTTCCACCACGACAACGCGCCTGCACACACGGCAATCTCGGTTACCCAGTTTTTGGCGAAAAACGGCATGGTTTTGCTACCACACGCACCGTACTCACCCGATCTGGCTCCGTGTGATTTTTTCTTGTTCCCACGCATGAAAAGGGGCATGAAAGATCTCCGATTTAACAACGTTGATGATGTCAAGAAAAAAACGACGGATGAGCTGGCAGCCATCACTGAAGAGGAGTACAAAAAATGTTTTGAACAGTGGAAGCACCGGTGGGACAAATGTATTAGTTGTAATGGAGAGTAATTTGAAGGGGATAAGGTTCTTTTGTAAAAAAATTAAAAATAAATAGTTTTAAAAAATAATTCCGGTTTCTTTTGGGTACCCCCCTCGTACATACAGCTTTTTGCCATCATTGTATCTTGAAAACTATAACTCGTACAGACTAGGCAATAGAATTTTTGAAAAACGCGCAAAAAATTACCTTAGAATCGTAAATAAAAAAAACCGATTTTTTCACATACATCCTTTTGCCAAAACATGGGAGAATTGGGCAGTCATTAGCATTAACAAACCAAAGGAGAGAGAGATCTAATTGGAGTAATAGATGGCTACAAAAAAAACAATCCCTGTCTCATTTTGGCTAGCACCACGTTTTTCGTAGCTGATGGATCATTTCTTTATATATAATTTTTTTTTTTTTTATTAAGTGATGATGCCTACATAAGCCTTCGGCTTGTGCGTAGGTAATGATATTTAGTGATTTACCGGTGAAAAAAATGCCAGGCCTGACCGGGAATCGAACCCGGAACCCCGGCATAGTAGCCAGTTGCGCTGACCTCTGCACCACGGGCCGGCCTTATTATACGCACAACTTATTATACGCACCTTATTTATTAATATTTTGATTTTCTCTTGCCTATACGAATATATAGGAAGGAAAGTATTGTTTTCATGTCAATTTTTTACCGGCTATACACGTTTTCAGACCCCCTGAAGCCAACAAAACATGTTTTTAGCGATTGGTCTGTGTCTGTGTGAACAGATAAGTTAACCCCTTATAGGGCAGTACTACATGGAAAAATATACAAGTTGTATAAAATGTTAAATTTTGTTTTAAAGGTAGGCCTACTTGAATAATGTATTTCTAGTGCCACAACAGTAAGATATTTCTTCTTTTTATGTTAAGCCCTAGTAAGTATACTTACCAAGGAAGTTTATTGAAATGGGAATCACATAATGTTTGCTTATTAAAACAACTTGTAGTCCTATAGAACAGAAAAATGTGTCGAATAACTCTCAACTTTATAAAGGGTGATTCACAAAGATATGCAGAAACTTTGGGAGCTCATTGTACACGTAAAAATAATGAAAAAAGTTTCTATAAACATGTGTCCGGAAATGCTTCATTTTCAAGTTACGGCTAGCAAAAGTTTCGCCCGGATTTCAGCTCACCAGGTGAAACGAGGTCTTCCTGAAATTCTGGTAAGGTAGATTAAGGGGCAAATTCAATCATTTCTTATGGTTTTTGATCTGATAAATTGAATAAAACAAGTCCCAGAACTGTATGTTAAATAGTTTTTAAGGAAAGCAGTGTCAAATGCAAAAAATGGAGTGAAGAACACATTTTTTCATCTTTGGGCAAGAATAACTTTGTTATTTCACCAAGAAACAGTTAAAATTTTTGAATAAAACATGTAGAACAAACCGGTGTAAATAAAGTACACAGAAAGTGAATAGATGTTTGATTAAATGAATTTTTATTCATAACAGTACAAAGTAAAATTAACCGGAAAAACAAAGATGAAAAAAATATGTTTTTTTCACTGCATTTTTTGCATTTGACACCGGTTTTCTCAAAAATTATTTAACTTACAGTTCTGGGACCTGTTTTATTCAATTTATCTGGTCAAAAACCATAAGAAACGATTGAATTCGCCCCTTAATCTACCTTACCAGAATTTCAAGAAGACCTCATTTTACCTGATGAGCTGAAATCCGGGCGAAATCTTTTGCTAGCCGTAACTCGGTAACGAAGCATTTCCGGACCCATGTTTATATAAACTTTTTTCATTATTTTTACATGTACAATGAGCTCCCAAAGTTTCTGTATATCTTCGTGAATCACCCTGTATTAGCATAAATGCTTGCTTTCCCGTAAAAAACTTGAATTTTCTAACCACTGTACAAAAGTAACAACAAAACAACACGGTTGCGTATGCTGGTAAGAATCCTTACCACATTCATATAACTCACAAAGCAAATGGTCTCGACGCACTAATTTCAAAATGTGGATAACCTACTTATCAGAGAACATCACTATAACACCATAAAATGCCAATAGGGGTCAACCGCATAGCTTATTCTTAAATAAAATCAACCTTAATGCCAGTGGTAAGTATACCTACCACATACCTATAAAGCAGTGGTTGCCAACTGGCAGTGGTCTGCGGACCACTCAGCCTGAAAGTGAACTACCACTCACCACCCATTCATTACATTATTGCATATATCTTATCAGTTCATCACCAAATTAAAAGGTGATTAAATAAAACAAATTTTCAGAAACAAACTATTATTATTAATTAAGGAACTATTATTACAAACAAATAGGCTAATTGTTATTTTCAGAAAGTATGGTACATTGTACATCACAAAAAGTAAAAATATTTTAATTGTAAATTGTCTTTTAATAAAATAAGGAATACAGAATTATTTAGTCGAAAATAACAATGAAAATTAAAAAATGAATTAAAAATGAAATGAAAATTTCAATGCGACTTTTGTGCACGAATCTTTCTGACTTTCTTACACTTAGCCGATTTCGTTGTTTCTTTTTAATAAACAACAAATTAGAGAACCCCTGCTCACACATATAAGTGATTGAAAAAAATCATAAGATACCGCAAAGCTACTTGCTGAATCTTGGGGAAGCCCAGGGCTTTCTTACACGACAACTCTTCTAACTTTACTTAATCTGAATCTTGAATGTATTTACTTAATCTTGTTCAATGAAAATCGTAACTTTGATTTGATTACGGGAAAATATTACTTTTTTTGTTTTCACAGGTTTTTTTATTTCACGGGTCTTTGCACCAAAAACTAATTACAGATTCGGAATCAGCGCAAAAAACTGAATAAGACCACATAAAAATTGTTAAAATCGGGAGTGCGTCCAACTACTGAACATTTACCCTTTTTTTATAAGTAGTCACCAGACTCTCACGGACCACCAGTTGGAAAATACTGCCTATAAAGGGTTAACTTTAAATTAAGGAAACAAATTACAAAAATTTTTTGACAAAGTTAATGATTACGACCCAAATAAATGAGTTTAAAAGTTCAAATTTTATCATTAGGTTGCAACAGTACACAAAAAATTACAGTTATAAAAATATTTTTAAGAAAGTTGATATTTTCACCTCCCCTCCTCACAATACCAATGAGTACTTTATTCAAAAGCCAAAATATTTAGATCCAAATATCTAAATAAGTTACACAATGCATAATCCCTCTAAAAACTACAGTTCGACTTTTTAGGCTTTCATGAAATGAGAAGAATGGTTGAAATGTACGATTTTACAACGTACCAAAAATAATCGTTCATAACATAACCTACAAAATTACATTACTTTACTTTAACGTCTAAATAAATAATTGATTATGCAATACAACAGTAATTTAAGTACAAATAAAAGAAACTAATTAAAGAAAAGAACTAATTAAGAAATTATAATGATATAATTATTTTGATAGATTACCTGATTTTTACCTAAACGTTTTGGTTGAACTTCTTCAATAACAATCGATTTATTAGTTTCTTTAAGAAGAGCGGCTCTACAATTTGATGCAAATCTAATTCCATATATATTACCAGAAGAAACGAATTTGTTTAAATTATTTTTAGAATTATACTTAAGGAAGATTGCCGAATATTCTTGTAATCTCAAGCCAAATGACTTTGAAGTTTTTAAAACGTTATTAACTAATAAAACCATAGTTAATAATTGATTTACAATTAAATTAATGATCCTTCATTCATTGTATTAAAATTAATAAATAAATAAACTTTATATATTATATAAAATCACTTTGCGCACTAAATAAAATTGATAAATAATATTATAGGTTATGATATATTCAAAGTCTAGTATCGATTACGACGATATGAGTAACACGTTCCGTACAACACTCGATTTATTTAAAATCGATACAATCGGTTGATTTATTGGCGTATATTTTAAAAGAATGGTGTAAGGGTAAATTCAAAGGTTTTACAAAAAAAAACCAAAAACTAAGTTTGTAAAGATTTTAATGTAGACGGGAAAAGTTGTTACACTTATAATTTTTGTTTATTGGTACTCCTTCGTTATTTTAAATTATTATACATTATAAAGTAAATGTTACTTACTTACTTACTGCAGTGGCCACTCGTACCCCAGTCGGTACTTGGCCTCATCAACACACCCCCTCCAACGAACCCGGTCAGCAGCGTCATCCTCCTTCAGCCCCATCTTTCCCATGTCCTTCCGGGCCTGGTCCCACCATCTTGTCTTAGGCCTTCCAGCTGGTCTTCTTCCCTCAGGATTGTTCCTCAATACACTGCCCGTCAATGTGTTCCCCTCCTTCCTCACAACGTGTCCCGCCCAACGTAACCTTCTGCTTTTAATCTCGCCCAATATGTCCGGTTCTTTGAATAGCTGACGTATTTCACAGTTGTGCTTCATCCTCCAAACTCCGTTCTCCAGTGTTGGGCCAAAGATTTTTCTAAGTACCTTGTTTTCAAAAACAAGGATTTTTTTTCTTTTTTTTTGTTCAGTATCCATAAAGCTTAAATGATGGTTTTGTATAGTGTTACTTTTGATGTATGCGAGATGAGAGGAGTCTTGAGCTAAGCAGCTTATTGCATGCATGAAAGCTTTTATTTGCCCATCTTATTCTGTTAGTCACTTCCTGTTCCTCTGAGTTGTTGTGCGTGACCGTTACCCCTAGGTATGTGAAAGTTTCTGCCTTTTCAAAATTATAGTTTCTTACTTTTAAAATCTGATTATGGTGTCCGTTTATATTTCGATCTCTACTTATCTGCATAAACTTGGTCTTTTTTTCATTTATTTGTAGTCCTACATATTCAAAAATAAATCTTTATAATGCATCCTGCAGTTTTAAATATTTCTATTTCATATAATGAATTAATACAATAATTTCACTAACCTTCTTTAGAGATTAACCTTATTTAAAGATTTATTTTTGAATGAAGATATTATTAAAATGGCATTTAAGTATCAAAAATTGAAACTGAAAATTAATTTAATAAATAGTGTTTTTAGTTTCAATTTTATGTTATTTACTCTGATGATGGTGGATCCACCGAAACACGTGTAAGTAAAAATTAAAATAAAGGTGACGCAGTTTAAAAAGAAGGTTAGTGAAATTATTGTATTAATTCATTATATGAAATAGAAATCCTACATATTCAGTTTCTTCAATCAAAATATTCGTCAGGTATACTAAGTCTTCTTCTTTCTCAGCCATTACAACAATGTCATCTGCAAAAGCCAGGATATTTATATTCACCCCAATCTTAATTCCTTCGTTTTTGCTTCTTACTCTTTGCAGCGCTTCTTCAATGGCTATCTCCTTGCCGTACTCCTTGCAGTATTAACCTCAAAACTCCTTGTGGTTTTCCCATTCACTTTTACCTTGCATCTTGAATCTAGAGTACTAAGCTTAAGCTTAGCTAGCCGTATCAATTTGCTTGGTATCCGAAAACTCTCCATCCTTTCTCAAATCTTGTCTCTGATCAGGCTATCATACGCTTTTGAGAAATCTATAAACAGACAGCAGAAAACCTGGTTAAACTCCCAGTATTTTGCTATCGATTCCTTTAAGATGTAGACTTGATCGGTCGTGGATCGACCTCTCACAAACCCGGCTTGATTGTCTTGTATAATTGTGCTTGTATACTCTTCCAATCTTTTCAGAATTATTCTGGATAATACTTTGTAGGTAACATTCAGCATGGATATTCCTCTGTAATTGTTGCAATCCAACTTATCGCCCTTCCTGTGAATTGGTACGATTATTGCCTCTTGCCATTCTTTGGGTATCCTTTCCAACTCCCAAATCTTCAAGACCAGACTAAAGTAAACGTTACAGAAAACAAATATTTAAAAAAAATTGATTAGTTATGGTCTCAGTTACCCCTGTAATTTTCAAAAAATAAAAACAAACTTTTTACACATTTTTGTATTTTTACATGTAAATTAATTGTGTAATTATACAATAATTTCAAATGAAAATTTAAGTTGGTTTTTAAGCATGACCCAATCATCTTCCTGTAAAACGAAAATGGCACTAGGTAATAGCCTCTTATTTTAATGCTAGTTTACTATAGGTACTCATTTCATCGTAAGAAAGATATGTCAAGTAAACAAATAATGACATCATTGAGCATGCGTATTAATTAAAAACTAGATGAACCTGTGCGGGAAAACCCGCACAAAAGTGTAAATTAGTTTTTATAGAACTTCTCTGTAAACAGCATTTTTTGTTTTATTGTTGTGTGGCATTATTTGAACTTTTCTTCTTCTTCTTCTTCTCATAGCGCTACAGTCCGTGGTGAACCTTGGCTTTCTCTACGATCTGCCTCCACACGTCTCGCTCCATCGCTTTCCGCTTCCAACCTCTCACTGACATTGCTGTCAGATCCATCTCGACATCCTGCAACCATCGTTTCCTTGGTCTGCCTCTCCTTCTTGCACCCATCATATTACCTGTGAGCATTTGCCTCTGCATTCGCTGTTCATTCATTCTGTAGGTATGCCCAAGCCAGCTTATTCTCCTTGACTTTATAAAACGAACAATATTAGCACCTTCCAGGATTTCCTCAATCTCTGAGTTTGTTCTTGTTCTCCATTCTCCATTGGTCCTTACTGCTCCATATATTTTCCTGATAATTCTTCTTTCAAAAACATTTAAAGTATTAACGTTATAAGCAGTCAGGGTCCAGGCTTCTGATCCATATGTAACAATTGGTCTTATGATTGTTTTGTACACTTTCATTTTAGTTTGCCTGGACACTAGTTTGGACTTGAGGAGCTTGTCGCTTGCATGGTAGGCCCGGAAACCTTGGTTTATCCTTCTTTTAATGTCTTGACCAATATCATTGTTTATATTTATTTCTGTTCCAAGGTATGTAAAAGAGTCCACAGTTTCAAAAGTATAGTTGTCTATACGAAGGTCTTCACGGCATCTTCTGGCTAGTGAGGTTGTCATCTTGAGGTATTTTGTTTTATTTTCATTTACACTTAGACCCATATTGTGACCTGCTCTCTCTAGGGATGTGAACATTTCTTTTAGTGCATTCATGTTTCTGGCCACCAGCAGAATGTCGTCGGCATAAGCATGGAATTGCTTGGACTTGTGAATTATATTTCCTTTTGGGTCAATATCTTCAACTACTTTGTGCAGGGCAAGATTGAATAGCAAGGCCGATAGTGAATCTCCCTGTCTGACGCCTTTGTTGATATGAAAACTTCTGCTCAGTTTACCTCCTACTAAAACTTGGGCTCTGTTATCTTTTAATGTCATCCTGGTGAGGCGAATTAGTTTTTGAGGGAAACCATAGCTTTCTAGCACATTCAACAGTTCTGTGTTGTCTACAGAGTCGAATGCCATCTGGTAATCCACGAACAACATGTGCAAGTCAACATTATGCTCGGTACATTTCTCCATTGTTTGTCGGACAGCAAATATTTGGTCTATCGTACTTCTTCCCGGTCGAAACCCACACTGATATTCCCCTATAATATCTTCAGCAAGGCTGCTCATTCTTGTCAATAATATACTAGAGAAAATCTTGTAGACTGCATTTAGGAGTGTGATTCCTCTGTAGTTGCCACATATTTTCTTATCTCCTTTCTTGTGGATTGGAAAAATTATTCCTATGTTCCACTCTCTGGGCATTGTTTCTGTTCTCCATATCTTTTTTATGAGGTTCAGGAGCTCTCCTTTTAGTGTTTCCCCTCCACTCTTTAGCATCTCTGCTGGTATGTGGTCTATTCCTGGGGCTTTTCCACTTTTCTGTTTTCTAATTGCTTTTTCCAGTTCGTCCCAAGTTGGTTCCTCCACAAAAATGTCAACAGACTGATACTTTGGTGTCCATGTATCTTCAACCTCTGCGTTACTCTGTAGCAGTTCCTCAAAGTGCTCCGCCCATCTGTCAAGTATTTTGTTTTCCTCTGTTATTGCCTGGCCTTGCTTATCCTTGCAGATTGTTGTCTTGGGGTGGAATCCTTTTTGGAGCTGTTTAAATGCTTGGTAGAACTTCCTTGTTTCATTCTTTTGGTTCAAGTTCTCTACGAGTTCTATCCGTTTTTTGAGGTACTCTCGTTTCTTTTTCCGTAGTAGTGTCTTGGCATTTCTCCTGCTTTCTTTGTAGGTTTCTACGGCTTGTCTTGTTCTTCTCTGTAGAGCTGATAGTCTATCTCCATTTCTTTCATCAATTGCTTGCCTGCACTGTTCATCAAACCACTCCTCATTCCTCCTCCTTCCCCTCATTCCTATGCTGCCTTCAGCTGCTCTAGTGATTGATTCCTTTGCCCTTTGCCACCCATCCTCAACCTCCCACTCCTGTTCATTATCCTGTCTTATGCCTCTCAGCCCTCTCTGAATATCTTCTTGGTATTTTCTTTTTACTTCTTCACTCCCAAGAGCTTCAAGATTCCATCTTGGCTGTCTTTCACCTCTCCTATTTTCCACAACTGATATTTTTTCTGATATTTTAGCTAGCACTGCATAGTGATCGGATTCACAATTAGGTCCTCTAATTGTCTTCACATCTATCACTGATGTCATATGCTTTTTTGAGACGAGGATGTGATCAATTTGATTCACCAGCTCAGATCCTGGTACTTTCCATGTTCCCATGTGAATCTTTTTATGTATAAACTGTGTGCTAACAATTCTTAGGTTCTCTTGTGCAGCTAATTGAGCTAGTAGGACACCGTTTCCATTTGTTTCATCATGCAGTGTGCCCTTTCCTGCTAGTGGTGTAAGGTAATCTTCTTTCCCTATCTGAGCGTTGAAGTCCCCAAGTACAATCAGCATGTCGTATCTCGGAGTTTTTCCACAGAGAAGGCTAAGTTCTTCATAAAAATCGATTTTGTCTTCGTCCGTTGCATTTTCGGTTGGCGCATATGCAGCTATTAGGGTTATGTTTCTGAAATGCCCTTTCAATCTCAACCGGCACAGCCTATCATTTCTGGGTTCAAACTCCATTATACTTTTTCTTGTTTTTGCATTTACCATGAAGCCCGTTCCCCTTAACCCAGTTCTGTCCTCTGAGCCACTGTACAGCAAGCTGAAATCCTTCTTATCTATTCGTCCTGCACCAGTCCATCTTATTTCCTGTAGAGCCACAATATCTAGGCCATACTTTGCTGCTTCTTGGGCTATTTCCATCATTTTTCCAGCCTGTAGCATAGTTCTCACATTCCATGTCACCACTTTCAATAGATTTTTCCGTTTCCATAGTCTCAGTCTTTGCTTCTTCCTATTGTCTTTTTCCGTAAGTCCAGTCCCAATCCGAGGCAAATTTTGAGAATTCGAAGCGGAGGTCAGTTTTGACAGGGTGAGGGTGCTGGCCTCACGCCCAACCCCCAACCTGGAGGACCAGGGTCTTTTGTTTGGAGTCGCCGTCTCCTAGGCACTTGCTTCCACTGCAGCTTTCAGAGCGTTGCCTACCCTGGATTTTATTTGGGTTAACTCCCTAGGTTCTTCCGCCCTCTCCGCCGTTGGGATTACTCCTCATCCGCCTTCGAGGCCGTTGACCGGTTTTCACCCGTGACCCTGGGCGGGGGCCCTTACAGGGTGCTACCATCCGGAGCCAGATGGACCCTGGATTTTTAACGAGGTGTATCTCCTCCCGCTCCTCCTTCCTTATCATTTGCTAGATAAGGCCCCGGGCTTGCGACCGGCATGGCGGAGTTTATTTGAACTTTTAGGCTATCAAATGATCTGACACGTGACATAGCAACAAACAATTGTCCATGTGAAAATACCGGCTGTGGCACATAAAGGCCAACTTTGTTGAATATTTGGCCTTGGGATTTATTTATTGTAATCGCAAATGCTAAACGGATGGGGAACTGTCTTCTCTTAAATGTAAATGGCAAAGTACCATCCGAAGGGGTTAGATCTAACCATGGTAGTAAAACCCTTCTGCCTTTGGCTGCCCCTGTTATCACTTCTAAATCAAGAAAATTTTTGTACATTCTTAGATTTCCAATATTACTAATTTCCAAATTATTTCGGGTTTTATCAAGTGCGCTACACAACCCAATTCATAATCCAGTTTAATTTTGTCTTCGTGCATTATAATAAGGTGTCTGACGAACTGATTCCATTCGAGCACTTCGAGGCGTGCCTCGTCTCCTTCCTGCGTTGGTAGGCCTACACTTTAGTTCATTGAACTTGCCCCCTCTCCAAACTGAAATAGCTGTGCGAGATGTGGGAGGGATAGATAGAGAAAGAGAGAGGCAGGCCTATACTTCAGTTTGTTGAACTTGCCCCCTCTCCAATCTATTTTAGACCGCCTATTTTACGGTCATAAATCAAAATATTTGATTTTGGATAGTTTTCTGCAAATCTACTCGAACAGACGATTCATTTGAGCCCACTTCGGGGAAAATCGGTGAAGTTTCAGGTGGTTAAAATCGTGTTGAAAAAAAACCTGCTTGCTATTAATATATAGATATGTACACGCTGATTAAAAAACTGTTAGGCATACATCATGTCATGACTGACGTTTTAAGTACTGATCAATAAATTCATAAAAACATTAAGCCTATACTTTATTTCTATTCTTTTTCATAAATAAATGTGGTTACAAGTTGTATGACCTATATGTATTACAGATATGGCTAGTTTGAAGTTATCAGTACGATGAAACAAGAGAACTTTAAAAGTAAACATTTTTGTAACGCAATTGATTTTGATGATGACTAATCAAAACCCATAAACCTCTCTCCAAATTTTTGACAAACAACATGTCATCATTATATGCTACCAGTTCGTTTTTTACATCGTATTGTCTCGCTTCATGTTCTTCTGCGGATTATAATTTATTTTCACTTAGCAATTTAGTGTTATATGTATATTTTGGTTTTTTGTTTTCTTTCTATTTATCGTTTAATTCTGTACATGATTTTTAGTGCATATCAGTTATCAATGTGATGTTTTCATTACCGGATCTACACGTTTTCAGATCCCCTGAACCCAAAAAACATGTTTTTAGCAATTTTTGTCTGTGTGTGTGAACAGAATATCTCAAGAGTATAACATTGTACAAAGTTGTGACTTGAAACTAAAGTAAGATACCACTAGAAAACCTGACACGAACATTTTCATCAAAATCAGTCAACCGGAAGTAGTAGGCCTACCTAGTTTATTTGTGTAGTTTTTCACTTTTTCGCAATTTACTCTAAAACGACTGCTAAGATTTTTTTAAAAATCGCCTCATTTATGACAATGTTTATGCTCTACTAGATAGGGTAGGCGCCATGTCTGCTGAAATTCTTGTGGAGGATGTTCTCTCACAGAAAAAAAAATGTTTTTTTTTATGATTGCAGCCTTAATATGTGTTTTATGGCAAAAGAGTAGTCTATATAATAAAATTTATAGAAAAGTAAAAGATCTACAACTTTTGTTTTAAGCATTTTTCTCTACAAAGCCTAGTTTAGCATGAAAGAGTGATTTTTTCCGTATTATTAAGCCAAACTAAGGTTGGTTTTCATTTTGAATCATTCACTCATGATTAAAATTAGGTTACGTTGTTCATTTTTGCAGTGACAAGAGAAAGTCGTGTGAGTGTTTCGCACCAATTTTTTGGCTTCAAGAGTCAAGCAATGTGAATATATATATTAAAATACATTTATTAAAAATTTTGAACCATATTATTACTTTTCTTAATCAATACTACGGAACATCGGTAAGACTTAATAAAATAGTTATACTGCTGGGAAACCTAAAAAATGTAAAATTCAAGGCTGAATTATAAGAAATGACATTACTGTATTTTTAAGGTTTCTTAAGAGAATAAGACAATTTGTTGTAAAGATAAGAAATAATATTTTAGTTTTTTAGTTGTATTGATTAACTTCCTGTACTTAGGAAACTATTTTTAACAGACTTCAAAAAAAAAGATATACAAATTTGACCTGCCTGCCGCATTGGCGTAGTTTGTAACATGCTCGCCTCTCATTTTTTTTTTTTTTTTTAATGCATCCTGGAGACTCCAATAGGAGTATAGGACATGTCATCAGATATAACACCTGAAATACATATAAGAATCACACAATGTATCACTACTATCAAGAAAGAAATTCTTGTACGCTATAAAAAATTTCACCGATCAAGTAATTTTTCAGATTTTTTTTAAAAGAATGCAAATTATCACAACATTTCAAACATAGGGGTAATTTATTCATGAATTTTCTCCCTGCATAAGTAGGATTTTGTTCAAACAATTTTGTGGAGTGATTAGCCACAAAATAATCATTTCTGTTTCTCGTGTTATGATTGTGAACATTGAAATTCTGCATAAAATTATTTTGCCTAATATACATAATCACCTGAAAAATGTAGAGAGGGAACTGTAAGCAATTTAAGCTCCTTATATAGTGGTGTGGATGAGGTTAGCTGGTTAGCTCCCACCATACACCTAATAGCTTTCTTTTTTTGAATTTTGAAAACCCTATTCATATTACCCATGCTAGAATTACCCCATACTAAGATACCATAACGGATATGAAACATAATGAGGCCATCATAAGCTACGAATAGTAATTTTTTATCATTTAATCTGGCAATTTGTTTTAGTGCAAATACCCCAGATGATATTTTACTACAAACTTGATTGGTATAGAAGTGCCAAGACAAAAATCTATCTAGAGATACTCCTAGGAACTTCACTGTTTCTACATGCTCTAAACTATTATTATGAATAAATACATCCACTTCTCTACTTTCTTTAACGTTATGTTTGTTTTTGAACTGAAAGTACTGACACTTTTTCCCATTAACTGTTAATAACATTTGATTCAAGAACTGTACTACGGACGGACTCTATGTAAACATGTGTATTTACTTCAAGAGCATCTAGAGTGAGTGAGCATCATGCAGTCATGGGTTCGAATCCCACTCAGGCACTACATATTTTCATACGTTACAAAAAAATCATTTCATCCTCCATTGTAAACAGTTACACCCCAATGTCGTCGCGACATTAAACAATAAATTAATAAAAAAAATTGACCTGAATTTCATTATGTTTAACTCACTTGAGACTTGATCAGAATAGTTTAGTATTAGAAAATATTGCAATCACGAGATAAAATTTGTTTAACACATTTTTTATAATTGAAAATTTATTATATTGTTATTACAATATTATAACAATTATAAAAATGTTGTTTAGGTCATCAGCCAAAATGCTGGTTTGTACTTCTAGAGGCTTTACTAAGTAAAATGAGTGAAGTGATTTAAAAGTGTCTTCTTCACCGAGTGGAAAAGTATGCTTATCAGCATGCCAGGCCCTCTGAAAAGCATATATTTTCCTCCTTGAAAATAAAACCTTCACTTTATTCACCACATGGTCTAGCTGTGTAATGAAATTAATTATGCTCAGAAGAGATAACTTTGAATAGTCTCTTTTACGCCTCTACCTGATCTGTTGTTAAATGCTTCAGTCACATTCGTCCCTCTAATGTAAACTTGCGAATGTGTAAATTTTGCGAATATGAGTTTGTTAGTGTTTGCTGATGTATACAACCCAACGCATGTTGTAGTAAACTTGCGAATATGTATCTTGTCCGGTTAGGGAGATACAGCCTTTGTTAAGTTACAAAAATACATGAAGTGTGTTAAAGAAGAAAGCATTGAATTTGTTTTTTCCTCTCCCGTAAAACTAAGAATTTGCACATTCGCAAGTTTACCATTGGAGGGACAATATGATTGGCTAACCATATGATAAGAAACAGAACTATTTTTTATAGCCGTTGGCCTAGCAGACTGCATGCAAATAAGTTAACCCTTCATCTGCCTGTTATGGGCAAAAATTAAAGTTGTTTGTTTTTTTTTAATTTTCTATAACTTTTAGTTTATGAATAGTACTTTTTTGTAAATACAAAGGTCGTAATCTTAAAAAAAAACAATTTTCTATGGATTTCAATGAGAAAATAACAGAAAATCACTAATTAATCTTAAACTAACCTCTGTAGAAAAAACTACTTAAAATAAAAGTTGTAGGTTATTTGATTGCCTATAACTTTGACTTTGCTTAAAACAGGCAGGTGGAATGTTAAATTAATTGCACTCTGTTGATTGTGGGGCTACAAAAAATTAATTGTGTTTCTTATCATCACATTGGGGGTCACCCAATTATATGACTGAAACGTGTAACAACAGAACAGGTACACGTGTATAATCACTTGAGTCATGAATTTGCCCCTGTTTGTGACGAGGGGTAAAGGGGGGAAAGCATCAGTGCGCATGCGCGATTGCTATAATTTAGTACGGCAAACATAACAACTTATACTATACCCAGACCATATACAGTACATCGCGGAACCTTTTGTACATTAACTGTACGAATATAACTATTTGTTACCGTAAACAGAAATGTCGGTTTCTCAAAAACGTGGTCAAACTATTCACAGTGCTGAACGCAATGTAACAAAGTGTTGTGAAGTTGAAGCTAAACAAAAATGCGTATCCGTGCCTCTTAACAAAAGCCGTGAGCGAGCGGCTAACTACTGTGATGTTTCTCTTCGCACAAATTGAAAAATAAAGAAGGAAATTTGGGACGTGAAGAAGCTATTCTTGAACAGTTTTGTTGAAACCTTGTAAAAAAACAAAACCATTAGGTAGATACTAGAGAGACTGATAATGAAAACGCTGATGACAGCAATAGTAAAGAAGGCGATTCACTCGTAATTACAGTAAGTCAAACATTTCTAGTCATTTACTTAAGCTATAGGCAATATTACAGGTCATATTTATTTCCTATAAGGTTTATGAAGAAATCATTTTCTCAGAATAAACCACAGCTTACATAATGTATCTAGAAACTGCATGGTAGTGAAATATATGAGTGTCTCACTGTTGAGGTTGGCAGCACTGCAAATATTTTACTTCCCTTCCTCACAGCCAATACGTACGCAAAAGGTAATCTCGTGACTTCAGTATCTATAAAAGACATTAGTCATCCTCTAGTCTCCTCTGAGAGTAATGAATTTCATTTCATTATACAGTTGGACCCTGTGGTGAATGAAGTGAAGGTGTCATTTGCAGAGTGGAAAATATGTGCTTTTCAGAGGGCCCGGCATGCTGATAAGTATCCACTTTTCCATTCAGCGAGGGAGGCAAGGTAAACCAAATCACTCCTTGTTTTACTTAATAAAGCTTTAAGAGGTTCAAACCAGTCTTTTGGCTGATCACCTAAACAACAACAAAATAAAATTAAGAACGATAGAATAAATTTAAAAGTAATTTTATTTTTTATTTTTTTACGTAGTTCCCTTGTACTAAACACAAATCCCCCAGCGTTATGAAAATGTTTTGATTCTGTCATCATAAAAAGTTAACTTGCCCATAACAGACAGGTGGAGTGTCAAATTATTTACACTCAATCTGTTTGTTGCAGGGCTACAAAAAATAGTTCTGTTTCTTATCACATGGTCAGCCAATAAATGAGTGAATCATTTAATAAGAGAAGAGGTAGAGGTGTACTGTGACACTAATCACAGTTATCTCCTCTGAAAGTAATGAATTTTTCATACAGTTGGACCCTGTGGTGAATGAAGTGAAGGTGTCATTTGTAGAGTGGAAAAAATGTGCTTTTCTGAGGGCTCGGCATGCTGATAAGCATACTTTTCCACTCAGTGAGGAAAGCAATTGTAAACCACCTGACTTCTCGTTTTACTTAATAAAACCTCTTCAGGTTCAAACCAGCCTTTCGGCTGATGACCTAAACAACAAAAAGTTAACGCCAGAGTCTTTAACCTATTTTGGACAAAGAGTTCAACCTCTTCATCACTATTAAAGACGTTTTTCAACGATCCAAACAGATGGTATTCGCACGATGATAAATCTAGACTGTATAGTTGATCCAGGTATAAAGGAAGACAAACATACAGCAAAAAAAAATCTGGTGTGAAACACTCACACAACTTTCTCTGGCCAATGCAAATAATTAACAACAAACCTAACATTAGTAATAAAACATTAGAAATAAACGAAAAACTAACCTCAATAAACATAAACTAATTTTAATCATGAGTGAACAAAAATTAATATCAACCTCAGTTTGGCTTAAAAATACGGAAAATCACTCTTTCAAGCTAAACTAGGCTCTGTAGAGAGAAATGCTCTAAATAAAGGTGTAGATATTTTAATTTCCTATAAATTTGATTTTATACACTTTTGTTGTAAAATCCAAGGCCGAAATCTTTAACAAATCGATTTTTCACACGTTTTCGTGAGGAAAAAAAACAGAAAATCGCTAATTACCGCTAAACTAAGCGTTATACAAAAAAATGTTAATATAGAAGTTGTAGGATTTTAAATTCTCTACAACTTTTATTATATAAATTTTTGCGCTAAAATGCATATTAAAGACGCAATCTTAAAATAACAAATTTTTTTACGTGAAAACAGCCTGACCAAGAATTGCAGCGAACATGGCGCCCAGCCTATCTCGTAGAGCATAAAAAATTTAGTAATTAAGGCGATTTTTAAAAAAAATCATAATACCAGTTTTTGAGAAAATCGCAAAAAGTGAAAAATTACACGAATAAACTACTACTTCCGGTTGACCGATTTTGATGAAAATGTTCGTGTCGGGTCCGGTAGTGGTATGTAACTTAAGTTTCAAGTTTAAAGTTCGTACAATGTTCCGTTCTTGAGATATTCTGTTCAGACACACACACAGACCAATCGCTAAAAACATGTTTGTTTGGGTTCAGGGGGTCTGAAAACGTGTAGATCCGGTGAAAACTCGATTTGTTAAAATCGACATGAAAACAATACTTTCCTTCCTATATATTCATAAAGGCAAGAGAAAGTAAAAAGTAATCCAAAATTGAGTGTTTGTCAATACTGTTTATAGCCCAATATAGGGTGATTCAAAAAGAGCGCCGGTTTTGATATATCAAATTAAGAGATTTATTTTATTGAAAAACTGAAAATAAATTCATCAACAAGTTCATCTTACCTTCCGATTTCATGTATGAAAAATGATGTCATGCATGTGTCCTCCTCTACTGCGCTGGCACGCATCAACTCTGTCCATGAAATTGGATATTACTGCACGACAAGTTTCGACTTCCATTTGCCCGATAACCCGTCGAATTTCCTCCTTCAAGTCATTGATGTATCGGGGTTTATTGGCATACACCAATGACTTCAAATGACCCCAAAGATGAAAGTCACAAGGCGTCAAGTCACACGACCTTGGTGGCCATTGATGGTCGGAATTACGAGAAATGATGCGATCCTGGAACCGTTCACGGAGCAACATTGTTTCTCGTGCAGAAACTGAATTTTATACGGGTGATATTGGAGATCGTACCGAAGAATTCTCCGTACAGAAGAACATCGTAAACCCAATTGTTGAGAACGGCGACGTATTGATTTTGCTGGGCTAACAGCCACACTGTCACGAACCAACGCAACGTTCTGCTCAGTTCGGCCAGAACGACGACGTCCAGAACTTTTAAGGTCGACTGTTGAACCCGTCTCAAAAAACTTTTTCATGAGCCTGTGAACTGTTGATGACATTCGGTGCTTCATTACGTCCTAGAGTACCGCGAAGTCGCCTGACAGTAGCCGCATAACTCTCTCCACTCTGGTAAAATGTTTTGACGATTAACACTCGTTGCGCAATAGTAAACTTCTCCATGGTTAGACACAGACTGCGAGAGTACTACACTGCGAACAAGAGAAACTACAACTGAATCGTCAATCGGAATGTTCTCCGAAATAGAAATGAGGTCTAGCAATGTTGCCAACCGATAAACAAAAATTTACCAGCCGTTTAAAAACCGGCGCTCTTTTTGAATCACCCGTTAGTTCCCGATGACAAATTAATGTTTTTAACATACAATTTATATGTGTCTGTACAATGAATTACAAATTACAAATGTGCTGTAAGTGACAAAGACCAACTATCCATTAAGCTTCTTGGTTTTTACTTTCTCTTGCCTATATGAATAAATAGGAAGGACAGTGTTGTTTTCATGTCAACTTTAAGAAATCAAGTTTTCACCGGATCTACACGTTTTCAGACCCCCTGAACCCAAACAAACATGTTTTAAGCGATTGGTGTGTGTGTGTGTGAACATCGTACGAACTTGAAACTTAAGTTAGATACTACTATTGGACCCGACACGAACATTTACATCAAAAGTAGATTCATGTCATTTTTCACTTTTTTGCATTTTCCTCAAAAATGGCTCCATAAATTGTTTCCTAAAAGGCCTCATTTACTAAATTTTTTATGCTCTATAAGACAGGATAGGTGCCATATCTGCTAAAATTCTTGGGGAGGCTGTTTTCTCGTAAAAAAGTTGTTATTTAAAGATTGTGACTTTAATATGCATTTAAGCGCAAAAATTGTTTACAGTTTATTTTTAAAACTGATTGCAAATATTATTCGAAAAAATTTCTCTTTAGCCTTCTGGTCGAGTTGTTCGATAAAGTAACTAAAAAAAAGCAAAAACAAAACAAAAAACGTCAATATTGAAAATTTTACATCGCATTATTTTTTCAACCTAAACTAAATAAAGAAATGACGTAAAGTACGTAGGTACTTATTGGATTTGAACTTAAGAAAATTAAGTAACAAGTTCAGAACTAAAGAAGATTTACTAAAGACGTTGTGTGTACTTTTTAGGTTTCTTTCTGTATGTTAATTGAATTTGTTACTTGTTGAAATTCAAGGAGTGGGAGATCTCATGAATAATTTAAAGGCTGTCCTAAAGATAAAAAGAAGAGTCGCTAGATGCCAGTTTGAGGCCATCCGAAGACGATTCTTCTGATACTTTGTGTTTTCAAGTTGGCGTCTGGCTGTCCTGAAGTAGTTCGTCTACGTTGCTAGCGATTTTCTTCAGTGATTTTATCATCTAACTTTTGTTAAGTAAGTTTATTGTTTTTACTTATGTACAAAACAAACCATAAACAACCACAATTATAACTACTGGTAGGTCAACTTACAATTTAACTATTTTGAATAAATTGATAAAACAATATTATCAAACTTAAAAAAAGATGGTCGTTTACAATTAAATAATTAATTAATTTTTACTTTAAAAAACCAAAGAATTAGTAGCGATTTTCTTCAATGATTTTTATTATCTAACTTTTGTTAAGTAAGTTTATTATTTTTACTTATGTACATAACAAACCATAAATAACCATTTATAAACAAAATAATAAACAACCAAAATTATAACTACTGGTGGTAGGTCAACTTACAATTTAACTTTTTTTCAATAAACTAAAGGAAAACAATTTTCAAACTTTAAAAAAAATATTTAAAAAATAAATAAAAGATGGTTGTTTACAATTAAATAATTAATTAATTTTTACTTTAAAAACATCTGGTGTGAAACACTCACACAACTTTCTTTTGTCAATGGAAATAATGAACAATATAATCTAACATTAGTAATAAAACATTAGAAACAATCAAAAACTAAACTTAATAACAATAACCTTATTTTAATCATGAGTGAAAGACGCCAAAATGGAAATCAACCTCAGTTTGGCTTAAAACTACAGAAAACAACTCTTTCACGCAAAACTAGGCTCTATAGAGTAAAATGCTCTTATTAAAAGTTGTAGAACTTACCTACTATATATATTTGATTACACTTTTTTGTTGTAATATGCACAAGAAGGCTGAAATCTTTAAAAAATCGGTTTTTTACACGATTTCGTGACAAAAAAAAACAGAAAATCGCTAATTACCGCTAAACTAAGCGTTATACGAAGAAATGTTTGAATTAAAGTTGTAGAATTTTAAATTCTCTACCACTTTTAATATATAAAATTTTGCGCTAAAATGCATATTTAAGTCGCGATCTTAAAAAAAAAAATTTTTTTACGAAAAAACAGTCTCACCAAGAATTTCAGCAAACATGGCGCCTAACCTATCTTGTAGAGCATCAAAAATTTAGTAAACCAGGCGATTTAAAAAAATCGTAGGACCAGTTTTTGAGTAAATCGCAAAAAAGTGAAAAATTACACAAATGAACTACTACTTCCGCTTGACCGATTTTGATGAAAATAACCAAGACTTATTATTTTTTAAATTTCAAGTTCATACGATGTTCCTTTTCGTTCTTGAGATATTCTGTTCACACACACACACACACAACTCGATTTCGAAATGAAAACAATACTTTCCTTCCTATATATTGATGTAGGCAAGAGAAAGTAAAAAAAAAAGTATAATTAACCATGAATATTACTACTGGTAGGCCAACTTACAATTTAACAATTTCGAATAAATTGATAGAAAAATATTATCAAACTTAAAAAAATAAAAGATGGTAGTTTACAATGAAATAATCAATTAACTTTTACTTAAAAAAACCAAAGAATTAGTAGCTATTTTCTTCAGTTATTTTTATTATCTAACTTTTGTTAAGTAAGTTTATTATTTATTATTTTTACTTATTTACATGTGTTTAGGTCATCAGCCGAAAGGCTGGTTTGAACCTGTAGAGGTTTTAATAAGTAAAACGAGAAGTCAAGTGGTTTACCATTGCCTTCTTCACTGAGTGGTATGCTTATCAGCATGCCGAGCCCTCTGAAAAGCACATATTTTCCACTCTGCAAATGACACCTTCACTTCATTCACCACAGGGTCTGGCTGTATAATGAAATTCATTACTTTCAGATAAGATAACTCTGATTAGTGTCATTTACACCTCTCTTCTGTTCTTAAATGATTCAGTCATTTAATTGGCTGAGAGCATAAAAAATTTAGTAAACCAAGCGATTTTTAAAAAAGTCGTAGAACCAGTTTTTGAGAAAATCGCAAAAAAGTGAAAAATTACACGAATAAACTACTACTTCCGGTTGACCGATTTTGATGAAAATGTTTGTGTCGGGTTCGGTAGTGGTATGTAACTTAAGTTTCAAGTTCGTATGATGTTCCTTTTCTTGAGATATTTTGTTCACATACAGACCAATCGCTAAAAACATGCTTCTTGGGTTCAGGGGGTTTCAAAACATGTAGATCTGGTGAAAACTCTTTTCTTAAAATCGACATGAAAACAATACTTTCCTTTCTATATAAATATTCATATAGGCAAGAGAAAGTAAAAAAGGCTTAAGGATATAAAATGTTTCCTTCTAATTAGTTAAAGAAAGTGGATTTTCTTTTGAAGCTGTAGCTCTACTTTCTAGTGGAAGAGGCGATGCAAACATTCTATGCAAAAATCTTTTCAAGGTGTGTAATTACTGTTAATGACATTGATGAAGAACGTGAATTGCCCTGAAAGTCAACATTTTTCTTTATTAAAGTTAAGTAAGAATTTCAATTCGTATTATTGCAGAAAGCTATTTTAAGTCATAATGTTAACTAGTGAAATAAATGAATACTCTTTTACAACACAATTTTCTTTTGATCTAATAACGTAAGTTAATATTTTATTCCAATTTATTTCAGAAACACTTAAAGTCTAAATTTTCAATTTTCTTTTAAACAAGTGGCTTGTCTATAAATGCGGCAATTTGCCTCATTCAATGATCTCAGAATCACTAATACGTTTTTTAACAAAAAAGACATTCACAAATTCACCTGGAATGCTAGAGGTTTGAGATCGATGATTGATTATGTTGTTGTTAATGATAAGATGAAGAGATTGGTCCAGGACGTACGTGTATTTCGAGGATGCGACATCTACAGCGACCACTATCTTGTGATAAGCAAAGTTCTAATTTTGAAAAAATGGAGGAATATCAGGAGAAGTAAAGCTCAGAGGGAAGAAGTCTTTAAAATAAATCTTTTACAGGAAGATAGCATACGAGATCTCTATCAAAAAAGATTACAAGAATCCCTGATGATAGTTCCAACGGCAGATGATATTGAAACAGAATGGTATAATATTAAATCATGTATGAAAAAAGCAGCAACTGAAGCACTTGGGAAAAAGATAAAGACAAGAGGTAGAAATCGTTTACGAATTTGGAATCCTGACATAGAGGATGCTATCAGAGAAAAACAAAGTTCATATCTCACTCTGTTGCAAAAGAAAACTCGTCAAGCAAGAGAAGATTACAAAAGGAAACGTAACTTTGCCAGACAAGTAGTAAGGAAAGCTCAACGGGACTCATGGGACAGGTTTGTAAATGTTATAGAGAAAGATATCCATGGGAGGCAACAATGCGCTTTTAAGATAATGAGATCCATCAATAGAGTCGAGAGAGATAATGCTCCATTAAACATTATTTCAGATGTTGAGTGGGAAAAACACTATAAGGAGTTGTGGCATTCTGAAGATGCTGGAATCGGATGTCCCTTTGAACCATCTGCCAATAATTCAGTAGACTCAATAACAATTGAAGAATTACAACACTCTCTAAGGAGTATTAGAAATAGGAAAGCTGCTGGATTGGATGGTTTAAATGGAGAGCTCTTTAAATATGGAGGCATGTTTTTTGAATTAAGGTTTTTGCACCTCTTAAATAAATGTTGGAGGAGACATGGAATTCCAGAAGAATGGAAAAAGGCAGAAGTTATATCTCTTTTTAAGAAAGGAAAGCGGAATGACTGTAGGAACTACCGAGGTATCAGTCTTCTCAATGTTGGATATAAGATCTATTCCAAAGTCATTAATTGCCGGGTGAAAAATATTGCTGAAGCAATTCTGAATGAAGAACAGAATGGATTCAGAATAGGAAGATCATGCTCAGATAATGTTTTTTCAGTCAAAAGGATTATAGAAAAAAGACGAGAATACAATCTTGAAACCCATATGGCTTTTGTTGACTTTGAAAAAGCTTTCGATAGAGTGGATAGGAGACACCTTTGGAATATTCTATGTGAAAGAGGATATCCACTTCACCTCATTAATGCAATAAAAACACTTTACCATAACACGCAAATAGTCATAAATACAGGTAAAAAGAGACTTGAGGAGATGACAATTAACCAAGGAGTACGACAAGGGTGCAGCTTATCACCCACTTTATTCAACATTTATATAGACCACATTTTCAGGAAATGGAAATGCAGAGTAGACTTAGGTATCAAGTTGAATAATGAAAAATACCTGAACGCATTACTATTTGCAGATGACTTGTGGATTATTCAAGAAAACGAAGATAGCCTCCAAAAATCAATCCATGTCCTGAACAATTTATGTAAAGAGTATAATTTTAGAATCTCTAAAGAAAAAACAAAAATAATGGCATTCACTGGCAAGTTTCCCACTAGATCAAAAATTGTGGTAGATGACAAAGTGTTGGAACAAGTATCACAATACTGCTACCTCGGCTGCAATATCAGTTTTAAAGATGATTTAGATATTGAGAAGAAGATAGGGAAATTCCAATCAATATGTGGTAATATCAGCAGAACCCTGGGGAAAAAAGCGAGGAAAGAAACTACCATGAAGTTTTATAAAGTGATGGCTGCTCCGGTCCTCCTCTACGGAAGTGAATCATGGGTCACTACAAAACCGCTAGAGAGTAGAGTGCAGGCGGCAGAAATGAGATTCCTACGCAGGGTAAAGGGCTGTGACAGACGGGACCACATAAGGAACGATGATATTCGGAAAGAGCTGAATGTGTACAGCCTGAATGAAAGAGTGTTACAATACCGCAATCAGTGGAAGGAGCATGTTAAACGGATGCCAGCAGAAAGATTCCCTCTAAATATCTTAAATTACCACCCCGTAGGTAAAAGGGATGTTGGTAGACCGCGGAAAAGATGGCAGTAATAAAGGGAAATAAAATAAGACTCAATGCAAGTTGAATGATACAATATAGTAATTTAAATGATATAAATGTTAATAAGCTGATGTGAGTCGGAACAGGCAAAAGCCTAATCCTTGAGTGTAAGAAGAAGAAGAAGAAGAAGACAAGTGGCTTGTCTTTAAAAATACAAAGGTCCCTCTAAACAACTTATATTTTTTAATATTTTTCTAATTGAAACATAATAAATTACATGTTTTTTAATTTTTCTAAACGTTAGTTTTTTGACTTAGGTACGGGCTTACTGAAATGACCGATTCAATTATGACAGTAAAAAAATTGGTTTGCCTACTTATAAGAAAAAGTATTTGTGTTAATAATTTTAAAATGTAATTTTTATTTAATTTTGCAGCCATGTCTCTGATTTCTGAGCCGAGCTTCAGTGCCTATCAGGCCTGGCATGGGCAAGGAGGCGGTTTTTCCGGGAATCAGACTGTGGTGGACAAGGTGCTGCCAGAAATGCTTCATATGGTTGACTCTCACTGGTAAGTATTAACAAACAAAATCCACTCTTACCAGTTCAATATCCGAAGCCTATAGTGGTTTAAGTAATTTGTATTTCCCCTAAATCGTTACCAATACCTTGTCGGGTAGTTTACTGATAGGGCTGTCATGTCAGGGCACCTGAATGCACCCTCAGTTTCATTCGGAGACTAACATTAACGGTGAAGAAATTAAAAAGATATGATGGTGGTGGAATCGCAAAAGAATGTTATTGAAGAAAATTCAATTTCGATTTTTTTTTTGTAATCCCTAATTTGTGTATGTTGCAATCTCTTCAATTCAGAACAATAAGCAACCCCATGACCCAATGAGATGAGGATGATGTGTATGACGTGTAAATGAGACTGTGTAGTCTTGTACAGACTCAGGTCGACCATTCCTAAGAGAGTATGGTTAATTGAACCCCAACCATTAAAGTAGACCAGTAATTACTGTCTAGCATTCAAATTTGTATAAAAGTAACTACCTTAACTAGGAATTGAACCAGAAACCTTCGTCTCCGAAAATCAGCTGATTTTGGTGACGACTTTACCTCTAGACCAACCCGGTGGGTTTTCAAAAAATTTACATGAAAACAATACTTTCCTTCCTATATATTCAAGATTATATAGGCAAGAGAAAGTAATAGTGCCATTCAAATCCTCTTAAAGAGAAGTTACAGAAAACACTAATGGTTTTTGATGTAAGTCAAATTTAAGACTTTTAAAAAAAATTTCCAGCCATGAGACGTGTCGTCTCATGAAAGGAGTTGTTAGGACCAAGTTAACTCGTAACTTAGAACCACTGTAGGCCTACATTTAAATTTTTTTGTTTCCAGGTACCAATTTCCACCCATGAACCCATTATGGCACGATCTCTTAGGTTTCGCAATTGGTCTCCTTGGTTTTATCTCAATTGCCGGTAACGGTATGGTAATCTACATCTTCTCATCAACAAAAAGCTTAAGGACACCATCAAACTTATTCGTTGTCAACTTAGCCTTCTCCGACTTCTTAATGATGTTCACCATGTCACCAACTATGGTCATCAACTGCTACTACGAAACCTGGGTTCTTGGTATGTATTTTTCATTGTTACCTTTACAAAAATCTGGTATGAAACACTCACACAACTTTCTCTTGCCAATGCAAATTATTACCAATAAACCTAACATTAGTAAAAAAACATTAGAAATAAACAAAAAACTAACCTCAATATAAATAACCTAATTTTAATAATGAGTGAAAGATGCAAAATGAAAATCAACCTCAGTTGGGTTTAAAAATGCGGAAAATCACTTTTTCACGCTAAACTAGGCTCTGTAGAGAAAAATGCTTTAAATAAACGTTGTAGATCTTATAATTTCATATAAATTTGATTATATACACTTTTGTCGTAAAATGCATACTAAGGCCGAAATCTTAAAAAAAAATCGATTTTTTTACACGTTTTCGTGAGAATAAAACAGAAAATCGATACTTACCGCTAAACTAAGCGTTATACAAGAAAATGTTTGAATTAAAGTTGTAGGATTTTAAATTCTCTACAACTGTTATTATATACATTTTTGCGGTAAAATGCATATTAAAGCCGCAATCATAAAAAAACAATTGTTTTACGTGAAAACAGCCTCACCAAGAATTTCAGCAGACATGGCGCCTACCCGATATTGTAGAGAATAAAAAATTGAGTAAACCAGGCGATTTAAAAAAAATCGTAGGAGCCGTTTTTGAGAAAAATCGCAAAATAGTGAAAAATTACACGAATAAACTACTACTTCCGGTTGACCGATTTTGATGAAAATGTTCGTGTCGGGTTGGGTAGTGATATATGTAGCTTAAGTTCTAAGTTTCAAGTTTGTACGATGTTCCGTCCTTGAGATATTGTGTTCACACACACACACACACACACAGACCAATTGCTAAAAACATGTTTTTTGGGTTCAGGGGGTCTGAAAACGTGTAGATCCGGTGAAAACTCGATTTCGAAAAATCGACATGAAAACAATACTTTCCTTCCTATACATTCATACAGGCACGAGAACATAAAAATTTGTCTCAAGACAGTATGTAGCATTAGTTTTAAAAAATTTATAAACAAAATTTAACAATCGTACAGTAATATAAATGTACCATTCTACGCAGAGGAACGTGGATTATTTTAGGTTAAAATATAAAAAATTATTTTTTTTAAAAAAGAATTCCCGGTTAACAGATCCCTTTAATAAAATAAAATCACTCAAGAAAACTTGTCTGTTTAAAGGGAGATAGCACGATGGTTTAAACTCAAAATTTCGATTTTTGGTATTTTATGTTTTTCAATAGTTTAAGGCCTAGATCTACCAGAAAAAAAACATTAAATTACATAAAAAAAATAATCTTTTTATGAAAAAATGAAGTTTTCATCAAGTTTACAAAGAACAATTATCATGTTCCTAAGAACGAATATTTTTCACAATTTTATACTGCTCGTTTTTGTGCAAAAAGAATTTTAGCTTTTAAAATATCTGCATCACTGTTTTTTATATTCTCAGCTGTTATGTATATATATATATATATATATATATATATATATTCAGCTTTCTAAACAAAACTGTTGATGGGAAATTTACTTGTTTTTGTACATTTTGGTTTGATTTGTGCCTTCTTGTTTCTTGCGTTTTCCCGTAAATTTAGATTTTTAACACTAGGTACATTTTTCTCAGAAACCAATAAACCTACCAGGCTGAAATTTTTACCAGTTATTTATCTTGCATATCCACACATACCCACATTTTTATGACTTCCTCAGGTAATCCAAATATTAGTAATACGCAAAAAACGTAGAAAACAATTCGTAAAAATGTTATGTCATTCGTAATATTTTTAAAAAATGGTATATTCCGAAGATTAAATTGAAAAAATGTCCGTAGCTTGAGAAGAAACGTGACACCTATGGTGTGTAAAGTTTAATTTCCCATTTTGTTACCAATCCTATGAAAAATGTAGCTAAAAATAGCAAATTTCACATTGGCAAGATACAAAGTACAGTCTCCCCTTAAGTATTAAAAATCTTTACTACAAATATTGAGTGGAAAAATGGAATGAGTTAGCTTAAAAATTTCCTTTTGTTATTTCAGGACCACTTATGTGTGAACTTTACGGTTTTTGTGGATCGTTATTTGGATGTGCCTCCATTTGGTCCATGACCATGATCGCTCTGGATAGATACAATGTCATCGTAAAGGTAAGAAAAATCGATTACCATTGAAAACTTTGACAATTCCAAACATCTCTCTTTTTGAATGTTTTCAGTGTTTCAAAAAAAAGTCTGGAGTGAAACACTCACACAACTTTAACAATATACCTAACATCAGTAATAAAACATTATAAATACACAAACAAACTAACCTCAATAAACAAAACCTAATTGTAATCATGAGTGAAAGACCCAAAATGAAAATCAACCTCAAGTTTGGCTTAAAAATAGAGAAAATCACTTTCATGCTAAACTAGGCTCTGTAGAGAAAAATACTCTAAATAAAAGTTGTAGATCTTTTAATTACCAATAAATTTGATTATATACACTTTTGTCGTAAAATGCACACTAAGGCCGAAATCTTAAGAAATTCATTTTCTTCTTATAGAATTTTATGAAAAAAAAAACAAAACAGAAAATCACTAGTTACTGCTAAACTAAACATTATACAAAAAATTGTAGGTTTTTAAATTCTCTTAAAGTTATATTGTACACATTTTTGCGCTTAAATGCATATTAAAGCCGCAATCTTAAAAAAACAATCTTTTTACGAGGAAACAACCTCCCCAAGAATTTCAGCACGCATGACACCTACCCTATCTTGTAGAGCATAAAAAATTTAGTAAATCAGGCGATTCTAAAAAAATTATCGGAGCTGTTTTTGAGAAAATCGAAAAAAAGTGAAAAATATCATGAATAAACTACTTCTGGTTGACTGATTTTGATGAAAATGTTTGTGTTGGGTCCGGTAGTGGTATGTAACTTAAGTTTCAAGTTACAACATTGCACGATGTTTTGTTCTTGAGATATTTTGTTCACACGCACACACAGACCCATCGCTAAAAACATGTTTTTTGGCTTCAAGAGGTCTGAAAATATGTAGATCCGGTGAAGAGTGGATTTGTTAAAATCGACATGAAAACAATACTTTCCTTCCTATATGTTCATAAAGGCAAGAGAAAGTAAAAATCACAAGATGTCACGTTTGGTTTGCTTGGAGGCCTTGCTGGGATATCCATTGATATGGAAATTTAAATTTAAACCTGGGTTACAATGGATTAAAGAGTGGAGGTACGCCATTGTGTCTTTTCAAGTTCATTTATATTATAAAAAAATAGTTGTTGTTTAGGTCATGAGCCAAAAAGCTGGTTTGAACCTGTAAAGGTTTGGAAACCTGTTAGTTTTACTAAGTAAAACAAGGAGTGAGGTGGTTTACAATTGCCTTCCTCACTGAGTGAAAAAGTATGCTTATCAGCATGCCGGGCCCTCTGAAAAGCACATATTTTCCACTCTGCAAATGACACCTTCACTTCATTCACCACAGGGTTTAGCTGTATAATGAAATTCATTACTTTCAGAGGAGATAACTCTGATTAGTGTCACAGTACACCTCTACCTCTTCTCTTATTAAATGATTCAATCATTTAATTGGGTGACCATGTGATAAGAAACACAACTATTTATTTTAGCCCTGCAACTAACAGATTGAGTGTAGATAATTTGACACTCCACCTCTGTTATGGGCAAAAAAAAAAAAAAATAGTAACAGGCCTTTGGGCCAGCACAGTCAGTCAGCTGGTGAAAGTCGCTATTATTTGTTAAGTAACACCGGTTGGGGAAGCGACTTTGTATGGTGACCAGTTGACAGTCATCCATGAACAAACTCTATTGGGGGTCCCTGTTCAAACTCATGTCTAATCCACGTCAAAAAAAAAAATACAGCAAAAAGCAGCAGCGATCAAAGCGGGGGTAGTTGTCAACAATCTACAGTTCCCGATAACAAATAAAAGCTAAAAAAAATATATTTAGTGAAATGTTAACATTTTTTTTATTTTTTGAAACCCTTCTAGGGTCTCGCAGCAAAACCAATGACAACCAAGCGAGCACTTGGATGGCTCTTCTTTGTCTGGGTATTCTCTCTTGGCTGGACTTTGGCTCCAATGTTCGGCTGGAACAGGTAAGAACCTTATCACTACAATCCATATTACATTGTCAGCAAATGTTTGTTTGAAAGATTTTTCAAATGTAACCTAAAATTAGTAATAAAACATTAGAAATAAACAAAAAAACTAACTTCAAAAACATAGTCTTATTTTAATCGTAAGTGAAAGATGCAAAATGAAAATCGACCTCAGTTTGGCTTAAAAATACAGAAAATCACTCTTTCATGCTAAACTAGGCTCTGTAGAGAAAAATGCTTTAAATAAAAGTTGTAGATCTTTTAATTTCCTATAATATTGATTATATACACTTTTGTCGTAAAATGAATACTAAGGCTGAAATCTTAAAAAAAAGAAATCAATTTTTTTATTAGAAATAAAAGTTGTAGGATTTTAAATTGTCTACAACTTTTATTATATACATTTTTGTGCTAAAATGCATATTAAAGCCCCAATCTTAAAAACCAATTTTTTACAAGAAAACAGCCTCCCCAAGAATTTCAGCAGACATGGCATTTACCCTATCTTGTAGAGAATAATATTTAGTAAATGACGTGATTTTTAAAAAAAAATTGTAGGAGCCGTTGAAAATTGCAAAAAAAAGAAAATGACACGAATAAACTACTTCTTCCGGTTGACCGATTTTGATGAAAATGTTTGCATTGGATTCGGTAGAGGTATGTAACTTAAGTTTCAAGTTTAAAGTTTGTATGATGTTCCATTCTTGAGATATTTTGTTCACACACCCAAACACAGACCAATCGTTAAAAACATGTTTTTTTGAGTCCAGGGTGTCTGAAAATGTGTAGATCGGGTAATAACTCGATTTTGAAATATCGACATGAAAACAATACTTTGCTTCCTATATATTCATAATAGGCACAAGAAAGTAAAAAATAAAATTGGAATACTTGGAACATATGATCGGGGTCAAAAATATTAATTATGGCAAAATAACAAACTGGTAAACGTGGTCCAGGTCGAGCTGAAATTCCTAATTCTAATTTTAATGGTATAGATACAAGCGCACTTTTTATTCTGGTGATCAATAAAGTGAAAATATTTGCGATTGTTCTGAAGGACATAGTACATGGAGAAGAAAAGGTTTTCTCTTTGTATGGACAAGAATTTCCACTTTGAAAGGTTTCTTTCTACATTCAACTCAGTTGAGGCAATCTTCCTCTTTTTTTCTTAGCAAATTTTAAGTTTACCAGGCGTGGTTATTAAATAACAAGACTGATATTGTAAAAAATTTAATTTTCATTTTATACATAATCACTTATTGTCACCTTCAATATACACTCCTTCTCTATCCCTACAACGCTCCATGCGAATTTTCCATTGTTGGAAACAGTGCTGGAAGTCATCTTCTGTCAGCTCCTTTAGAACACGTGCCACTCAAAAATGTTTGTACTGACACTTTGCACGTGATTGAAAATGACCCAAATTTTTTGGAAACAATAATAACATGTGATGAAATGTGGTTTTTTACTTATGATCCGGAAATGAAGCGTCAAACCATGCACTGGAAGAGCCGAACTTCACAGAGCCAAAAAAGCTCGAATGAGCAAGTCAAAATTTAAAGCAATGACAATTTTTTTTTTATATCCATGGGATTGCGTACCTTCACTGGGTTCCATAAGATCAAACAATTAATCAATATTACTACCTTGAGGTACTTTCTAAACTACGTCAAAGAGTAAGGACAAAATGCCCCGAAATGTGGAAGAACAAATCATGGGTTCTCCACCATGACAATGCGCCAGCTCATTCTGCATTATCTATCAAGAGGTTCCTAGACAAATACAGCATCTCAGTGTTAGAACATCCACTTTATTCACCAGATCTTGCACCATGTGACTTCTACGTGTTCCCTAAGGTGAAATCTGCATTGAAAGGGACAAGATTTGAGTCTGTGGAAGCTGTCAAAGAGAAAGCAGCACTTGTCCTGAAGGAGCTGACAGAAGATGACTTCCAGCACTGTTTCCAACAATGGAAAATTCGCATGGAGCATTGTAGGGATAGAGAAGGAGTGTATATTGAAGGTGACAATAAGTGATTATAAATAAAAAATTAAAAATAAAATTTTTTACGTCAGTCTCGTTATTTAATAGCCACACCTCGTATTTTTGATACATCCATTGCATCCATCTAGTGCTTTAAGATTCCATATTTAGTTAAGATGTGACCTCCATTTATTGATTTGGATAACATTATGTAAAATTTAAACATTATAGATATGTACCAGAAGGAAACATGACTGCCTGTGGCACAGATTACTTGAGCAAGGACTTCATGAGCCGAAGCTACCTCATGGCCTATGGATTCTTTGTATACTTCATGCCTTTGTTCACCATCATCTACTCATACTGGTTCATCGTCCAGGTAAATTATAATAAGTGTATATTGTAATAATAAGGGAACTGAGCCATATATGGAATAAGGTCTTATTATGGAATACTAGTGTTTTCCAGACAGGATGTTGGAAATCCTGATCTTCTTGCACCATTGGTTATACTGACAGAAACAACTACCGGATTCAAACAAACCAAATACAGCGTGTGTTTTGTCAACGTGATTACAATGAAGATAAAAAAAGGTGAAAAGTGGATTCAGTGCTCAAGGTGTAATAATTGATATCATGAACAATGCACTAGTGCTACTGAAAGGTTGTATTTTGTCTGCGATTACTCTCAATAAACTGATTGGACTAATACTTTGGTGCTTTAAAAACTATTTAGGAAAATTATGTATCTCTATTCCAAATTATAACCCAATGTATTCCATATTAAGATCCTATTTTGTGAATTGTAAATATTTTCTTTAAAACAATTACATTCATTCGTAAATTTCAGATTTTGTATTTTCTAGTTATTAAATAAACTATTGATATAAAATTCAGGTAATTTTAAAAAGTCATAGAAACCCAGAAAAATCAAAAAATGAAAATGGTATTCCATATTTGGTTCCTCTCCCCTAAATTAATATTTAATATTAATTAATCTGAATAATTAATATTGATTAATCAATAATGAACAATTGTTCACATTAATAGACTAATTCGTATAAATAAATGGACATGAAAACAATACTTTCCTTTCCTATATATTCATATAGGCAAGAGACATTAAAAATATATAAGAGATTCCAGATATATAGGGTGATTCAAACCTATACGGCAATCTCTTGGGATCTCATTCTATAGCTAAAAATAAGAAAAAAAGTTTATATAAACATATGCCTGAAAACACTTAGCAAGTTACGGCTAGCGAAAAATTTCACCTAGAACTCTGTACCCTCGGTGAAGTAAGGCCGTATAAAAATGTTAAAGGTAGTTACAAAGATACAAATACGGTTGTTTCTTATGTTTTTTAATCTGAAAAATTGAATAAAATTGGTTCCAGAGCTATAAATGCAATACTTTCAGAGATATCTTACATAAAACACAAGAATTGGTGCAAAGAAATAACACATTTTTGTGTTTAACGTAAGATTACTTCCATAAATGGTAAATAAAGGTGTATTTTTTCTTAAATAAATTTGTAGAAAATTTAATTCTGAAAAGATTCATGTGAATTTCTCAGGAAAAAATGAATAATAGATATTGAAATTTCACTTTATTTAAAATCAAAACATACGCACATAAAACGCACATTTTTAACGGCATAAAATATTAACTAATATGTAGGTTGGGAGTAACAGCAGCTAATTTTTTATAATTTAATCTAGCAATTTGTTTTAGTGCAAATACCCGAGATGATATTTTACTACAAACTTGATTGGTATAGAAGTGCCAAGACAAAGATCTATCTAGAGATACGCCCAGGAACTTCACTGTTTCTACATGCTCTAAACTACTATTATGAATAAATACATCCACTTCTCTACTTTCTTTAATGTTATTTTTGTTTTTGAACTTCAAATACTGGCTCCAGCAGTTAAGAGCTCTCTTTTTCAGTTTAGTAGAGCACAACCATGCTTAACCTAACCAAAGCACATGGAACAAAATCTGACTAACTATCTCCTGCAGAAGATTTTACCAACTCTAAACGCTCAAAACGATTTAAAGTGCAGTAGAATAAACCTCTTCTCTTTAAAAATATTGAATAGAAAAATTTGAAATTTCAGAATACTAAACTATCTCACTCTGGCCATTTTATGACTTGTACTGTTTTTCCCTGACACCCTAGATATAGAATTGCATCTTATGGTGTCTGAAATTGACCTAATAATAATAATTGTTTAACTGTCTTCAGGCTGTATTCGCCCACGAGAAACAAATGAGAGAACAGGCCAAGAAAATGAACGTAGCTTCCTTAAGATCTGCTGAAGCCGCCAACACCAGTGCTGAATGCAAATTAGCCAAGGTTTGTATATTTTTAATTATTATTATTATTATACAAATTTTAGGTTATAACCACATTGAAAATGACTGATTATTCTTCCAACCTGTACAATGAAATTCATTACTCTCACAGGAGATAACTCTGACTAGTGTCACAGTACACCTCTACCTTTTCTATTGTTAAATGCTTCAGTCATAAAATTGGGTGACCATGTGATAAGAAACACAACTATTTTTTTTTGCCCTTAAACTAGCAGATCGAGTGCAAATAATTTAACACTCCACCTGCCTGTTATGGGCAATTAAATGCCATTTTAAGATAAATCAAAGAAAAATAAATAATTGATTTATTTGTAAAGAAAAGGTAAATACATGTCACCGCCACCCCTTCTAATTAATCATTTACTGTGTTGCTGGCCTTTAGCGGCGCACCGATAAACCTTTCCGCTCCGCACCAACAGAGACCTTTGTCATCAAGGCCAAGCCAGTAGCCACTCTCTACCACAGCGCTCTCGGCGACTATAAAGAGCGCTGCACTGAGCAGAGCGATCAAGACTCCAAGGGATTCACTTTGAACCAGACAGCAGACAAGACGTCCACCACGGCACACGGCTGCCGGACTCCAGCGAAGACTAATCGACGACCCCGCAAGAGAGAAGATGATGCTTCCGCTCGCCGACCCGTCACCGTAAGCCGTTGACCGGACCGTCATCGCCCGCTGATGCGAGCGATGCCCACATGGTCTCTTGACAGAGCCTTACGCCCACCGGACCCGACGAAGCAGCCATCGACGCACTACCGCAAGAGCAGAAGATGATTTTGTCTCCGCTGGACGACGACACGCCGTCGCCCAGCTCCTCGACCGCCGCCTCTCCAAGACGACCACCGTTTAAACGGCCCTTTTCAGGGCCACCAAACAAATAAGGTTTGCCACTTAATGTCGCCATCCGGTGACATACTTGTAAATATTTGAGGATAAAAATGTTTGAAAGATTATTATAACTAATTTTGTGAATTGTTATTTTTCAAGGTCGCTTTGATGACAATTGCATTGTGGTTCTTCGCATGGACACCATATCTGATCATTAACTTTGTAGGTATCTTTGAAATGGCCACAATCAGCCCACTCTTCACAATCTGGGGCTCAGTTTTTGCCAAAGCAAATGCAGTCTACAATCCAATTGTCTATGGTATTAGGTGAGTGATGATCTTTACAGTTGGTTCAATTTATTAAGAGAGTATTATTTAAATCGGGAACGTATGAAGTGGTTAATGAATCTGTTGTTTGCTGTTTTATTTTTCCGCAGCCCACTCTCTACATGAGGCGAAATATTTGCCAATTCACATTTACACCTTTGGATAGAATATTTAAAACTAATATTGGCATACCGATTAAATTTGACTTAACTTTTTTTAAACAAATTAACCACACACATAAATATATTCTTACATTCTACTACATTATATTGTAAGCTGAACAATAACAGGTTATACAGGGTGATTTTTTAGTCCTGTTACCCAATTGTTAATGTCTGGTAATATTTTTCTAAAAAAAATAAATTTTGTTTTGTGAAACTAAGTTGGTAGCCCTACTCAACCAGTATGGATATGGCAGTGTGAGTTGATTCTCCTTGAGCTGTGTAAAATTTTGTGCCATTTCCGGTCGTGCTACGAACAGAATGTCTTTTATCCTAAAACAATCTCTTGTTTAAATCTGGAGGCTGAAGCTCTAGAACTAATCGTATGTGATACGGATACAATTTCAATTTTTTAGCAGCTTTCTGAGCACTCGAATACAAATGTGACAAATCAACATGCGAGGAAAGTTTTTGTAAACTTTTCCATGGAGAATTGAGCACTCTTGTTTTCACATTCTCTTAACGTCATCTGTCAAGAGAGTTGGTCGACCACTATGTTTTCTGCTGCAAACAATACCTGCCTCTAAAAATCAGTTAGTTAGCCTAGAAATTGACTAGAATAGAGTGGAGGAACACCAAAAAATTTAATTTGAAATGATTCTTTTACACTCGCATACGATTTTGTAGCAAAATATTGTTCAAGAATGAAAACCCATTGTTCTAGGGTAAAAGACATTCTTTTCGTAACACAACTGGAAACAGCACAAAATTTTACGCAACTCAAGGAGAATCAACTCAAACTGTCGTATCTATACCGGTTGAGTAGGGCTACCAACTTTGTGTCACAGAACAAAATATCCCTTTTTTAGAAAAAAATTACCAGACATTAACAATTGGGTAACAGGACTAAAAAATCACACTGTAGAATCCTGTAATTGAACAGGCTTTTATTTTCAGTTACCCATTATCAAAAAATAGCTTTATTTCTCATCACTACGGCAACTAACAGAGTGAGAATCACTACGAGGGTTACCAACATTCGAAATAGATAGGCTCCCAAAAAAAGGAACAGAAGGAGACTTTTTTTTTGTTTAACATCCGACGCAATTACTGTTAAAGAGAGAAATTGTTTGTTATTATTTTACTGCCTTCATTATCGCTAGAGGGATTTTTTTAAATTACTATAAATCAGCTATTTACAGTTGTACTCGATTTATTTATACAGCATAAATTACAAGAATTTGTTTACTCGGTTCATCGAAACTAAGCTAGTTCGAGTAAACAAATGACATCGATGAGCATGCGCATTATTTACACACTATAATTATTGTTATTTCTAAAATTTCAGCCATCCAAAATACCGAGCAGCTCTTGGAAAGAAATTCCCAAGCCTTGTGTGTGCCGGAGCTACCGAAGACGGAACAACATCAGTTGCATCGGGCGCAACCACCGTCACGGAAGAAAAAGGAGCATCCGCCTAAATAATTTCAATTGAAAATAAAATACAATGAAATTTCATCTTTTACCCTGTTTAAAAGGGTGGAAATTTCAGTATAATATTATTTACCACTGTAAAACTTTATAAATTTTAATAAAAATATAATAACATAATAAATGAACATCTCATGTTTTACAGCGGTAAGTAATAAGTGTAAAAATAAATAACAAAAAAATCGGACTTGTATATATCCAGAGTGATTAGAAAGATAATTAATTAATACATTTTTTTGTTTTATATTTAATTTAATTTAAAAGAAATATTATATTTTGTCATTACATTAACAAGTTTAAGTTGTCACCTTGTCATAGAACAAGGCATTTTTCTATGTTAATAAAAACCCTAGCATGCTTAAAAAATCAAACATTTCATCTATTCATTCATTTATTTATTTACCACAATGGATCCTCCAAACCAGAATTCGGATTATATAAACTATGTTATTGATGTTTAGGTGATCTGCCGAAAGGCTAATTTGAACCTGTAGATGCTTTACTAATTAAAACAAATGAGGTGGTTTACCATTGCCTTCCTCACTGAGTGGAAAACTATGCTTATCAGCATGCCAGGCGCTCTGAAAAGCACAATTTTCCACTCTACAAATCTGTGCCTAAGAGGCATATAACACCATGTCACAAAAATTACTTTCTGAGATACAGCTGATCAAAGTTTACTTACTCATTGCTTTTGTATTTTTTCTGGATATTTTGTAAACAATACATTAAAAACTGTACCTTTGCTATAGTACAGGGTGATTATAAATGAAATAGATACTTTCGACAGCTTCTTAAATATCAAACCGGTGTATTTGAACATAGTAAATGATATAGGTTTATAGGGCAGTTTTTAAAGTTTATGTTGGTACAACTGTTGCTAGCATTTTGTTGTTGGCTGCTGTTACAACGACCAGTCTAGCAAAATGGCCGCTACTCAAGTGGAGAAAGCTTATTGTGTTCTTGAATTAGCCAAAACAAACTCGGTTACGGTTGTGCAACGTAATGTCAGAACTAGATATGGTAAACCACCACCAACAAGGCAATCAATCTATGACTGGTATAAACATTTTGAAAACATTGGATGTCTGTGTAAAAGGAAGAGTACTGGAAGACCTTCTGTTATAGAAGAACAAATTGATAGTGTTCGTGATGTTTATGTACCAAGTCCAGGAAATCAACTAGATCAGCAAGTTTAGAATTGCAAATTCCTCAACCGACTGTGTGAAAAATTCTGTGGAAACGTTTGAAAATGACACCTTATAAATTGCAATTAATACAAAGTTTAAATACCAGCGATAAAGTCGTATGTAAAAATTTTATCTGGAGATGCAACATTGTGTTGAAAATGACGACGCATTCTTTAATCGCCTAATTTTCAGTGATGAATGTATTTTTCACATTAGTGGAAAAGTTAATAGACATAATGTTAGAATATGGGGCACAGAAAACCCAAAAATAACTTTACAGCATTCACGCTATTCCTCTAAAGTAAACGTCTTTTGCGCATTATCTTGTGAAAAGGTTTACGAACCGTTCTTCTTTCACGTGCCAGTAACTGGAGTAATTTATCTGGACATGTCAAACGAATCGTTAATGCCTCAACTCCAGGAAGATAGTGATAACTTCATTTTTGTACAAGATGTAGCTCCGCCTCACTGGCACTTATAGGTCAGAAATTATCTTGAAGAACATCTTCCTAGATGATGGATCGGCTGTGCAAGTGACGAAAACATTGTGTTTATGCCATGGCCACCTCGTAGTCCAGACTTAACGCCCTGTGACTTTTTCTTATGGGGTTATGTAAAAGACAAAGTTTTTGTACCACCGCTTCCTGTAGATATCGATGATCTAAAACAACGCATTGCAAATGCTCTAGCCACAGTTGACCGTCATATGCTTAATTGTGTGTGGGAAGAATTCGACTACCGTGTTGATATCTGTCGTGTTACAAATGGTGTACACACTGAACATCTGTAAATATTTTCAATAAAAACTTAATGAATTCTTCTACATAATCATTACCTTAACTTTTCAAAAATAAATTTTCTATAAGCTATCGAAACTGTCTATTTCATTTATAATCACCCTGTATAAAAAAACAAACAAAAAGACAACTTGCTAATAAACAATAAAAATGGTAGTTGCAAAAGAACTACATATACAGTATTTCTAAAAACATCCACCAGAGTTCATTTGAGGCAAACAACATTTTGTGGAGATAGTGTTAAAAAATAGAAGAAAAACTTCTAATATGCTTTTCACGGTTGATGACCTCTGCTGTCCCACAAATATAAACCAATCAGAACGTTTGCCAGTGTTGCCAGATTTTACCTGACAAACATTACGCGCGCATGCGTATAAGAGCTGCAATAGTTCACTCTCGTCTTGCATCTCGTACTGAACACATTGATTATAGAGCGTGTTAACATGCAATACTTTATAATTAATCAGCTGATTGTATGTTTATAGGTTATAATTGATATTAAAAGACCAAAAAAATGGCTGACAAAATATTTAACAGAGCTACGTGAGCAAGTATTGGCGTAGTTGGTGGCAAGTGATTGGGTAGGGGGCAATGCATACGTTTAGAGCTCATCAGCCTTGAAAAATAGTATAGAGACATAAAAACTATGTATAGGGTGATTCAAAAAGAGCGCCGGTTTTGATATATCAAATTAAGAGATTTATTTTATTGAAAAACTGAAAATAAATACATCAACAAGTTCATCTTACCTTCTGATTTCATGTATGAAAAATGATGTCATGCATGTGTCCTCCTCTACTGCGCTGGCACGCATCAACTCTGTCCATGAAATTGGATATTACTGCACGACAAGTTTCGACTTCCATTTGCCCGATAACCCGTCACATTTCCTCCTTCAAGTCATTGATGTTTCGGGGTTTATTGGCATACACCAATGACTTCAGATGACCCCAAAGATGGAAGTCAGAAGGCGTCAAGTCACACGACCTTGGTGGCCATTGATGGTCGGAATTACGAGAAATGATGCGATCCTGGAACAAAATGATTTTGTTTGTGAAGGTGTCATCATCCTGCCGTTTTCTCAATACCCAGTCAACAAACTGTCGTCTCTTCTGGTGGTCTGCCACTTTCAAATGTTGCGTCAACTGAATTTTATACGGGTGATATTGGAGATCGTACCGAAGAATTCTCCGTACAGAAGAACATCGTAAACCCAATTGTTGAGAACAGCGACGTATTGATTTTGCTGGGCTAACAGCCACACTGTCACGAACCAACGCAACGTTCTGCTCAGTTCGGCCAGAACGACGACGTCCAGAACTTTTAAGGTCGACTGTTGAACCTGTCTAAAAAACTTTTTCATGAGCCTGCGAACTGTTGATTCATTCGGTGCTTCATTACGTCCTAGAGTACCGCGAAGTCGCCTGACAGTAGCCGCATAACTCTCTCCACTCTGGTAAAATGTTTTGACGATTAACACTCGTTGTGCAATAGTAAACTTCTCTATGGTTAGACACAGACTGCGAGAGTACTACACTGCGAACAAGAGAAACTACAACTGAATCGTCAATTGGAATGTTCTCCGAAATAGAAATGAGGTCTAACAATGTTGCCAACCGAAAAACAAAAATTTACCAGCCGTTTAAAAACCGGCGCTCTTTTTGAATCACCCGTTACAATTGGTGTTATTTGCCTCTAAGGAAAAATAGATATGGTGTTGTGTTAAACCAATCTACAGTAAGATTAAAATAGGATGAGAGTGCAAAAGCAATTCATGAGGGAAATTTTTTTATGCTGCAATTTTAAAATTTCCCTTTTTTGATAAAAAATTTACCTTTTCTACATTTTGTAAAGTAATCATTGTATGTTACAATGCCTCTTACGGTGGGGTGGGGCAAACGCGTGACGTAATGTCTTAAGGAAATGCTGTTAACGTTCAAGAGCTGGCCGAAAAAACAGATAAAGTGACTGGTGTTAGTATAAGTTGTGTGTGGATAATTTATAAAGAAGGTAAATCATTCCCCATAACACCATTTTCCACCCCAAATACGAAAAGGAATAAAATAAGAACAAAATCTGAAGTTGACAGCTTCGATAGAGATGCAATAGGTAGAATTATTAGTAATTTTTATTTCACACAAAAGAAGCTACAGACATTAAAGAGTGTTCACAATGTCGTAATTAAGGAATTAGATTTTAAAGGACGAATATCATCATTTAGAAATTTAATTAGGAGAATGGGTTTTTGACGGAAGAAAATGGAAAACAATAGAAGTAATTTGGTAGAAAAACATGATATAATTAAAAGTGCAATCAACTATTTACGAGCAATGAAGACAATTCTGAGAAGACAAACGAAATATTGTATAAGTATATGAAACCTATGGTCACGAAAATTACACAACAAGTAAAGGGTGAACCGATGGTGGTAAGGATTAGTCATGGGACGGACAGTGGCACAGCACAGTAAAATAGGTGAGCTAGCACACCCCACACCCCGCTCCGCACACTTGAGTGAACGGCACAGAGCGTGCCACCGTACAATTGAACGATGTTATGGGGTGAACTGTGGGAGTGAGCTAGTAGATTGTAGATTCTAATGCGTACAGCACTGAGCTGAGCTATGTGAATAAACAGACAGTGAGTCGAGCTGAGGGTGACTTTCACTCACTACTTTGCACACAGCACATTGTGTTTGCGTATGCGTCATCCTGAACGTTCACGCATCCCTTTCCACAAACAAATTTTTGTCATGTGTCTATCTTTGTTTCATACGCACGTGGTAAAATTTTTACAGTACAGTACAATGGTATTTTACAACCACTTGTCTCAGGGTTGTTGTATGAAAGAATAATGACCCCCTCTCTGCACCCTCACAAACAGAGGCAGAGTTTGATACGATATGTATACTTTCCATGCAGCGTTTAAGTAGCCCTTGCTATGATGCGACTAGAGAAATGTGGTTTAGTAGTGGAGGGGATGTACAAGTCAGCGCTGTGCGGAGAGCGTGCTGCGTGGGGAGAAACGCTCGGTGTGCTGGTAGGTGGTAGCTCACCGCTCAGTTAAAAGAGCTAGTTCTTTTATACGACTCACTCATGAGTGTCACATCACTAGTAAGGATGGTTATCTCACTCCACTCCACTCCAATGTCCCAGGGGGGGAAATGACTAATTATTATCAATGCCAGGGGTGAAGCTGGATTCGTTCCTAATATTTTACTAATGTTTCAATCTGGCAAAAAATCAGGCAAATATCACGACAATATAAATTTTTAGAATTTCAAAAAGTGGGTTGAAGAGCAACTAATTAAAAATTTGCCACCACAATCCGTTGTCGTTCTCGATAACGCACCTTACCACAATGTCTATGCTAACCAATCGCCAAATTCAAATTCCAAAAAGGTTGATATGCAAAATTGGTTGGTAGAAAACAACATTACTGTTTCACAAAGTATGCTTAGAACTGAATTTTGTGAGTTGATCAAACTTAATAAGCCAAAATATCTGGTGTGAAACACTCACACAACTTTCTCTTTCCAATGCAAATAATGACCAATATAACCTAACATTAGAAATAAACAAATAACTAACCTCAAAAAAATATAACCTTATTTTAATCATGAGTGAAAGATGCAATCCATTAGTAAGTATTATGCAGATAAATTTGAAGAAGATTCGAAAACAATCAAATATACCACGGTTCGATGTCTCAAGGATAAAAGAAGAACCTATACGCCAGAGTTTGGAAAAAGAAATAAATGGTAACTTAAAGGAAAGAAAACAAGATGTGATGAAGGCGACAGATGTTGATGACAAATGGAGCGTTATACAAAAGACCTTGGTAGAGACAGCAAGAAGATATTGCAGACACAAATAAGAAAAAAACAGAGATGGATGACTTCAGAAATCCTAGAGCTAATGGGGAAAAGAAGGAAGTATAAAGGCAGGAATAAGACAGAATACAAGGAAACACAGAGATTGATAAGAGAGAAAATAAAAGAGGCAAAATCCACCTGGCTTACAAATCAGTGCAGTGAAATAGAGGAATATGCTAAAAAGTATGATAGCTTCAACATGCATAAGAAAATAAAGGAAATGACAAATACACAGAGAAAAAGGAAAGATGGTCTTCTTAAAGACAATAATGGAAAAATTATTATAGAGGTCAAAGAGAAATTGAATAAGTGGAAGACATACATAACAGACCTGTTTGAGGATAATCGTCAAGAACCGGAAGAAATTGACAGTGAAACGGGACCGGAGATCATGATGGAGGAAATCAAACAGGCAATACGAAATGCAAAAAACGGAAAAGCTGTAGGTCCAGACGAAATACCTGCGGAATTATTGAAATGCCTGGATGATGAAACTCTACATATACTGCTGGATCTGTTTAATGAAGTCTATAAAACCGGACAAATACCACAGGAATGGCTGGTTTCTACCTTTGTAGCAATACCAAGGACAATATATGCCAAAGATTGTTCAGACTATAGGACAATATCACTAATAAGCCATACCCTTAAAATATTTCTGAAGGTAATTCATGGAAGATTATATAGAAAACTAGAAGATGATATGGACGATACTCAATTTGGGTTCCGCAGAGGACTGGGAACAAGAGAGGCATTGTTTGCTTTTAATGTCCTTTCTCAAAGATGCTTAGATATGAACATAGCCTGTTTCATTGATTTTGAAAAAGCATTTGACAGGGTCCGACATGAAAAACTAATAGAATTATTGAAAAACAAAAATATAGACAGACGAGATTTGCGAATCATCATCAATCTGTATTGGAATCAAAAGGCCAATATAAAGGTCGAAGAACAAAAGTCCGAGAATATTGATGTAAAGAGAGGAGTAAGACAGGGTTGTGTTTTGTCGCCACTACTGTTCAACATGTATAGTGAAGCCATATTTCAAGAAGCCATAACAGAACTGAGTGATGGAATCTCTGTGGGTGGAAGGATAGTAAATAACATAAGATTCGCTGATGACACCGTTGTGATGGCAGACACCCTGGAATCGCTGCAAGAGTTGGTGAATAGAATTAACGATCATTGCATTGGATATGGACTTAGAATAAATGAGAAAAAGACTAAATTTATGATTGTCTCGAAAGCAGAACATGGAAATGAAACATTAACAATAGAGCAAACCCAAATAGAAAAAGTAGAGACATACAAATATCTGGGAACCTGGGTTAATGGCAAGAATGACCAAAGTAAAGAAATTAAAGTACGAATTGAAACTGCAAGGCAAGCATTCATAAAATTGAAGACAATGCTAACAAACAAAGACCTTCAGTTGCCTCTCAGATTGAGGGCTCTAAGATGTTATGTATTTTCTATCGTACTATATGGAATGGAAGCTTGGACATTGAAGAAACAACACATAAAGAAGATAGAAGCGTTCGAAATGTGGTGTTACAGGAGAATATTGAAAATTCAGTGGGTCCAAAAGGTTACCAATGTTGAGGTGCTCCGACGTTTAAATAAGGAGTTAGAAGTTATGAAAAGTATAAAAACAGGAAAACTAGAATATTTGGGTCACATAACCAGAGGAGAAAAATATGAGTTGCTGAGAATTATTATGCAGGGAAGGATCCGAGGAAGAAGAGGCGTAGGAAGAAGACGCATCTCCTGGCTGCGGAATCTTAGAGAATGGTTCAACTGTAGTTCATTGCAACTATTCAGAGCGGCAGCCAGCAAAGTGACCATAGCCATTATGATATCCAACCTCCGATAGGAGATGCAACTTTAAGAAGAAGAAGAAAGATGCAAAATGAAAATCTACCTCAGTTTGGCTTAAAAATACAAAAAATCACTCTTTCACGCTAAACTAGGCACCGTACAAAAAAATGTTTTAAATAAAAGTTGTAGATCTTTAAATTTTCTATAAATTTTATTATATACGGTTTTGTTGTAAAATCCATACTAAGGCCGAAATCTTAAAAAAATTTATTTTTTACAAGTTTTTGTGAGAAAAAACAGAAAATTGCTAATTACCGCTAAACTAAGCGTTATACAAAAAATATTTAAAATAAAAGTTGTAGAATTTTAAATTCTCTACAACTTTAATCACATACATTTTTGCGGTAAAATGCATAATGAAGCCGCAATCTTAAAAAAAACAATTTTTTTACAAGAAAACAGCCTCACAAAGAAAACATGCAAACATGGCGCCTACCCTATCTTGTAGAGCATAAAAATTAAGTAAATAAGGCGATTTAAAAAAAATATTGTAGGACCAGTTTTTGAGAAAATCGCAAAAAAGTGAAAAATTATACGAATAAACTACTACTTCCGGTTGACCGATTTTGATGAAAATGTTTGTGTCGGATCTGGTAGTGGTATGTAACTTAAGTTTCAAGTTTCAAGTTTGTATGATGTTCCGTTCTTGAGATATTCTGTTCACACACACATACACACACACACAGACCAATCACAAAAACATGTTTGTGTGGGTTCAGGGGGTCTGAAAACGTGTAGATCCGGTGAAAACTCGATTTGGAAAATCTACATGAAACTAATACTTTCCTTCCTATATATTCATATAGGCAAGAGAAAGTAAAAAGAAATAATTTACAAAGTAGATTTAATGTTACAAGAACATGATCACACCGTAATTCGATTACCGCCTTACCATCCTCAGTTAAAACCAATCTGACTAAAAGTCTGGTCTGAGGTGGTTAAACGATATGTTGGAAATAATAACATAAGAAATACCCTGGAATCCATTGAATCTTGTTTAGTTGTAAAATTTACAAACATGGATTCATCGCATCGGGCAAAATATTGTAATTATGTAAAACACATAGAAGACAATTTGTACAACAGAAAGTGTTTATTTGACTTAGCAGTAGAAAATTGTATCATTAACTTTAATGACAGTGGTTCGGATTCTTCTGATAGTGACAAAAGTATAAATTAGGTATTTGTAATTTCTGTGTTTTGTTTTCCATTATAATTTGTTGACTTTAAAAAGAAAAAATAATTTTGTTTAAATAATCGATTTTACTTGGTTGGAGTATGAATATTGTATTTTTTTTAAAGAAAAGACTGTTAAATGTTGTTTTTTTAACTTGGTAGTTTATTTATTCACAACGGTATAAAATACAACCAGTGAATGTGATGTTATTTACAAAAACAAGAAAAAATTGCGTTATGACATTAAGGAGACCGCCACTATTATGACATAGTGCCACTCCAACGGTGGATTAATCTTGGATAATAAATTGATAGAATTTACATCTGCACTATGATATCTCTACTCCATCATCATTTCAATCTGCATTGCAGATTTCCGGGTAAGTTTGGGGATGCCAGCGTTCTAATGAGATGATTTTTATGATAATCAAGTTTGCGTTTGAACTGAGAGTAGATGTGATAAAATGTGTCGTTAATGTATGGAACACGTAAATCGTTCTGCAATGTGTGATTAGTAACAAAGGAATGAGTGGATTGAAATCATTGTAGAGTCCAATGTTTTGCTGTGCCGTAAATTTGGCCACCATAAGTCCAAATCGGTTTCAGAAAAGAGTTATATACTTGTTGTTTTAAATGAAGTGGAAGTTTTGATCGTCACGATATCAAGAAAAATAGTTGTTTTCGTCTATTATCCAGAGTCTGCCCTTTTATTTGAACGTGTCTATTCCAGGTCAAGCGTCTGTCAATGTACAAGCCGAGATATTGAATTGAATCAATTTGTGGAAGCGGTTGACCACGCACGAAAACAGCGGGACATCTTTGTTTCATGAGAGTAAAAGTACTCTGCATTGTTTTTGTAGCATTCACCTTTATACGCCAATTATTTAACAATGTGTCAAGAATGTTCACTGGTGTTGGAAATTTTGGGTAGTTTCAATGCAACTTTTTGAAGCTGCTAAAATGACAGTATCATCTGCGTATGTGGCTATTGTTGTAATTCTGGTAGTAGGCATGTCAGAAGTGTAAATATTGTAGAGGAGAGGTGCAAGGATAGATCCCTGAGGAACTCCTGCAAGAATTCTGTAATAAGCAGACCTTCCATTACCTTGAGAGAAACAAAAATATTGATCTGTGAGAAAGGACCTTAATATGAGATAGTAGGTGAAAGGCAAAAAGCAAAGTTTAAATAATAACCCCTCAATCTATACTCGACCAAAAGCTTGACTAATATTGAGAAATATTCCACAAGCGTAATGTTTTCTTTCTAAGGCAGAGGCAAGGAAATCTACAACCCTGTCCCATTCAGGCACGGAATTTTTTCATACGTTACAAAAAATCATTTCATCATTCACCGTCTGCATTAGCAGTAATTGCAGAACAGTCAGACGTTAAACAAAAAAAAAAAAAACCCTGTGTAGCTGATGAATAGTTGAGTGCTCTGATCTAAACCCGAATTGATGTGATGATAGTATATTTAGGTTTTCTACAATCGGTAAAATCCTGGCGAAAAGTAGTTTCTCAAAAATTTTAGAACATAGAGGAAGTAGACTTACAGGACGATATGAAGCTACGTTTCCTGGAGGTTTATCAGGCTTATGAATCATTTTAATAACAGAAGATTTCCACTGAATTTGAATTTTGGTGGTTCGTAATATGCTGTTAAAGATGAAGATCAAACATAATATACCTTTTCTAGGGAGTTCTTAAAAGAACCTCAGCTGTTATGAGGTCGTAGCCCGGGGATTTGCGTTTAGGGAGGTGCTTAATAAGATTAAAGACTTCAGATGGCTTAAACGGGTTAGGGGGAAGGGAAAGTTGTAATGAGTTTGATATCAAATAATCAATTTCAGAGACAAAGAGAGGGTTCTGAACATTTGGATGAGGTTGGAAAACTTGAGATAGATGAAAAGCAAATTCAGAGGCTTTACTTTCATCAGAGATCACCCAACTACCATCACTACGTCAAAGAGGAGGAGAAGGAGTGTGATACTTTAGTATCCGTCTAGTTTTGGACCATAACGATCCATCTTTAACACTAAGAGAACTAATACTTGACTCAAACGCACGTTGCTTGAATTCACGTATAAGCCTCTTCAATTTATTGTTTAACCTGTTGTAAGTAATCTTGTCAGCAGGTCGTCTAGAAACTTGCCCGACTTATCTAGCGCGTTGTTCGTCTCGTATCAGATTACGGATATAGATTGGGTAACAAGGGACGTTATGCGGTCTTGGTTGTATTGAATTGCAAGCTGAGCAAGCGGCTTGTTGCACGATAGAGACAAAATGCTCAACAGCCATTTCAATGTCTTCAGAAGTTTTTAAGGGATTCGTAAATTTATCTTATCGTTAATGAAATTACGAAAAGTCTGCCAATTAACGACTCCACGGGTACGTGTTGGGGGAGAAGGTCGAATAAGAGGTACTAAACTTAGCGTCAAAAGAATACTGGAATGGTCCGATGAAAATTCGTTGGCAAACTCTATTCTTGAAAAATTGTTAATATTTTTAGTAACAAAGAAGTCAAGAAGGTCCGGTTGTTTATTTATAGAAAACGGCCAGTATGTAAACCCAGGAGGAGCAATAAAAGAATAGTTATTGGAAAGAAGACAGGAATACAAGTTACGACCTTTGGGATTATTGAGACGACAGCCCCAATGGTGGTGTTTTGAATTGAAATCACCTCCTACCACAAACTTAGGGCCAAGAGATTGAAAGAATGAAGTAAATATTTGAGCCGAAACTGAAAATCGTGGAGGACAATACACTGCAGCTAGTGTGATGGGAAAGTTATTCGACAAAAGCGATATAGCTGTAGCTTGGAGAAAGTTTTGTTGTCCAAAGGGCAAAGATAATGCAACAGATTCGAACGAACAAGAACCGCGGTACCACCGTGGGCTGTTCCGTCCGGGTGATCGGAACGATATGTTGTATAATTAGGGACGAAGAAGGTGTGTTTTGCTGTTAAATGAGTCTCACAAAGCAATGCAACGTCTACTCGACGAGTATTAAGAGTAAATTCCAGTAAAAATTTTATGCTGTAAAATCCCGTTACTATTCCAAAGGAAGACAAGAAGAGAATCAGAAGAATTAAGGCTTTGGGCCATAAGTGTTCAGTAAGACTTGTGTCAGTTGTGTCATTAGAGATATCAAAGGCATCATGACATTTTTTATAACTGTTAATAATGATTGCATTATATTATTTAAATTAACGAAATGGTCTACTATTTGGCAGTCTCCTTTTACAGCTGAAACGTAAGAACGAGATTTAGAATGACAAACATAAGATTTAGAATTATTTGTATCGTTTCTGTGTTCATTTGAAGAAATAGGTTCAGAAATGGTTTTGGTTACTTGCTCACTCACTCATCAACTAACTGCTGGGATTTTCGGGAACATGTTCATGTCATCAGGCTTAAAATTTACTCCATTATTATGTGTCTCTGGTGAAGGCATATCAGTGCCGGTAGTCGACTGGCGTTTCCGTTGATTTTGTAACTCTTGATACACAGTACAACCTCTGTAATTTGCCGTGTGCTGTTGTCTGCACAGAGTGCAAGTAGGGGCTGCATCTCTACTCTTTTTACAATCAGTCAAGAGATGGGGCTCAGAGCATTTAACGCAACGTGCCGGATGGTTGCAGTACGCTTTGGCGTGGTTGAAGCGCTGGCATCTGGTACACTGTACCACGTTTCTATGCCGATGTACTTCTTCAACACAAACGATGGTGTGCAATAATGAATTAATTTTATATATCTCATCAATGTTACCATTTTTAGGATCTATATCAATAAAAAATAATGGTAATGGAGTCTTATCCCTAGAAATGACATTCGTCACGTTTAAGACATTAAAATTCAGAAATGAAAGTTCATTTTTAATTAATTCTGGTGAGGTAATACAGTGTAAACCACGCATAACTACTCTGTGCGGACAATCTTGTGGTAACTGATAAGTGTGAAATTCAGTGTTTTGTAACCTGAAAGCATGGACCAGCGTCCTATACAAAGATAGTGTACTAGACTATGTAGGGTGATTCAAAACTATACGGCAATCTCTTGGGATGATCTCATTCTATAGCTAAAAATAAGAAAAAAAGTTCATATAAACATATGCCTGAAAACGCTTAGTTAGCGAGTTACGGCTAGCGAAAAATTTCACCTAGAACTCTGTACCCTCGGTGAAGTAGTAAGGCCGTATAAAAATGTTAAAGGTAATTACAAAGATACAAATACGATTGTTTCTTATGTTTTTTAATCTGAAAAATTGAATAAAATTGGTTCCACAGCTGTAAATGCAATACTTTCAGAGATATCTTACATAAAACACAAGAATTGGTGCAAAGAAATAACACATTTTTGTGTTTAATGTAATATTACTTCCAAAAATGAAAAATAAAGGTGTATTTTTTCTTAAATAAATTTGTAGAAAATTTAATTCTGAAAAGATTCATGTGAATTACTTAGGAAAAAAAATGAATAATAATAGATATTTAATTTTCGCTTTATTTAAAATCAAAACAGACGCACATAAAACGCACATTCTTAACTGCATAAAATATTATTTAAAATCAAAACAGACGCACATAAAACGCACATTCGTAACTGCATAAAATAACAACTGTTACTCCCAACCTAAATATTAGTTAATATTTTATGCAGTTACGAGTGTGCGTTTTATGTGCGTCTGTTTTGATTTTAAATAAAGCGAAATTTCAAATTCCCTTCCTCACAGCCCATCCATATGCAAAAGGCAATCTGGTGACTTCAGTATCTATACAAACTATTTTTTGTTACAAATATCAACTACATTAAACTGATGTTTTTAGTAAGCCTAGTACCATGCCCAATGTTTGCTGAATGGTAGTAGTTTTTTGTGCCAACATACTGTAATATGCTGATATTTATAGCTACATTCTTACCTTAAAATCGTATTCCATAATTGCCTCAAGTGGTACATGATGTGTCTGGTACTGGAATGAAAATAAGAGAATTTTTAACAGCGTCGATTTGTTCTTGAGTACAGTAGTCTTCTAGAAATATTGAAGCTAAATTTGCTAATCGTCTATTTTGACTCGTCGAAAACGTTATCATACATTGTATAATATTTTGGTCGGTTATCGCTAAAACAAAGAAAAAGTTGAAATTTAACTTGATTTCAAGTATTTAAAATAAAATGAATTTTTTGATACGGCTGAATTTTAATTGTCAACAAAACAAAATGCACATGTTTAATTGTTGTCAGATACATAATACGAGAGGGTACCCAAAAGTAACCGGAATAGCCGGCATTGCCATGGGCGGTGCTTGGTGCTTGTGTAGTACCCATTTCTGGCGCACAGACGAGTATAGCTCAACTCATTGCGAGTTCAATGCAGTGATTGTTTTTGCTAGTACTGTTTTGTTCCCGTTTCGTTTTTTATGATGGCATGTATAAGTGAACAACATGTAGTTATGAAATTTTGTTTTCTACTCGGTAAAAGTGCCGCTGAAACTGTTTTAATGTTGAAAACCGCTTTCAAAGATGATGTTATGGGAAAATCTCAAGTATACAAGTGGTTTTCTCGGTTTAAAAATGGTGACATGTCGATTGATTACAAACCTTGTTCTGGACGTCCATCAACTGCCCGATTTGACAAAAATGTTTAAAAAATTCAAGAGCGTGTGCTCTCAGACTGTCAACTAACAATTTGGAAGTTTTAAGAAGATTGCGCAACAGTGTTCGTTAAAAAAGATCAGATTTGTGGCAGACAGGAGACTGGTTCTTCCACCACGACAATGCACCTGCACACATAGCCATCTCGGTGAAACATTTTTTGACTAAAAATGGCATGGTTCTGCTGCCCCACGCACCTTAATCGCCTGACCTGGCTCCATGCAACTTTTTCTTATTTCCACGCATGAAAAGGGACATTAAAAGATACAGTTATGACAACATTGAAGCGGTCAAGAAAATAACGAGGGAGGAGATGTCAACCATTTCTAAAGATGACTACAAAAAATGTTTCAAACAGTGGAAGCACCAGCGCAATAAATGTATTAAGTTGTAAAGGAGAGTATTTTGAAGGGGATAACGTTGTTTTGTAAAAAAAATTGATTTTTACTTTTTTTTTTTTGTTTAACATCCGACTGTTCTTTAATTACTGCTAATGCAGACGGAGAAGGATGAAATAATTTTTTGTAACGTTGCCTGAATGGGATTCGAACCCAAGACCACATGATGAGAGGCGAGCATGTTATCAACTACGCCAATGCGGTCGGCAAAAAATTGAAAATAAATTGTTTTTGAAAAATAATTCCGGTTTCTTTTGGGTATCCCCTCGTACATAGCTTTTTTAAGAAACAATGCCAACAGATATTTATTTGAGATTTTACTAAGTACCGATGTTCAGTATTAGGAAGACTAAGGCCGCTCTCACACTGGTGAAACTCGACTCGACGTCCGATACAAGTCGTACCGTTACATTTATATTTTGACAGTTATCGCTAAGGTCCATTTCAAGATCTAGGTTATTAAATAATTAATACACTAAAGTTTACAATTACAAATATTTATTACACTAAAAGATTACAAAATAAATAATAAACTAATTATAATAAAGTAATACAATAAATAACTTAAGAATTTACTTAAAATAAATAATAAACAATAAATAACTTGTTAATTTACTTAGCACTACTTACAACCAATTTTATAGACTACACATACAAAATGACGCTGAATACACAAAAACTGAATTTAACACAGATGCACAATAACTTTTCACAATACACACACAAACAAAGACAGTATAACAATCGTTGACCAATATAATGCTGAGAACCATTAACCTGAATAACGCCGTAGCCAAACGAATCAAGGATCAAACGAATACTGACTCTGACCGCGCTTGAGGGTCTCTTTTTTATAGTGAATCAAAAGAACCGACTAGAAAAACACCGAATCTTCGAAACTAACAATAGAGTACAAAAAACCCTTTATAAACGAGTGCTAGAAAAATCCATTGCAAACAAGTCAACCATTGTATAGTCCAGCCTCTCTTAGTTAGCTCCTAATGTAAACAAATAATGACGTCACTGAGCATGCGCATTATATCAAAATGTGTACACGCTGATTAAAAAGTAACAACAAAATACTTTCAAAAGTATTTAAATGCAAAATACTTTTAAAAGTATTTTTCTAAATGAAATAGTTAGGCCTACATCATATCATGACTAATGTTTTTAGTACTTTAAGTAGTTATAATTTAAAAGATAGTTAACTGAATAGGAGGAGGAATAGGATAGTTGTAAAGTGGTGAAGTGTAGCGTGCACCCTTTAGTAGTAGGTGGCTTTTGTTTGTTGACAGTAGGAGCAAACTAATAATGGCTCAACTTTAAATAGAAAACGTAAACAACCGGCCCCTTCATAAACAACAGTACCAAACCCCTTTTATCATGTACAATAGCGCGCAGTTATTCCAAACAATCCTCATGAATAGGCACACGTTTATTGTCACTATTGTCCTGTCGTCAATTATTGTTACTGTTTCATTCACTCTATTATCCTCTCTTTACTATTTCCATTAATGAAATTCTAGAAATTACGCGAACCATGTCTTTACGATATTGTCACAATATGTTCGCCCTCCCGCCAGTACGACCTCGATTGAACCAATCGCATGCAGCTCAGTTTGTCCAACATCTGCTCGACCAGTCCGCATATAATAATGGCAGATGAAGCAGCCAATGTAGCCCTTGAGCTTGAAGTTGAAAAATATCCGGTTGACTGATTTTGATGAAAATATTCAACTTGGGTCCGGTAGTAGTATCTAACTTAAGTTTCAAGTTTTAAGTTCATACGATGTTCCGTTCTTGAAATATTCTGTTCACACACACGCACAGACCAATTGCTAAAAACATGTTTTTTGGGTTCAGGGGGTCTGAAAACGTGTAGATCCGGTGAAAACTCGATTTTGAAAAATCGACATGAAAACAATACTTTCCTTCCGATATATTCATATAGGCAACAGAAAGTAAAAACAGCTCCATTTCCCATCATTATCTTATTCACTGGTAAATACAGTATATTATTAGTATTCTAAACAAGTAAAATAAAAATATCTTACCATCTTTAGACTGCGGTGTAACTAGAAACATCAAAGTGGTAATGCTAGATAAAACGGTTTCTTCATCACTCGAACCAAGACATTTTGATATCGCTCCAATACCACCGCTTGAAATAATATATTCTTTATTTTCCGGATCTGTTGAACAACATTTCTTAATGAACCATAAATAAAAATTCGGTCTAAAACACTCACATAATTTTCTATTACAAAGATAAAAAAAAAAAAATCTGGTGTGACACACTCACACAACTTTCTCTTGCCAATGCAAATAATTAACAATAATCCTAAAATTATTAATAAAACATTAGAAATAAACAAAAACTACCTTTAATAACATAACCTAATTTTTATCATGAGTGAAAGATGCAAAACGAAAATCAACCTCAGTTTAGCTTAAAAATACGGAAAATCACTCTTTCACGGTAAACTAGGCTCTGTAGAGAAAAATGCTTTAAATAAAAGTTGTAGATCTTTTTATTTCCTATAAATTCGATTATATACACTTTTGTCATAAAATGCATACTAAGGCCGAAATCTTAAAAAAGTAGATTTTTCAAACGTTTTTGTGAGAAAAAACAGAAAATCGCTAATTACCGCTAACTAAGCGTTATACAAAAAAATGGTTGAAATAAAAGGTGTAGAATTTTAAATTCTCTACATTTTTTATTATATAAATTTTTTAATCTTAAAAAAAAACACTTTTTTTACGTAAAAACAGCCTCACCAAGAATTTCAGCAAACATGGCGCCTACCCTATCTTGTAGAGAATAAAAAATTTAGTAAACCAGGTGATTTTAAAAAAAATCGTAAGACCAGTTTTTGAGAAAATTGCAAAAAAGTGAAAAATTACACGAATAAACTACTACTTCCGGTTGACCGATTTTTATGAAAATGTTCGTGTTGGGTCCGGTCATGGTATGTAACTTAAGTTTCAAGTTTCAAGTTCGTACGATGTTCCGTTCTTGAGATATTTTGTATACACACACACACAGACAGACCAATCGCTAAAAACATGTTTTTTGGGTTCAGGGGGTCTGAAAACGTGTAGATCCGATGAAAACTCAATTTTGAAAATCGACATGAAAACAATACTTTCCTTCCTATATATTCATATAGGCAAGAGAAAGTAAAAACAGCTTCATTTTCCATCATTATCTTGTACACTGGTAAATACAGTATATTATTAGTATTCTAAACAAGTAAAATAAAAAGAATAAAGAAATCTGTTGCGAACATTCTCATGACTTTTTCTTGCCAATGCAAATAACGACCAATATCCCTAATGTGTGTACATTGCAATCCGTTCAATTCAGATCAATAATCAACACCATGACCCAATGAGATGAGGATGATATGTACGACGTGTAAATGATGTGTAGTCTTGTACAGACCCAGGCCGACCATTCCTGAGAAAGTATGGTTAATTGAACCCCAACCATCAAAGTACACCGGTAACCACTGTCTAGTATTCAACTCCGTATAAAAGTAACTACCTTTACAAGGATTTAAACCAGGAACCTTCGTCTCCGAAATTCTGCTGTTAAACAGCTGACTCATGGCGACGACTTTACCTCTAGACCAACCCGGTGTGTCAATACCAATATATTTGTCGGCCGCATTGGCGCAGTTGGTAACGTGCTTGCCTTTCATCATATGGTCTTAAGTTCAAATCCCATTCAGGCATGGCATATTTTGATACGTCACAAAAAAATAATTTCATCCTTCACCGTCTGCATTAGCAGTAATTACAGAACAGTCGGATGTTAAACGAAAAAATTAAAAAAAAAAAACACCAATATAACCTAACAATAGTAATAAAACAAAAAAACATAACCTTATTTTAATCATGAGTGAAAGACGCAAAATTAAAATGTACCTCATTTTGGCTTAAAAATACGGAAAATCACTCTTTCACGCTAAACTAGACTGTAGAGAAAAATGCTCTAAATAAAAGTCGTAGATCTTTTAATTTCCTATAACTTTTATTACATACATTTTTGTCGTAAAATACATCCTAAGGCTGAAATCTTTAAAAAATTGATTTTTCACACTTCATGAGAAAAAAAAAACAGAAAATTGCCAATTACCGCTAAACTAAGCAATATACAAAAAAATGTTTGTGATAAAAGTTGTAGGATTTTCAATTCTCTACAACTTTTATTATATACATTTTTGCGCTAAAATGTATATTAAAATCGCAATCTTAAAAAACAAATTTTTTATGAAAAAACACCCTCACCAAGAATTTCAGCAGACATGGCGCCCACCATATCTTAGAGAATAAAAAATGTAGTAAATGAGGCGAATTTCAAAAAGATCATAGGAGCCGTTTTTGAGAAAATCGCAAAAAAGTGAAAAATTACACGAATTAACTACTACTTCTGGTTGACAGATTTTGATGAAAATGTTTCTGTCGGGTTCTACAGTAGTACCTAACTTAAATTTTAAGTTTCAACTTCATACGATGTTTCATTGTTGGATATTTTATTTACACACACACACACACACACAGGGCAATTGTTAAAAACAAATTTTTTGGGTTCAGGGGATCTGAAAACGTGTATATCCAGTGAAAACTTGATTTCAAAAAAGGAACATTAAAAAAATACTTTTCTTCCTATATATTCATATTATTTTTGTCATCAGTCTCTCGACTGATTTGATACAGTTCTCCAAGCTGTTCTATCTTGCGCAAGTCGTTTCATATCTACATACCTGTAACACCCTACATCTTTTGTAATTTGCTGTATAAACTCTAACCTTTGCCTCCCCCTACAATTCACTCCCTCAATATTACCCTCCATTATTGATAGATGTCTTAAGATATGCCCCTCTAGCCTATCCCTTCTTCTGGTAAGATGCTTCCATATACTTTTTTTTTCATCCACTCGCCTAAGAACCTCTAAATTACTTATTTTGTCCACCCACCTAATCTTTAACATTTTCCTATAACACCACATTTCAAAAGCTTCTATCCTCTTCCTTTCTATAGCCCCTATCACCCATGTTTCACTCCCATATAATGCTACTCTCAATCTGTAAACCAATGTCATAAAAGTCAGCAAGTTGTATTTCATTTCAAAGGCTTTTCTACCTTCAGCAATTCTACTTTTGATATCTTTTGATATGGCTGTAGGGAAGAGAATGTAAAAAAACATAAATAACAAGCAATAACACTTACCAAGCGATAAATTGCACAATCCAGAGATTGCAAACCTCACTAATACCTCATCATTATCGGCTAACAGGTCTAAAAATATATTTATTATTGATAATTCTCTTATATAACCATAATTGATAGGATCATATGCAAAATTTGCTAAATTCGCAACCACTTGATGTTTCATATCTGAAATAAACCAGCATAACAAAATTATTATGTTATTAGGACACAATTCAGCGCATTAACATTGCAATAAAACTACATTTTACTGTAAGATTCACAAACAAAATCTACTTTAGAAATTTTATGATGTTTGTGATGTTTCTCTTTCCACAATTCGAAAAATAAAGAAGATTAAAGACATGAGGGAACTCTTCTTCAACAGTTTTGTTAAAACCTGGTAAAAAAACGGTTAGGTAGATGCTAGCGAGGCTGATAGTGAAGACGCCGGTCGGTGACAGCAATAATAAAGAAGGCGATTCATTCGTAGAAAATTTTTTTCAACGGAATAAGGTAGCTGGTAATTCTAGTCATGTAATTAAGCTACAGGCAATATTACAGGTCACATTTATTTCTTATCAGGTTTATGAAGAAAATATTTTCTCGGAATAAATCACAGCTTAATCTATGTACAGTCCAGCCTCTCTTAGCTTGCTCCTAATGTAAACAAATAATGACATCACTGAGCATGCGCATTATATCAAAATGTGTACACGCTGATAAAAAAGTAACAACAAAATACTTTCAAAAGTATTTAAATACAAAATATTTTTATAAATGAAATTTTTAGGCCTACATCATAAATAATGACTGATGTTTTTAGTACTTTAAGTGCTTATAATTTAAAAACTAGTTAACTAATAGGAATACGGCATCCGTAAAGTCGCAGACTCTAGCGTGCACCCTGTAGTAGGTGGCTTTGGTTTGTTGACAGTAGGAGCAAACTAACAACGGCTGAACTGTAGAAACTGCTTGGTAGTGAAATGTACGAGTAGTGTCTCAATGTTGATATTGGCAGCACTGACAAATTTTCACTTTCCTTTCTCACAGCCCATCCATATGCAAAAGGCAATCTTGTGACTTCAGTATCATGCATTTTTCCAGTAACAACTCAATTTTCTACTTAAAGGCTATCGAGTCCTCATGAGTAGTATTAAGTCTGCACAGAAATCTTCAGGTGCTTAATTTAAAAGTTTACTTACAGTAATAGAAGAATCACGATTACAATTTAATTTAAAAAATTAATTAGCTTCTCCTAACATTTCAGTACACAGTTATCTAAGAGCAATAAATGAAATATTTACAATGCAAGATCAAAGTAAGCAAGGTTTGCTAGAACAACAACTTTTATAACTGTATGACAGTCAATTGCTGTGCTAAGATAAACACAGTAATCTAACAGAAAAATAGTTGATGAAATAATTTTATCACAGTATAGACAAAGGAAACATTCAAGAAAAACAACTACGTTGATGGTCAACAAAAAACCAAGCTAAAATTATATTTACATCTATACAAAATGGATGATGAAATAAGAAAAAAGAATACAGATTTGGAATGCTACAAAAAAGGGCTTCCAGAAATTTATAAAAATTCGGTTCTTAACCTATTTTCAAATAACCTTAACCGATACAAAGTAATACAAAAATTTGCTTTGATGAGTACATATGCACCGATTTAAATAGAATTACCGAAAATTGTAAACCGGCAAGCAGTAAGAATCATAAATATTACCATTACTTATGTTATTAAAAAAAGCCGAACGACTTTTTGAGGTTAGTACAGGTTAGCAGTTATAAATTTAAAACGCTATTTGTTACTAATTTGACCAAAATTAAATGAGTAATTTTAAAATGGGTACATCTAATATAAACTTATTTATTTACCTTGACTAGTGTTAACAGCTCCGTATTCTTCAACTAGTTTCTTCAAGAATTCAAATCTGTCCGGTTTATTATGACCAGTTCTTTCTTTAAGCCTTTCTAAAGTGCTAAACATTTTACTAGAAAAATCACTACTCAAAAGTTAAACGAACAACTGTTAACTCAAATGTTTCAAAATATATAACAAAAATAAAGTTTATGTAATTCAAATGCAACACAAAACAACGCTAATACACTTGCCAGACAATAAACAACGATGAACATAAATGCATAGAGTAACAGCAGGGTTACCAGATGTTCAGAAGCCGCTAATGTAAGCAAGCTCAAGGAGTTGCAAGGATTAAAAAGCTGGGTAGTAAAAGAACTGTAATATTGTTTTATGCTTCATTAGAAAATCCACTCTTAAATTATCATCGAATATTAATAAACTATATAGAACTGAAACTACAGTGTATAATTGTAGCAGGTAGTTCATTTCACAATCTAAATACTGTATTACAATAATAGTAATGTCTGAATTGTCAAATTCTGTAATTAAATTTGTAAGAAATGTAGTAAGTAGTTCATAAATTATAAGTATATAGGTAGGATGTTATATAAATATATAGTATATTACTAATGTACTTACGTTCGTCCAGTTTCTTACAATCTTCCACCATTATAATTTTCTACGCTTTGGTCTGCGCCGACACTCAACTTTATCCCCGAGAATGAGTCTGTGAAACTCAGTGAGCCAACAGTATTTTCATAACGTCATAAAATGGGTCAGTCATTTTCACCAGTGCACGGACTTGAATAGAAATTAGCATGATGGAAATACAGATGTAGTCCCTGCACGGTCGGCCTACTGTCAATACCCCATAATTTCCAGTATTGATGCTCAAAAATCAGAAAATCCATAATTCCGTCAATACCTCATCAATATCGACCGTCAATCCAAATTATTCACTTTATATACGGTCAATATGCTAAGGTATTGTCAATATTGTTGATTGTGTAAGGACCGCATAAGATTTTAAAGTTTATGAGCTAAATAACCCGATTGCCTTTGGTACAATTTAGTGGAAGATCTGTGGAGTGTAACCAAGTGCTTGTTTCGGGTATTGTAGCGATGAGTTGTTCAGGAGAAGTTGTTTTTGTTTTTAAATGCCTGAATAAGAAATTTTCGTGCGTAAAGGTGTTGAATCTAGCACTTAATAACACCTATATCAATGACCAATGTAAGCAGTCTAACCGGTACCATAACCAGTCCACGAAATCCGGAGTTTTCTTCTAAATACCCACTCCTCAAAATCTTTTACCTTATCGATTCATGGACTGAATACTTATTCAAAGCATATATTCCTTGGTACATAGCCGGAGAAAGTAAATGTACCTGTACTACGTCGTTAGAAACCTATATCTTACAGGAAGTGAAATTTTATTATTAAAAAGGATGCTTCGTGTTAATAAATACCAATCTCGCAATTCCAATACGAGCTGTTATTTCCATTGCTGGCTCCATCTGATGTACAACTTTCTACATGCTCTCTGAACCAGCTTAATAAGTTAATATTCAAAAGTATATTGTATCGATTATCACTAAAGCCGCATACACGCAAAGAACAACTATAGAGACAGCAACGCAAGGCAAACTGAAGTTGCTCTTCCGCAGCATTCAAAATTGAATGTAATCTTCATAGTGGAGTGACAGCTACGCAACTTAAGAGTGACACAGCAACTGAAGATTTTCCAGTGACGACATGCTGTAAACTCGTCGCTCAGTTTCCATTAGTATTTCGAGTTTGAAAGTATTCTAGAGCGGAGAGCACACCATGCATTTTATAGTAGTTTTTGTTTTATTACCTACGTTGTTTGTTTTTTGTTACTGTGTATTTTTGTTGTACTATTATAATAAAAGTCAAGTCAGAAAATCAAAATATTGAGTTCACGTTGTTCATGAAACAGTACTTGTGCTTGTAAGATCATATTTCCAAATCTTATACTCAAGTAAAATAATAATCAATCTCGATGAGATATCATAATAAGATAAGTTTCTTGTTGAATACTCACACGCAAGAACATCTTCAAGTCGGTTTACATTATCTTTCACCAATCGTTTCCGTAACAGACCGTTTATTACACAATACAAATATTACTTTCTCTTGCCAACTATATGAATACCTATATAGGAAGGAAAGTATTGTTTTCATGTCCATTTTAACAAATATACTCTTCACCGGATCTTTACGTTTTCAGACCCCCTGAACCCAAAAAAACATGTTTTTAGCGATTGTGTGTATACAAAATATCTCAAGAACGGAACATCGTACGAACTTGAAACTTAAAACTTAAGTTACATACCACTACCGGACCCGACACGAACATTTTCATCAAAATCGGTCAACCGGAAGTAGTAGTTTATTCGTATAATTTTTCACTTTTTTGCGATTTTCTCAAAAACCAGTCCTACGATTTTTTAAAAAATCGCCTCATTTACTCAATTTTTTATTCTCTAAAAGATAGGGTAGGCGCCATGTTTGCTGAAATTCTTGGTGAGGGTGTTTTTACGTAAAAAAGTGTTTTTTTAAGATTACGGCTTTAATATTAATTTTACAGCAAAAATGTATATAATAAAAGTTGTAGAGAATTTAAAAACCTACAACTTTTATTTCAAGTATTTGTTTTTATAACGCTTAGTTTAGCGGTAATTAGCGATTTTTTGTTTTTTCTCACGAAAACGTGTGAAAAATTGATTTTTTTTAAGATTTCGGCCTTAGTATGCACTTTACGACAAAAGTGTATATAATAAAATTTATAGAAAATTAAGAGATCTACAACTTTTATTTAGAGAATTTTTCTCTACAGAGCCTAGTTTAGCGTGAAAGTGTGATTTTCCGTTTTTTTAAGCCAAATTGAGTTCGATTTTCATTTTGCGTCGTTCACTCATGATTAAAATAAGGTTATGTTTTTGAGGTTAGTTTTTGTTTATTTCTAATATTTTATTAATAATGTTAGGTTTATTATTAATTATTTGCATTGGCAAGAGAAAGTTGTGTGAGTGTTTCACACCAGATTTTTTTTTCATGTTTTGTAAATGAGAGAATTCATATCAAGCGTGGCGTATACGTTACGATGCGGCACGCTCCGTCTCCGAATTGGATTAGCTGGCCACAGACGTAAAGTTTTATCGGCAGACTTAACCGTTACGATTAAATCTGGACAGTTAGGCTCGTACGGATTAAATTTTAACACACACGTACATGTAAAGGTAAGTCTGCGGATAACTCGGCGCGGTTAAGTCTGGACGGACATCGCGCCAGTCCAAACCCGTGGCACTCCACTAACTAGTGAATCAAGAAGCCAGTCAAGACGTGAGGCCAAATCTGTACAAACTGAACCGCTCGTTGATGGACGAAAACTGCGCTAAATCCGCGAACTTGGCAAGTCCTTGGACTGTTGGGCAAACCAACAGTCTGAAAGATGAGTTGCACGGAGTTTAGTTTATATCCTGTCTTGTTTTATGCGGTGAAAGTGTACAAGTTGTTTTGTAATACGACTAGTACTAGAAAGAAACAGGCTTTATGTTACACTATGCTACATATATATTTTACTGCAAATTCACCAAGAGAACGATCTAAGTGGGTAAAAGCTGATTAAATTTAAGAAATCGTATTGGCCACATGGTGCTACTTAAATAATTAAGACATAAGGAGCCAGACGAACTCGAAATTATTTACGAATGGATGCAAATACTTGTGATTTTTTGCTATTGCTGCTGAGAAATAGTCTTACAAAGAAAGATACAATTATAAGAATAACAATTTCTTAAGGGACGTTTAACAGCAACATTAAGATTCTTTAATGTTGAAAAAATATTTTTTTTCTTGATACTGTGCTCCGAACCGATCAGACTTGGGTGCAGCTTTGAGCGTGTTAGTGCAACAATGTTGCTAACATTAATGGGAAACATTTCTCCGCGCACAGATACCTATCTGTAACAGTCAAGTCCAGTGCGTTACGAGAGCCATTAACACACAATTATTTACACAGTTTTTAAGGAACGTACGCAAGCTTGCCGATAACCCTTTACGTCTGTGGCCAGCTTAAAATATTGTTGGGGACAATATTTGCCGGAAACTGAACATGTCGGAGCACATAGCTACGCAAATACCACGCTCAGTATGAACGAGCTATCATATAGGTTCAATTGACTTTCGTGAGTAGATATTTTGTTACTACAAAAGGACAATACAAATGAATAGAGTTAGTTCGCGAGCATTATTTTTTTGCTAGTGTTTTGTTTTGACTTTATTGCTTCTTTAAAAACAGTATCTTGTTTAGTTATAACCGGTTTTATCTTTAAATACAACTCATTAAATAGAAAGCATTGGAAAAACTTTTCTTCGTCCATCAGTTCTTTAAATAGAGTCAATTATTCTCCCTTAATCTTCCTAGTTTTGAACAGTTTTTGTGCGGAAAACCTCTTACGTTTACGTTGATTGTTTTCTACGTCATCTTTTTCCAATAAAACTGATATCACACACAAATCTTCAGTAGTCAGACCTAACTTTTTGACGCTAAAAAAATAAACTTACCACTCACTGTTCACGTTATTACTGAACACTTTGGCTTCCAGTGCCTGTTATTGTCTGACAATATGATTGACGGCTCAAATATTGTGTAGGAAACGGTACGTCACGGAAACGATTGATGCATAATGATATATGAATCGACTTTTACTCTGATGGTTATATCGACATCAAATTTATAGAATACTGTACGTGATAATATGAACGATCTTGCAAAACAGTCACCAATGAGTTGCAACTCCAGTTTGCGTTGCGTCACTAGTTGTTGTCCGCCTATAAAAACGTCTCTATAAAAAGTTGTCTCTCTATAAAAACATTGGTTGTTGTCTATATTATGCGGCCTTAAATTCTATCTATTGGTGATAATTTAGTACAGGTGGACATGTTTCAAAGAAAAGCTACGACGTCGAGGATTCTTAAAAAGGACAACCGGGAAGACAAAAATTTGTGGCATATAGGATCTTCACAAAAAGTAAGTAAGAAAATTATTTATTGAAGTAATTTATAGCACAATTAATTATTATTAATTAATTCGAACAAATACGATCAGTAGCTCTAGTCTTTACTACTTCAAAGCTTTGAATTCCATTTTAGTTAACCAAGGTTAAGTTAATAGGGTTTTAACTGTATTTCATGAAACGTGTGATAGTGAATCAATTTGCATCACAATTATTATATATGTAACAATGTTGTTCAGGTACTGAAACAGAATGAACAAAAAAGAATCAATAAAAATATTATTTTAATAAGAATAGTTCCTTAATTCATTTGTAATGTAAAGACTTCATCTTGTCAGTGCAACCTTTCAGTGTTGTTGTTGTTTAGGTCATCAGCCGAAAGGCTGGAGTGAACTTGTAGAGGCTTTATTAAGTAAAACAAGGAGTAAGGTGGTTTACCATTGCCAACACTCGCTGAGTAGTAAAGTATGCTTATCAGCATGTCAGGCCTTCTGAAAAATATCTTCTTTCAACCCTGCAAATGACACCTTCACTTCATTCACCACAGTCTCTGACTGTATAATGAAATTCATTACACTCAGAGTTGATAACTTGGATTATACTACATGTATAGATACGAGGTCATGAGATTTCCTTTTGCGTATGGATTTGGGTGTGAGGAAGGGAAGTGAAAATTTGACAGTGCTGCTAACCTCAGCCGTGAGACACTACTTTTACATTTCACTACCATGCAGTTTCTATATACATTTAGTAAGCTGTGGTTTATTTTGAGAAAATATTGTCTTAATAAACCTTATAACAAATAAATGTGACCTTTAATATTGCCTATTGCTTAATTACATGACTACAGTTCAGCCGTTGTTAGTTTGCTCCTACTGTCAACAAACAAAAGCCAGCTACTATCGGTTGCACGCTAGAGTCTGTGACTTTACGGATGTTGTATTCCTATTAAGTTAACTACTTTTTTAAATTATAACTACTTAACGTACTAAAAACATAAGTCATGATGTTAGGCCTAACCATTTCATTTAAAAAAAATACTTTTAAAAGTATTTTGTATTTTAATACTTTTGAAAGTATTTTGTTGTTACTTTTTAATCAGCATGTACTCATTTTTATACAATGCGGATGCTCAGTGACGTCATTATTTGTTTACATTAGGAGCAAACTAAGAGAGGCTGGTCTATAAATATGTTTGATTTACTGTAATTACCAGCTACCTTATTCCATTGGAACAAAATTTTCTATGAATGAATCGCCTTCTTTAGTATCACTGTCACCTCGTCTTCATTATCAGTCTCACTAGTATCTACCTAACCATTTCCTTTTTTTACCAGGTGTCAACAAAACTGTTGAAGAATAGCTTTTTCACGTCTAATTAATTAATTTATTTTTTGAATTGTGGAAAGAGTAACTGTAGTATAAAAATGAAGTAGTAACACCATTTTTGTAGTAAAAATGAAGTTACATAAAGCACGGCGAACTGCACCATTTGTGTAAGGTGTTTTGCAGAGATAATGCGGGGGCTTCCACCATCCAATTTTAGAATCCAACCAGACGCTGAAATTGGACTCAGGGGATTATTGGCAACCCAGATTTGAATAACGTAGCTCTATTGATGGTAAAAACTCGCTTTTAGTACTGCGAAGGTTTGGTTGAAGAACCACACAGGTCTAGACGCAATGACATTTTACACAGAAAGAAAAATAATAAAAAAAATTAATGAGTAACTAAAATAATTTATTAAAGAATAACTAAAAACTAAATAAAATAAATAATATTATGAATTTAAGTAAACGGTTAATTCGTATAGAATTTAAAAAAAAATTGGTTAAATAACAATACAGTTTAAGAAAAAATAAAATAAAATTTGGAAAAAAATTTAATATTAACAAAACTTGATTTAACTATAGAAAATACTTAATATGAATAATAATAAATTAATAGGAACATTTAAGAAAACAAAACTATTTTTAAAGTCCTTGGACTGAAACGGGAAAAGAAATCTCTTGGGCAGAGTTTAATAAATGATTAAGTGAAGAAAAATAAATACAGAAATGTATTTATTTTTCGGAGGAAAAAACAAAATAAAATTAAGACATAAAAAAAAAACAAATTGTGAGTTGAAATTTAGTAAAAGAATTACTTAGAAAAAATTTAAGTAATTCAGTGGCCATTGAACAAGAGTTTAAAAAGAAAAAAATGTCATATTTTAAAGATTTAAATAATTTAAAAGAAAACGAAAGATACTGAAATTAGATAATGTTTTGTTACTTAAAACTATTTAAAAAAAATTTAAAAAAAGAAAAAAGAGAGATTTATTTATAAATGGGATATTTAAAACACCATAATAATATTAAGAAACATTATAAATTTAAATTTAATAAAAAATAGATAAAAAAAAAATTGTTTAAGTTAAACCTGAAAAATTATTAAACATGGTACTTAAATTTAAATTTAGGTAATTTTCCCATATTGGGAAAGAAAAATTATTTACCTGTAAAATTTGATGTTATCGGTTCGCCATCCTGTCCAAGACAAGGCGTAAAATCTCAACGCACACAAAGGCAAAAAAAGTCATTCCCCTAACGTTCACGAATGGAAGCGTTCGAGGCGGCGAAAAATGCCGATACATCGGAAATACTATAAATTTAAACGAGGAAAAATATATGAAAGAATTAAAACGACAGTAACAGAGAGAGAGAGAGAGAGAATCAATCGTGTAAGATAGAAAGAGAGAGAGATACAAATTACACGTGTTAGCAACTGAACAATAAAGAAGCAGCGACAAAAATGCAATCGGACACCGGACGTAAGCCTAAGAATTAAAAACGTAAATTAAAATACGGAATAAAAATCTAATGAAATAAAACCAACTGGAAATAAATGAATAAAATAATTAGATTCAATGAAGAAAAATACATAACCCTTAAAATAAAATAAATCCGGCACAAAAATCAGAAAAACGGGATTGTAAATGAATTGAGAAGATTTTGGAGACAAAATCTTAGAAATTCATTACACTCCCCCCCCTTAGGAAGAAAAAGAAGACAACTAGATCTGAAGAAAAATCAAAGGTAGTGGCGTTGATGACAAGAAGAAAAATATCTCGTTTTCTGCAGAAAATGGTCAAGCAATCTTTACATTCAATGAACGTTGATAAAATAGCATATAATTAAATTGATATGATTATGTGTTTGTTTAAAATTTGATTTAAATTACTCTATCATATAGTATTAATTAATTTGAATCATAATCATATATCATTAATTTTATTTTGTAAGTATAACTGGTGTGTTTGTATATATATTTTTTAAAGAATTGAATCAAGTCTTAATTTATTAGAATAGATTGTAATTACTTGATTATTTGTTAGTTTGATTGCAAAAATTACTAAAAATTTTCCTTGACAATGTGAATTTGAAATTAGTGTATGAATTTTAAAATGTATGTGTTATTATACCTAAACATATATACATAAACATAATAGTAAAATAAATTTGATTAACAATAGCACCCCAAGGATTTGGTGTTAGGGTAGGTGTAAGAGAATTTTAAGGGCAGGAATTAATAAAATGTATGGAACAGTTGGGATGGAAAAATGTATGTTAGAGGAATTATCGGTAATTGGTAAAAAGAAAAATTAGGAATAATATCAATTGGACGATGACTAATTTGTATTAGGAAAGCTATGGGAAAGAAAGGAATTGTACTGAACATGTGACCTCTTGTAGATGGACATCAAAATGGCTGAATTGTAGTTGAAGATGGAAAATTGTTCAAGTTCTTGAAGTTTCTCTAGTTGGAAGGTTGTATTATCGATCCAGTTTGTAATGTTGGAAGTTTATATTCTTGAACGGGATATGTGATGAGTCCGTAAGCAGAAAGTGTCGGTATGTTCTCATAACAGCTGTATGTTGTTTATTTTAAATGTTAATACATTTGGCTTTGATGTACACGAACAACCAATGTATTGTAAATTTGAAGTCGAAGTGGTAATTCTTGAAGATCTGGTAATAGAAGTTCTTTAGGTAAAATCTTTGTTGAAATGTGTTGTGAAAAATAGTGTTCTTGAATTTGTTGTAACGACGTTTTTAAATTGATACGAGAATACGATAAATAAAATACAAGAAATTCTTCATAATGGAAAAGATTGTGAGTTCTTCTTCGTTTCATTAGCTTGAAGTCAAAAGATGATATCTTTAAAATCATGATATTTTTTGTTAGTTGAAAAAATCTTGAGGATTGTAAACTGTTGCATTCAGATGCTGCATTGTAGACTGGTACGATACGCTGGAAGTCCATTGGTCCTCTCGTTGAAAAGACAGCTGATGGTTGAGTAAAGTGGGTGAAAAATTCTTAGGAAAAATATACAGGAATACTTGGGTATGACCTAGGAATTGATTAAATTAGGGATATGGATGCTTTAGAAATAATTGTGTCAAGAATAGGTATAGTATGTATGTTATGAAGTACATTATTGGAAGTTGGATAAACAGCATGAGGAAGCATAAGGGAAATTTTGATGAGTATGATAATTTTTGGAAGGAAAACTCGTGTGAATAGGTCGTATGAGAATACTAATGGATGGAGTGTACTATTTTACAAAAAGAAAGTTTGTCTTTTGAAATGGAAATTAAAATAACCTAATTAATGTTTTTAGAACACATTGTAACCAGATAAAAGTATTTTGTATAGTACTATATTTATCTGTAAAGATTTATTAACTTTAATAATAGTTTGTTTTAAATTGTGCAAATCATTTCATGGATCAAATGAAAGTTTTATAAGTTAATCAATTTTGTAATTTCATCAACATAGTTGAAGTTAAATGAGTATGGCAGTTATTATAAAAATGTTATAAGTTGGTATTTACTATTAGTACAAAAGAATAGGTCACTTGAGCATCTACCATATGAGCAGAGAATGAGATATAATTGTAAAATAGCATTTATGAGTTAAAAACATGGACGGAAGAGTAAAATATAAGATTTAGCTTGATATGAATAAAATATCAATATGTTAATTGGTGTTTTAAATATATATGTAACTTAATTCTAACTTAAATACTAGCTTATGAAAATATAATATAATAAATTCGCTGTGTCGCAGTGATCGTTGTTGTATACTTGAAAGTTTACGAAAAAGATTTTTTTAATTGTAATATTTTTAAGTTAAAAGTCCAAAGGAAAAATATTTTTCTAATATATTTATTGAACGTTAAAAGTTCCACTTGTAATAATTGTTTGTCCATGACAACGCGTAAAACAAAATTTGTTGTGTGACAAAAGTATCTGTTGTAATAAATGTTTATTTACGAGAAATCTTTTTATTAACACTAATTTTTTTTTTTTGCGATTGTATAAGTTCTTTTGCGATCAATGTTTATCAGAGAAATTGATTGTTTAATTTAAAAAAAAATATTGTGTAATAGAGTCTTTAAAATAGTTGTTTTTGTGTGAAAGGTATTTGTTACACTGATTATTTTCACTGTAATAAATGTTGTTTCAATAAATTTTCGCGAACATTTAACTGTATTATGTAAAAAGAAGTTCGGTCATTGATTATGTAAAAATGTATTCTTGTGCGTAGGTAAACCTGGTAACTGTAGGTTGATGATCTCTGACGGATGATCATAGCTGACAGGAACTTAGTAGGATGCTGGTAGTTGAAAAACAAGATTGGTCACTGCGTTTGTCGGCTCTCTTAATGACTAATGGTATATGACTCACTTGATCTGCGGTGGTTCTGGGAGGACTCAGGAAAAATCTCCATCTGTTGACAAGTTAAAAGCAATTTAAGCTCACAAAAATAATATAAATTGTTAATATGTGTTCCTAACAAGCTTCATTGTAGTAAAAATTTTCATCATAGAGGGAAATAATTATTAAATACATGAATAACTAATTAATGATTATAAATAAATATATGTATAATGACAAGTGATTAAAAGTTTGTAAGATTATAAGTATATAAGATGATAAGTCGTGAGGAGTACATTTACATACTAGTTTAGAAAAATTATCCCATTGCAATGTGCGAAAGAAAAAAAATTATCTGTAGACTGTGAACTATTTTGTAATAAAAATCTACTATGTTCTCCTTAAACAGGAAGCATCAATCAATAGTCTAACTAATGTATTAATATGTATTTCATCGCTTAAAAACTAAAACTCTTCTTGAGTAAATGCTGTCTTACAAACTAAAGTTCTTGTTGAACAAATATATCGTCTTAAAGTCTAAAGTAGAAAATGAAATCAACTGAAAACGTTGTACTGACTGAATAGCACATACATAACTACACCTAGCCAGGACCTAGGCATAGAGGGCACAAGGCTCCTTTCCAGCGATGCCAGAAACCATGACTTCCTTGTACTTGAAGTTTGAGATGAGAAAATATAAAAACAGTAATATACTTATAACTAAAATGCTTGTAGTGTAACTTGTAACTCATAAAATCATAATTCCTTAACCTAATATTCAATAATAATCGTTCATATAATATAACATCAAATATTTAACGGGTGACTGCTGAAGATTAAAAACATTGCGCTGAAGGTGATGCACTAATGTAACTATGTCTAGCCAGATCCTAGACACAGAGGGCACAAGGTTCCTTTCTGGCGGATGCCAGAAACCGTGACTTCCTTGTACTTGAGATTCATAAATAATAAAGTAATAAAATCATCCATCGTTGGAGTGGCTTAAAAACTAAAATGAAGGCTGAAAATAATCTTATCACTAACTTAAATCTAATTATGTTGTAGTAAAATCTGAGAACAGCAATGTAAAATGATTGTATTTAGAAGTAGAAGGAATGGAATGGGATAAACTCACGACAAATTCTAAAAAAAATTAATAGGAAAAGTAAGGGCATGGATATAAGGAAAAAATAAAATAAACAAAATGAACAAAGTTAGTATACAAGGTGTTTACAAAGGTAAGAAACCTAATAAAAAGCTAACATGTCTTCAAACAAGTCGTACGTCATTCTAATTATTGAAAAAAATCTAGGGATAGCAAAGAAAATCTTAACAGGACATTGTATGTGGAGTGAAAATTTGGAAAATACCTGAAAATTTAGAAACGAGTTTCATGAATCAACGGAAAGTTAACTCCGGACAAAAATGGGCAGAAAACAGAGTAAAGAAATCCAAAAACAAGAAGAACGGACACACGTCGGGCAAAAATTTGGAGAAACAACAAAAAAAGATAGAAGGAAAAATGCACTACGATTTGCCCCCTGATTCAAACGCTCACAAACACACACGCAATCACACAATCAGAGACAGCCAACATTCATTTGCATTCATCCATCACATACAATCTTGATTGCATACAAAACCCCATCAGTGGGATAACCACCTCGCTTCTCGGAATCCCGACCCGAGAAGGTAGGCAAAGAATAAGGCCTTGTACTCAATCAAGGTAGGGCAAATGGAAGACATTGGAAAAACACAAGGACAAGGTAAGGGATCGAAGGAAGCTACCCCTCAATACAAACTGAACACAATTAGGCGTCCCTAGGAGCTTTTCGAAGTGTGATAACTCATGGAAGAAAGGTAACTTAAATAAAAATATGTGAAATGAAATGAAAGTAAACTGGAAAAAAATGAATGAAAAAACAGCTGACACTAATGAAACATACTGAAGGCTACCTAACAATAAATAAGAATAAAATGGAAAGTACTTCAGAAAACTAACTGTTTGTGAAGAAAATTGGGAAATATAGGTAAAAACTTGTTGAAGTACGATGACGTATTGAGAACAACATGAAGTAAATAATAAAAGAAACATCTTATAAAAGGTAAACCTATAAATAAAATTCAAAGCATCAAAATAAAAGATAAAAATGTAACTACCGTATAATCGAATGCCTAGTGAAAACTGGTCACTAAATCGAGACATTAAGAATAGAAGTCAGTAATGAAGAAATAAATAAAATATGATAAAATCACATGATCTAAAAATGAAAATCAAAATCTAATGTAAATTGAATCATAATGTTAAAATGATGAGAATATAACAGAAGCATTGGTAATTATAGAAATAAAATATGCATCAAAAATTAATTGTAAAATCTAATGTAAAATATGAATGAAAACCACAGATCAAGCAACGCAGAGTCGAGTAGTCATGAATATGAAAAAAACTAGAAATAATTCTATGAACTTAGGATAATTATAACCTAACTGAAATATAGGTAAATATATCATCTAATACCCTAAAATCTAAATTAAGTTTAAAAACCCAAATAAAATTCAAAATGACAGGAAAATAATCATGAAATCGTCACTCATTAAGAACTGTTTAACATAACAAATCCATAAGCAAGTTTTAAATGATAATGAATAAAACGTAATATTAAATTTGTAACAACAGTAGTTATATAAAGTGAGAAGGTGATTGAACATTCATTTTAAATAAAATTTAGATTAATAAAATTCAGTGCGATCAGCACTCTATGCAAATGTATCATCAAATCATGTAAAATTCAATTTAAATCCAAAATTAATTTGAAAAATTAATTCATATTACAGTTCTTAAGAAGCTACCTATTTCATGTTTATTAAACACTGGATAAATAAAATAATCAAGTAGATAAGACAATATCTGTAAGATAACAAACATAGGCATGATAAAACCTACAAAAAAAAAAGGCATGAAGAAAAAGAATTATAAACTTATTACAGGAGGAAAATAGTGACTGAATAAATGAACAGAGAAGAGCAAAATTAAAGGGTCAGAAAAAACTAAATTGAAATATGGATTGGAAAGAAAAATAACAGCTGTAATACTTGAAAACAAAAAGTCAACATTTGCGGGAAGAAATTGTGAAAAAAAACGCGAAAATTAAAACCCGTAAAAGTACATTATAGAAAAACTAATAAAATGACCATATGAAGTGAAATAACATGTAACCAGAAGCGAGATAACGCGTAAATAAATCTACGTACATGAGAAGTTATGTATTAAAGTATATAGAAATGAAAACAGATTATATAAAATCGGTAACGTGAGACGTAAAATTACATAGAAAAAATAAACACATAGTAATCATTAAAACTGAATATAAAAATTATGAGTGTAAAATGAATTGTTTATACTTGCAATTGTTTTATTATTAATACTTAGTACAAAGATTCCTGTAGAATATACGTAGTAGAGTTGATTGAACTGTCTTGTCTGAATGAAACAGCTGTTCTAGTATTGTCAATGAAAACTGCGTTGACTTTGTATTCTTAAGAATGATCTCTGCTTTCTCTCAGGCAATTACCCTGGTATTTTATGCAAAAACAAAAAAAAACATATATTAGTTTGAGTTTTATGACCTAAAATTTTAAATACTAATTAAAAGTAATTTGAAAAATTTAATGGCCAAATATGAGTTGGACCAATTCGCCAATGACGGCAACTAAAAATTTTGCATAAAGTTAAACTGTTTAAAAAAAACACCCAAATTTAACGTAGGTACATAGTGTTGAGATTTATAAAATGCACCTAAAATTGAGCAATAATTCGGTAATAAACCGCTGTAAAAATTATCATAATTTTATAAATTAGTTATTTCATTAAATTAAGAAACATCCAGTCGTGACGAAAAACTTCATAAATAATTTTCCACACAAATACTTCTGTATATATTGGATTGCAAAGGCAAAACACTGAATAATAGTACAGAACTTATTCTGCTGTTAACAGCTATTTACGCATAGAAATAGCTTAACTGTAATTATAACAACAACGAAAAATTAAATTACCACCTGAAAACATGTAAAATTTTATTAACAAATAAGTAAATAAGTGCAAACAATACAAATAAATAATTTTAAAACACAGTTATAGTATTTATTAGGAGATTACAGAAAAAGATAGGAAAACCTAGAAGACATTCAATGAAAAAAAGTGCATTGGAAAGGCCTGAAAATCAGATACAATAAAACCTAAATTGAACAAACAATAAAACAAGTATTGTTAAAAACTGATCGTAGCTGTAAGGCAATAGGTGAAATAACGAAAGTTGAACAAACAAATGAAAAAAATACAGAAAACAAATTGAACCAACCTGCGTCAGACGTAAGACGTATCAATACTGAATGGAAACGCAATATTGCACCACACTGACTAATGTGAAACCAAAATTTTCAAATAGAAGGGGATAGAACAATGAACATAGAACAGGTTTAGGAAGACCAAGGCCTAAAAACTGCCCGATGTAAACAAACGAAGGGTCGGGTGCATGCAACCCCTTATAAAAATATAACAAAATCTATCTTTGGACAAAGGCATAATATTGTAAACGAAATCTCTGAATAGAAGTCAAGTAAGAGAAAAAAAATACAGTATTTGTTACTTACAGAAACATCCCTCAATTATTCCTAACCTGAAAAACGCTTAAAATACCATAATTAAAAAATTTAATATATTAAAATTAACATGTAACTTAGCTTAGCAATATAGGTATTAAATGTAACTAACAAAAATTTTAAAATCATGTGTCTTGTCATTGAATCAAAAATCACGGCGCTACTCCACCAAATTATGTAGTATAAAGATGTTGGTGCCTCCACCAAATTATGTAGTATAAAAATGAAGTAGTAACACCATTTTTGTAGTAAAAATGAAGTTACATAAAGCACGGCGAACTGCACCATTTGTGTAAGGTGTTTTGCAGAGATAATGCGGGGGCTTCCACCATCCAATTTTAGAATCCAACCAGACGCTGAAATTGGACTCAGGGGATTATTGGCAACCCAGATTTGAATAACGTAGCTCTATTGATGGTAAAAACTCGCTTTTAGTACTGCGAAGGTTTGGTTGAAGAACCACACAGGTCTAGACGCAATGACATTTTACACAGAAAGAAAAATAATAAAAAAAATTAATGAGTAACTAAAATAATTTATTAAAGAATAACTAAAAACTAAATAAAATAAATAATATTATGAATTTAAGTAAACGGTTAATTCGTATAGAATTTAAAAAAAAATTGGTTAAATAACAATACAGTTTAAGAAAAAATAAAATAAAATTTGGAAAAAAATTTAATATTAACAAAACTTGATTTAACTATAGAAAATACTTAATATGAATAATAATAAATTAATAGGAACATTTAAGAAAACAAAACTATTTTTAAAGTCCTTGGACTGAAACGGGAAAAGAAATCTCTTGGGCAGAGTTTAATAAATGATTAAGTGAAGAAAAATAAATACAGAAATGTATTTATTTTTCGGAGGAAAAAACAAAATAAAATTAAGACATAAAAAAAAAACAAATTGTGAGTTGAAATTTAGTAAAAGAATTACTTAGAAAAAATTTAAGTAATTCAGTGGCCATTGAACAAGAGTTTAAAAAGAAAAAAATGTCATATTTTAAAGATTTAAATAATTTAAAAGAAAACGAAAGATACTGAAATTAGATAATGTTTTGTTACTTAAAACTATTTAAAAAAAATTTAAAAAAAGAAAAAAAAGAGATTTATTTATAAATGGGATATTTAAAACACCATAATAATATTAAGAAACATTATAAATTTAAATTTAATAAAAAATAGATAAAAAAAAAATTGTTTAAGTTAAACCTGAAAAATTATTAAACATGGTACTTAAATTTAAATTTAGGTAATTTTCCCATATTGGGAAAGAAAAATTATTTACCTGTAAAATTTGATGTTATCGGTTCGCCATCCTGTCCAAGACAAGGCGTAAAATCTCAACGCACACAAAGGCAAAAAAAGTCATTCCCCTAACGTTCACGAATGGAAGCGTTCGAGGCGGCGAAAAATGCCGATACATCGGAAATACTATAAATTTAAACGAGGAAAAATATATGAAAGAATTAAAACGACAGTAACAGAGAGAGAGAGAGAGAGAATCAATCGTGTAAGATAGAAAGAGAGAGAGATACAAATTACACGTGTTAGCAACTGAACAATAAAGAAGCAGCGACAAAAATGCAATCGGACACCGGACGTAAGCCTAAGAATTAAAAACGTAAATTAAAATACGGAATAAAAATCTAATGAAATAAAACCAACTGGAAATAAATGAATAAAATAATTAGATTCAATGAAGAAAAATACATAACCCTTAAAATAAAATAAATCCGGCACAAAAATCAGAAAAACGGGATTGTAAATGAATTGAGAAGATTTTGGAGACAAAATCTTAGAAATTCATTACATAACATCACAGTAGTTAGCCACTCGCTTATGGCTTTTGTTAAGAGGCACGGAAAGGTATTTTTGTTTAGCTTCAACTTCACAGCATTTTATTACACTGCATATTAGATTTCGTTCAGCACTGTGAATAGTCTGCCCATGTTTTCAAGAAACTAACGTTTCTGTTTACGGTAACATACAGTTAACTTACAAAAGGTTCCACGATATCCTGTGTATGCTCTGAGTACTGCCCGTCTCCAAGCTTTATGCAGCTGCGGGATGAAGGGGAAAGACAAAGTACCAGACTACCACTACGTCATAACACTGAACTAATCATCTCATTGCTCTTCGCTGGGCAGTAGGCTGCCTCCTAGTGGGGTGACATACTTGGGTGTTGTTTTCACTATTCGCTGTAGACAACGACACACAATATATGTAGTTTGTATAGTACCCCTCACTACTACAAACATAATACAAGTAAAATGTTACTGCTACTAACGCAAACTCTCACAGTAGTAGTGACGTAATGCATACCTCTCAGCTGCACAAAGCTTGGCAACAGGCAGTATAGTATAAATTGTTTTGTTTGTTGTACTGAAATTAAAGCAGTCACGCATGCGCACTGATGCTTTGCCCCCTTTACCCCTCGTTGCAAACAAAGGCAAACTCATAACTCAAGTGACTATACTTTCAATTGAAGCAATATAGGTACAGGTTGTTATAAAAGTATGCCTCTAAACTGTGTGTATTAGTGTGTAATACTTTTGTATGAATTTATTACTTGTGAAGTTATTGTAGTTAATTGTATAATCCTATTTAGTGTGTGTGTATCCTTTAATTTATAATTAAACTTGTAATAATACAGGGTGATTCACGAAGATATGCAGAAACTTTAGGAGCTAATTGTACATGTAAAAATAATGAAAAAAGTTTATATAAAAAACATGGGTCCGGAAATGCTTCGTTACTGAGTTACGGCTAGCGAAAGATTTCCCCTGGATTTCAGCTTACCAGGTGAAATGAGGTCTTCCTGAAATTCTGGTAAGGTAGATTAAGGGGCAAATTCAATCGTTTCTTATGGCTTTTGACCTGATAAATTGAATAAAACAGGTCCCACAACTGTAAGTTAAATAGTTTTTGAGAAAAACAGTATCAAATGCAAAAAATGGAGTTAAAAAAGCACATTTTTTCATCTTTGTTTTCCGGTTAATTTTACTTTATACTGTTATGAATAAAAATTCATTTTATCAAACATCTATTCGCTTTCTGTGTACTTTATTTACACCGGTTTGTTGAGAATAAAATTTTCTATATGTTTTATTCAAAAGTTAACTGTTTCTTGGTGAAATAACAAAGTTATTCTTGCCCAAAGATGAAAAAATCTGTTTTCACTCCATTTTTTGCATTTGTCACTGATTTTCTTAAAAAATTTAACTTACAGTTCTGGGACCTGTTTTATTCAATTTATCAGATCAAAATCCATAAGAAATGATTGAATTCGCCCCTTAATCTACCTTACCAGAATTTCAGGAAGACCTCATTTCACCTGGTGAACTGAAATCCGGGCGAAACTTTCGCTAGCCGTAACTCGGAAACGAAGCATTTCCGGACCCATGTTTGTATAAACTTTTTTTATTATTTTTATATGTACAATTAGCTCCTAAAGTTTCTGCATATCTTTGTGAATCACCCTGTATATGAAGTAATTACTGATTATTTAATCAAAAACTCAATAAACTAGGTATAGATACTGAAGTCACGAGATTGCCTTTTGCGTATGGACAGGTTGTGAGGAAGGGAAGAGAAAATATGACAGTGCTACCAACCTCAACAGTGAGACACTACTCGTAGATTTCAGTACCGTGCAGTTTCTACGTACATTTTGTAAGATGTGGTTTATTCTGAGAAAATGTTTTCTTCATAAACGTTTTATAAGAAATAAATGTGACCTGCAATATTGCCTATTGCTTAATTCATACGTTACAAAAAATTCATTTCATCATTCACCGTCTGCATTAGCAGCAATTTGCAAAACAGTCGGACGTTAAAAAAAAAAAAAAAAAAAAAAAAAAAAAAAAATTGCTTAATTACATGACTAGAAATGTTTGATTTACTGTAATTTACCAGCTACTTTATTCCATTGGAACAAAATTTTCTATGAATGAATCGCCTTCTTTACTATTGCTGTCACCGGCGTCTTCACTATCAGTCTCACTAGTATCTACCTAACCATTTCCTTTTTTTACCAGGTGTCAACAAAACTGTCGAAGAATAGCTTTTTCACGTCTAATTAATTAATTAATTAATTTTTTGAATTGTGTAAAGAGAAACATGACAGTAGTTAGCCACTCGCTCATGGCTTTTGTTAAGAGGCAGGGAAATGCATTTTTGTTTAGCTATAACTTCATAGCATTTTATTATACTGTACATTAGATTTCGTTGAGCAGTATGAATGGTCTGCCTTCGTTTTCAAGACCCTAAGGCCTCTATTAGACGAGGTGGCCAGGTCATGTCGCCAGCGACGTAGCTGGTGACACAACTGGCTACCGGACCCTGTCCCCAGCGGAGTGCCCACTTACCTATGTTCTCCATTTAATATAACACACAGCTCAGTTTGCTGTGAACTACAGAGAAGATCAGGTAATTGTGTTTTTGAGTGTGTTCAGTTTGAATAACATTATTGGTTATAATAAGTATCTTCTTCTCCTTTTACTTATGGAAAAAAATCTGGTGTGGTGAAACACTCACATAACTTTCTCTTGCCAGTGCAAATAATTAACAATATACCTAACAATAGTTATAAAACAGCAGAAATATACAAAAAAACATAACCTTATTTAAATCGCAAGTGAAAGACGGCAAAATGAAAATCAACCTCAGTTTGGCTTAAAAATACGGAAAATCACTCTTTCACGCTAAACTAGGTTCTGTAGAGAAAAATGCTTTAAATAAAAGTTGTAGGTCTTTTAATTTCCTATAAGCTTTATTATATACACTTTTGTCGTAAAATGCATACTAAGGCCGAAATCTTATAAAAATAAATTTTTTACACGTTTTCGTGAGAAAAAGCAGAAAATTGCTAATTACCGCTAAACTAAGCGTTATACAAATAAATGTTTGAAATAAAAGTTGTAGGACTTCAAATTCACTACAAATTTTATTATATACATTTTTGCGATGAAATGCATAATAAAGCCGCAATCTCAAAGAAACAATTTCTTTACGCGATAACAGCCTCACCAAGAATTTCAGCAAACATGGCGCCTACCCTATCTTGTAGAGAATAAAAAATTGAGTAAACCATGATTTTTAAAAAAATCGTAGGACCAGTTTTTGAGAAAATCGCAAAAAAGTGAATAATTACACGAATAAACTACTACTTCCGGTTGACCGATTTTGATGAAAATGTTCGTGTTGGGTCTGGTATTGGTATGTAACTTAAGTTTCAAGTTTCAAGTTCGTACGATGTTCCGTTCTTGAGATATTTTGTATACACACACACACACACACACACACACACATACACACACACACACACACAGACCAATCGCTAAAAAAATGTTTTTGTGGGTTCAGGGGGTCTGAAAACGTGTAGATCCGGTGAACAGTGTATTTGTTAAAATCGACATGAAAACAATACTTTTCTTCCTATATATTCATATAGGCAAGAGAAAGTAAAAATGAGGCAAAGAAAGAGCAAATTGCACATCCATCCTATTCTTTCTTCAAGGGAATTGAAAGGGTTGTATTACACTCTGATGAGCTCTGTGCGGACGAAAATAAGTTTTACAATTACCTGCATATGTTGAAATGGAGGTTTTTTGAGTTACTAGGGCTGATAAAGGATGATACATCTGAGATGATATAGATACTGAAGTCACAAGGTTGCCTTTTGCGTGTGTATGGACTGTGAGAAACGGAATAGAAATATTTGCAATGGTGCCAACCTTAACAGTGAGACACTACTTGTACATATCACTACCGTGCAGTTTCTAGATACATTTTGTAAGCTGTGGTTTATTCCGAGAAAATGTTTTCTTCATAAACGTTATAAGAAATAAATATGACCTGTAATATTGCCTATAACTTAATTACGAGACTAGAAATGTTTGATTTACTGTTATTTCGAATGATCGCCTTCTATACTATCATTGTTACTGGCGTCTTCACTATCAGTTTCATTGGTATCTACGTAAACGTTTTATATTTTTACCATGTGTCAACAAAAGTGTTTTTAAGATTAGCTTCTTCACGTCCTTAATTTCCTTCTTTATTTTTCGAATTGTGGAAAGAGAAACATCACAGTAGTTAGCCACTTGCTCGTGAATTTTGTTAACAGGCAAGGAAAGGCATTTTTATTTAGCTTCAACTTCACAGCATTTTATTACATTGCATATTAAATTTCGTTCAGCACTGTAAATAGTTTGGCCACGTTTTCGAGAAACCGACATAATCTGTTTACGGTAACAAACAGTTATATTCGTACAGTTAACCTAGAAAAGTTTCCGCGATATATATGGTGTGGCTATTAAATAACGAGACTGACATAAAAAATTTTATTTTTATTTTATACATAATCACTTATTGTCACCTTCAATATACACTCCTTCTCTATCCCTACAACGCTCCATGCAAATTTTACATTGTTGGAAACAGTTCTGGAAGTCATCTTCTGTCAGCTCCTTCATGACATGTGCTGCTCAAAAATTTTTAAAATGAAACTCACAAAAATGTTTGTACTGACACTCTTTGTACGCGATTGAAAATGACCCAAATATTTTGGAAACGATAGGAACGTGTGATGAAACGTGGTTTTTTACTTATGATCCGGAAATGAAGCGTCAAACCATGCACTGGAAGAGCCGAACTTCACAGAGCCAAAAAAGCTCGAATGAGCAAGTCAAAATTTAAAGCAATGATGATTGTTTTTTTTTATATCCATGGGATTGTGTACCTTCATTGGGTTCCTGAAGGTCAAACAATTAATCAATATTACTACTTTGAGGTACTTTCTAAAATAACGCCAAAGAGTAAGGAAAAACGCCCCAAAATGTGGAAGGACAAATTATGGGTTCTCCGCCAAGACCATGGGCCAGCTCATTTCGTGTTATGTGTCAAGAGGTTCCTAGCAAATACAGCATCTCAGTGTTAGAACATCCACCTTATTCACCAAATCTTGCACCATGTGAATTCTACCGTTTCCCTAAGATGAAATCTGCATTAAAAGGGACAAGATTTGAGTCTGTGGAAGCTGTAAAAGAGAAAGCGGCACGTACCCTGAAGGAGCTGACAGAAGATGACTTCCAGCACTGTTTCCTACAATGGAAAATTTGCATTGACGTTGTAGGGATAGAGAAGGAGTGTATGTTGAAGGAGACAATAAGTGATTATGCATAAAATAAAAATAAAATTTGTTATGTCAGTCTCATTATTTAATGTTATTATAAGACAAGGAAACGGCTGATGAAATATATAACAGAGCTACAAGAGCAAGTATTGGCAGTGTAGTTGGTGGCAAGTCATTGGATCGCTTTGAAGTGGTTGGAGGGCAATGTGTACGTAAAGACAGCTCATCAGCCTTCAAAAATAGTATAAAACTTTTAGACAACCTAGTATGATTATTAACGTTAAGTGTGGTACAAAAAAGGTTAAATTTTAATAATATTGCAGTACTTACAGCTGGGATAAGTCTTTTATCAATTACAAAAAAACCATTGGCGCCTATCGTGTTGGTATTGACTGTCAATTGATGTATGAAATGATCCACCTGCAAATGATTGCAATAATTAAAAATTAAAAAAATCTGGTGTGAAACACTCACACAACTTTCTCTTGCCAATGCTAATAATTAACAATAATCCTAACATTAGTAATAAAACATTAGAAATAAACACTCACACAACTTTCTCTTGCCAATGCTAATAATTAACAATAATCCTAACATTAGTAATAAAACATTAGAAATAAACACTCACAAAACTTTCTCTTGCCAATGCTAATAATTAACTAAAATCCTAACATTAGTAATAAAACATTAGAAATAAACAAAAAACTAACCTCTATAAATATAACCTTATTTTAATAATGACTGGAAGACGCAAAATGAACATCAACCTTAGTTTGGGTTAAAAATACAGAAAATCACTCTTTCACGCTAAACTAGGATCTGTAGAGAATATTGCTTTAAATAAAAGTTGTAGATCTTTTAATTTTCTATAAATTTGATTATAAACACTTTTGTCATAAAATGAATACTACGGCCGAAATCTTAAAAAAATCGATTTTTCACACGTTTTCGTCAGAAAATCGCTAATTACCGCTAAACTAAGCGTTATACAAAAAAAAGTTTGAAATAAAAGTTGTAGAATTTTAAATTCTCTACATTTTTTATTATATAAATTTTTGCGCTATAATACATATTAAAGCCGTAATCTTAAAAAACAACGTTTTTACATAAAAACAGCCTCACCAAGAATTTCAGCAAACATGGCGCCTACCCTCCTCCTCCTCTCATAGCGCTACAGTCCGTGGTGAACCTTGGCTTTCTCTACGATCTGCCTCCACACGTCTCGCTCCATCGCTTTCCGCTTCCAACCTCTCACTGACATTGCTGTCAGATCCATCTCGACATCCTGCAACCATCGTTTCCTTGGTCTGCCTCTCCTTCTTGCACCCATCATATTACCTGTGAGCATTTGCCTCTGCATTCGCTGTTCATTCATTCTGTAGGTATGCCCAAGCCAGCTTATTCTCCTTGACTTTATGAAACGAACAATATTAGCACCTTCCAGGATTTCCTCAATCTCTGAGTTTGTTCTTGTTCTCCATTCTCCATTGGTCCTTACTGCTCCATATATTTTCCTGATAATTCTTCTTTCAAAAACATTTAATGTATTAACGTTATAAGCAGTCAGGGTCCAGGCTTCTGATCCATATGTAACAATTGGTCTTATGATTGTTTTGTACACTTTCATTTTAGTTTGCCTGGACACTAGTTTGGACTTGAGGAGCTTGTCGCTTGCATGGTAGGCCCGGAAACCTTGGTTTATCCTTCTTTTAATGTCTTGACCAATATCATTGTTTATATTTATTTCTGTTCCAAGGTATGTAAAAGAGTCCACAGTTTCAAAAGTATAGTTGTCTATACGAAGGTCTTCACGGCATCTTCTGGCTAGTGAGGTTGTCATCTTGAGGTATTTTGTTTTATTTTCATTTACACTTAGACCCATATTGTGACCTGCTCTCTCTAGGGATGTGAACATTTCTTTTAGTGCATTCATGTTTCTGGCCACCAGCAGAATGTCGTCGGCATAAGCATGGAATTGCTTGGACTTGTGAATTATATTTCCTTTTGGGTCAATATCTTCAACTACTTTGTGCAGGGCAAGATTGAATAGCAAGGCCGATAGTGAATCTCCCTGTCTGACGCCTTTGTTGATATGAAAACTTCTGCTCAGTTTACCTCCTACTAAAACTTGGGCTCTGTTATCTTTTAATGTCATCCTGGTGAGGCGAATTAGTTTTTGAGGGAAACCATAGCTTTCTAGCACATTCAACAGTTCTGTGTTGTCTACAGAGTCGAATGCCATCTGGTAATCCACGAACAACATGTGCAAGTCAACATTATGCTCGGTACATTTCTCCATTGTTTGTCGGACAGCAAATATTTGGTCTATCGTACTTCTTCCCGGTCGAAACCCACACTGATATTCCCCTATAATATCTTCAGCAAGGCTGCTCATTCTTGTCAATAATATACTAGAGAAAATCTTGTAGACTGCATTTAGGAGTGTGATTCCTCTGTAGTTGCCACATATTTTCTTATCTCCTTTCTTGTGGATTGGAAAAATTATTCCTATGTTCCACTCTCTGGGCATTGTTTCTGTTCTCCATATCTTTTTTATGAGGTTCAGGAGCTCTCCTTTTAGTGTTTCCCCTCCACTCTTTAGCATCTCTGCTGGTATGTGGTCTATTCCTGGGGCTTTTCCACTTTTCTGTTTTCTAATTGCTTTTTCCAGTTCGTCCCAAGTTGGTTCCTCCACAAAAATGTCAACAGACTGATACTTTGGTGTCCATGTATCTTCAACCTCTGCGTTACTCTGTAGCAGTTCCTCAAAGTGCTCCGCCCATCTGTCAAGTATTTTGTTTTCCTCTGTTATTGCCTGGCCTTGCTTATCCTTGCAGATTGTTGTCTTGGGGTGGAATCCTTTTTGGAGCTGTTTAAATGCTTGGTAGAACTTCCTTGTTTCATTCTTTTGGTTCAAGTTCTCTACGAGTTCTATCCGTTTTTTGAGGTACTCTCGTTTCTTTTTCCGTAGTAGTGTCTTGGCATTTCTCCTGCTTTCTTTGTAGGTTTCTACGGCTTGTCTTGTTCTTCTCTGTAGAGCTGATAGTCTATCTCCATTTCTTTCCTCAATTGCTTGCCTGCACTGTTCATCAAACCACTCCTCATTCCTCCTCCTTCCCCTCATTCCTATGCTGCCTTCAGCTGCTCTAGTGATTGATTCCTTTGCCCTTTGCCACCCATCCTCAACCTCCCACTCCTGTTCATTATCCTGTCTTATGCCTCTCAGCCCTCTCTGAATATCTTCTTGGTATTTTCTTTTTACTTCTTCACTCCCAAGAGCTTCAAGATTCCATCTTGGCTGTCTTTCACCTCTCCTATTTTCCACAACTGATATTTTAGCTAGCACTGCATAGTGATCGGATTCACAATTAGGTCCTCTAATTGTCTTCACATCTATCACTGATGTCATATGCTTTTTTGAGACGAGGATGTGATCAATTTGATTCACCAGCTCAGATCCTGGTACTTTCCATGTTCCCATGTGAATCTTTTTATGTATAAACTGTGTGCTAACAATTCTTAGGTTCTCTTGTGCAGCTAATTGAGCTAGTAGGACACCGTTTCCATTTGTTTCATCATGCAGTGTGCCCTTTCCTGCTAGTGGTGTAAGGTAATCTTCTTTCCCTATCTGAGCGTTGAAGTCCCCAAGTACAATCAGCATGTCGTATCTCGGAGTTTTTCCACAGAGAAGGCTAAGTTCTTCATAAAAATCGATTTTGTCTTCGTCCGTTGCATTTTCGGTTGGCGCATATGCAGCTATTAGGGTTATGTTTCTGAAATGCCCTTTCAATCTCAACCGGCACAGCCTATCATTTCTGGGTTCAAACTCCATTATACTTTTTCTTGTTTTTGCATTTACCATGAAGCCTGTTCCCCTTAACCCAGTTCTGTCCTCTGAGCCACTGTACAGCAAGCTGAAATCCTTCTTATCTATTCGTCCTGCACCAGTCCATCTTATTTCCTGTAGAGCCACAATATCTAGGCCATACTTTGCTGCTTCTTGGGCTATTTCCATCATTTTTCCAGCCTGTAGCATAGTTCTCACATTCCATGTCACCACTTTCAATAGATGTTTCCGTTTCCATAGTCTCAGTCTTTGCTTCTTCCTATTGTCTTTTTCCGTAAGTCCAGTCCCAATCCGAGGCAAATTTTGAGAATTCGAAGCGGAGGTCAGTTTTGACAGGGTGAGGGTGCTGGCCTCACGCCCAACCCCCAACCTGGAGGACCAGGGTCTTTTGTTTGGAGTCGCCGTCTCCTAGGCACTTGCTTCCACTGCAGCTTTCAGAGCGTTGCCTACCCTGGATTTTATTTGGGTTAACTCCCTAGGTTCTTCCGCCCTCTCCGCCGTTGGGATTACTCCTCATCCGCCTTCGAGGCCGTTGACCGGTTTTCACCCGTGACCCTGGGCGGGGGCCCTTACAGGGTGCTACCATCCGGAGCCAGATGGACCCTGGATTTTTAACGAGGTGTATCTCCTCCCGCTCCTCCTTCCTTATCATTTGCTAGATAAGGCCCCGGGCTTGCGACCGGCATGGCGGAGTTATGGCGCCTACCCTATCATGTAGAAAATAAAAAATTGAGTAAATGAGGCGATTTTTAAAAAAATCGTCAGACCAGTTTTTGAGAAAATTGCAGAAAAGTGAAAAATTATACGAATAAACTACTACTTCCGGTTGACCGATTTTGATGAAAATGTTTGTGTCGGGTACGGTAGTGGTATGTAACTTAAGGTTCAAGTTTCAAGTTCGTACGATGTTCCGTTCTTGAGATATTTTGTATACACACACACAGACCAATCACTAAAAACATGTTTTTTGGGTTCAGGGGGTCTGAAAACGTATAGATCCGGTGAAAACTCGAAATCGACATGAAAACAATACTTTCCTTCCTATATATTCATATTGGCAAGAGAAAGTAATAACTTAGCAACTTCAGTTTGTGTTTTGTTTGCGTTAATTTGACTTATCAACATTTTTTTTTTTTTTTTTTTTACTTGCATCCAGGAGACTCCTAAGGGAGTATAGGACATGCAAATAAAACTGATATACTGATAGTTTATCACCAATGATAAATTCATCACTTACCACCAGAAAATTGTTTTTGCTACTGCTTACTTCAGTAGGCTTGTCATGAACCCATTGAATCAAATATCACACAAAATTAAAATAAAAAAAAATCAAACACAATGATAAATTCATCACTTACCAATAATTTTTTCATGCTACTGCTTAACTCAGTAGGCTTGTCATGAACCCCTTTGTATCAAATAGTACACAATATTTGTTTAATTACAAGTTAAATACTTTTCAACCAAAAACTATTTAGAAAGGAATTCGTACACGCTATAAAATGTTTCATCAATCAAATACTGTTTTAGCTTTTTTTTTTAAAATGACTTAAATTGTCACAACTTTTTAAAACTTGTGGCAATTTATTGATGTATTTTCTACCTGCGTAAGTTGGTTTTTGTTCAAACAATTTAGTGTTGTGATTGTTGTCATGTGGTCCAGCCAATGAATGCACAGTTAATCTCTATAAACAGATGTGATTGCAAACATAATCAGAAATCTTTGTGTATAATATTGCTGTAGGAAATCCGTATGAATTGTGGAGCTTACAATTGAAGAGCTTAGTGGATGAACACTAAGGTGCTATGTAACACTTTTTTCAAAAACTTTAAAAAACTTAGTTTTGTGATTGATGATGATTTGAATTGTCTCTGCAGTTTAAGGAAGTACTAGTGGATAAGGGATGTACAAGTGTACTGCTTAATTTAATGTTCTGTTTTACATTAAAGTGTCAAGATTGTCTTGACGCCTTCCACCAGAATGAACTGCAGTCTTAGAGACACCTTTTTGCAAGAATAACAGTTAAATGTGGTATTATAATATTTATCTTCACCAGTAAAAGCTGTTATTTGGTATTCCTTAACAAAATTCTGTTATGAAAAATATTGTCTTCTATTTTTGAAATACCGTTTATCTATTCTCAGAGAATATAGTGTACGATACAGATTTTTAGAGGATGAAAGTGTCAAATGCATATGAAAGTTATGAGAAAAGTGGTACTTAAAAGTAATGTTCAAACAAATTTTAACTGCATAAAGAGGTAGGTAATATTTAATTACCAAAATGAAAGAAATTCGCAAATTATAAAAAATGGGAGCTTTAGAATTTTGATTTCATTTTTTTCAAAACTATATTTCTGTTACATAACTCCTTCTTCCACTAAGTCCTTCAATTGTGTGAAAGCCTGTGTCGTAGAATAAAACCATACCGTAGAGTGATACCGTGACAAAACTAATATTTATACATTGTTATGTAACTCCCTTGCAACTATGGTAATTAGGAGGGATGTGGAAATAGTTTTTTTTTGTAGCAATCAACGGGAAAACCATTGCACTTATTTTACTATTTGTAAAATAACGAAGAGGAGGACAAGGATGTAGCACGATTTATTTATTTAATTTTTTTTAATCCCTAATATGTGTTCGCTGCAATCTGTTCAATTGAGAACAATAAGCAACCCGATGACCCAATCAGATGAGGATGATGTGTATGAGGGAGGTGTAAATGAGACTGTGTAGTCTTCTACAGACACACTCACTGAGTATGGTTAATTGAACCCCAACCATCAAAGTACACCCACAACCACTGTGTAACATTCAAATCCGTATAAAAGTAACTACCTTTACTAGGATTTAAACCAGGAACCTTCGTCTCCGAAAATCAGCTGTTAAACAGCTGATTTATCGACGACTTTACCTCTAGACCAACCCAGTGGGTTGTGATTTATTAATTTATTATTAATTACTCAGAGAAAATAAAAACAAAAAACAACTGCACTTACCGGTAACCAGCTACCGACAAACAAATTTTTATTCTTCTTCCTTTTTTAAACTTTCAATTGTTATAAATATTTTTTTTATTTATTTAATTTATTTGACATAAATATTTGATTTAAATTTTGAATAATGAATAACATTTATTTTTAATAATATTTTTTTTTAAATTTAAAGTCACATCAACTGCTTGGTTATTAGCGACTACGGTGGGTTATGAAACATTAACTGTGGGATTTGACACGTGAAAATTTCCAGACCCTGGCCGGGAATCGAACCCGGGACCTCCGCGTGGCAGGCTAACACGCTAACCACTATGCTACGGAGGCGGTCAATAATATTTTATATTTTAATAATTTCAGTAACATTTATTTTGAAAATTTTTTAATTAGATATATTTTTATACTAAAATAATTTTTTTTTTTTGCTTTACTTTGTTATTGGGAACTGTACATTGTTGATAACTACCCAATTTGATCGCTGCTGCTTTTGACGTGGATTAGAGATGAGTTTGGAGAGGGACCCCTCATGGGTGGCTGTCAACTGGTCACCACACAGAGTCGCTTGCCCATACTAGAATAAATGACATGTTTTACAATAAAGAAATTTCAAAATTGCCTGCTACAAGGAGAAGGTAAACAAGGAAGAGAGAAAGGAGAGGGATAAAATAAGCAGGAGGAGGAGGAGGTAGAGAAAGAGGAGTACAAAAACAAGGAAAAGGGAAGCAGGAGGAGGTGAGAATAACAACAAGGGGAGGCGAAGGAGAAGAAACATAAGGAGGAGGAGGAGAAGAAGAACAAGAAGAAGCAAGAGAGAAAGGAGACAGATAAAATAAGCAGGAGGAGGAGAAAGAGGAGTACAAGGAGGAGGAGAATGCAAACAAGTGGAGGGAGAGGAGGAGAATACAAACAAGGGGGAGGAGAAGAACAAGGGAAAGAGAAAGGAGAAGGATAAAATAAGCAGGAGGAGGAGGAGGAGGAGAAAGAGGAGTACAAGAACAAAGAGAAGGTGGAGGATAAGGAGGAGGAGAATAGAAACAAGGGGAGGGAGAGGAGGAGAATACGAACAAGGGGAGGGAGAGGAGAAGAATTCGAACAAGGGGAAGGAGGAGGAGAAAAATTAGAGGAGGAGTAGAAGAACAATGGAAAGAGAAAGGAGAAGGATAAAAAAGCAGGAGGAGAAGAAGTAGAAGAACAAGAAGGAGGAGAAGAAGAAGAACAAGGAAAAGAGAAAGGAGAAGGAGAAAATAAGCAGAAGGAGAAGGCGGAGAGAGAGAAGTACAAGAACAAGGAAAAGAAGGCAGAAGGTGGCGGAGAATAAGAACAAGGGAGAGGAGAAGGAGAATAAAAATAAGGACGAGGAGAAGAAGAACAAGAAGGATAAGGTGAAGAAGAACAAGGAAGAGAGAAAGGAGAAGGATAAAATAAGCAGGAGGAGGAGGAGAATAAGAACAAGGGGAAGAGAAGGAAAAGAAAAATAAGGGGGAGGAGTAAAAGAACGAGGAGGAGAAGGTGAAGAAGATACGGAAGAGAAGAAGGTGAATGGGAATAAAGAAGAAGAAAAATGATAAAGTGTGGGGAGAATAATAATAATATTAATAACAACAAAGATAAGTTACCTGGTATTGTAAATTTAAATCCAAATCCTCACTAGAAATTTCAAATAACATTTCAAGATTCATTTTATTCTGAAAAATAAGTTTTTTATGCATTAAATCAAAATTTTTCATATTAAAAAATTATATTGATTCTATATTGATAGTATTGTTTTGCATGGAGATGCGAGTTAACCTATTAACAGATGAATTGCACGCTCTATGGATTGAATTTACCTTCCTGTCATGGCGGTAGTAATTTTTTTAGAATCGAAAGTAAGTTCAATGTACTGTCAACATTTCTACTGGTGCTACTGTGCACTCTAAATCAAATAAACTAAATTAGTTAAAAAAATATTAAAATTTCAGGTTTTGTTTGTTTATTTTAACGTTTCAATATCTTATCTAAAATTATCTGGTGTGAAACACTCACACAACTTTCTCTTGCCAATGAAAATGACCAATATAACCTAATATCGGTAATAAAAAATTAGAAATAAACAAAAAACTAACCTCAATAAACATAACCTAATTTTAATTATGAGTGAAAGACGCAAAATGAAAATCAACCACAGTTTGGCTTAAAAAAACCGGAAAATCACTCTTTCACGCTAAACTTAGCTCTATAAAGAAAAATGCTCTAAACAAACATTTTAGATCTTTTAATTTCGTATAAATTTGATTATATACACTTTTGTCGATAAATGCATACTAAGGCTAAACATCGATTTTTCACACGTTTTCGTGAGAAAAAAATCAGAAAATCGTTAATTACCGCTAAACTAAGAGTTATACAAAAAATGTTTAAAATAAAAGTTGTAGGATTTTAAATTTTCTACAACTTTTATTATATACATTTTTGCGATAAAATGCATATTAAAGCAGCAATCTTAAAAAACAATTTTTTTACGTGAAAACAGCCTCTCCAAGAATTTTAGCAGACATGACGCCTACCCTATCTTGTAAAACATTAAAAAATTTAGTTAACGTGGTGATTTTAAAAAAAATCGTAGAACCAGTTTTAGAGAAAATCGCAAAAAAGTGAAAAATCACACGAATAAACTACTACTTTCGGTTGACCGATTTTGATGAAAATGTTCGTGTCGGGTTCGGTAGTGGTGTCTAACTTAAGTTTCAAGTTTCAAGTTCGTTCGAGGTTCCGTCCTTGAGATATTCTGTTCACACACGCGCGCGCGCGCGCACACACACACACACACACACACACACACACACACACACACACACACACACACACACACCAAGACCAGACCAATCGCTAAAAGCATGTTTTTTGGGTTCAGGGGGTCTGAAAACTTGTAGATCCGGTGAAAACTCGATTTCTTGAAATCGACATGAAAACAATACTTTCCTTTCTATATATTCATAGAGGCAAGAGAAAGTAAAAATAGTTAACTTAATAGGAATACGACATCCATAAAGTGGTGGAGTGTAGCGTGCACCCTGTAGTTGGTGGCTTTGGTTTGTTGACAGAAGGAGGAGGAGGAGCAAACTAAGAACGGCTCAACTGTACTACATGTAGTCGGTGTCGCCGTCTACAGGGAATAGTGAAAACAACACCCACGTATGTCGAAGAGCAATGAGATTAGTAGAGTGTTATGACGTAGTGGCAGTCTGGTATACTGTTCGCCAATTACGGCGGCATGTAGGGAGGGTAGCGAGACAGAGAGAGAGAGAGAGAGAGAGAGAGAGAGAGAGAGAGTGTGTGTTGCGTCCGTCGTTCCCCTCACCTCATTTCAATCAGTGCACAGTGTTCAAGCACAATAGTGACAATACGCGGTACGGTAGGGCACTCATCCGGCCAGTTTCGTTCACTACACCACTCTAACAAGCTCATTTTTCATCAAAAAACTGTGAAAAAAATTACTTTCGCTTCCTAAGAAACTTATTCTATTACACTATAAATGTTATTATTGTACTCTCATATTTTTGTAAGATACGCTCGTACAAAGTTAGACGTTTAAATCTCATCGCATTTTTGCGTATCACGTAGGCTAATATAACTTCTTTTCAAGGACGACATAATATGCGTTTTATTATTTTGTTATAAAATATAAAATTTTATCTGTAATTTGATGTATGTAGGGCAGAAAGAGAAATAATAAACGAGCTTGAAAAAAATCGCTTTTTGAAGGGAAGTCAAAGATAGATTATCGTGTCTGGTGTCTCCTTCCTGTTGGTATCCCGAGAAGCTGAATCATTTTTTATAGTTGTGAACTTTATACCAAACATTCGTCAATTTTTAGAAAAATAAACTACACACGCACAATATCGGTTGTATGAAATTTTAACAAAATGAACCGTATAGTAAATAAATAACAGAATGAGGGTATGACGTACCTCTCTTTCAGGCCTGTCAAAACTTGTGGTAGGTACATCATTTAGAAAAAACTTATTGTCCAGTACCCCAAAATGAATCGCAGACATTTTTCCCCGTATTTTGTGCGCGCGCAACTAATTTCAACGGCGTGCGGCTTTCGACAACGACACGAATATCGAAACGATTACCGCACAAACACAACACGAGTAGTGAGTACTACTTTAGAGGCAGCCTGTATCTTTAGTTGACGCTGTGGTGGGGGAGCTACTTACTGCGCATGTGCGGCCCGCATGCCACCGTACAGTTCAGCCGCTCTACGTTTGCTCCAAATGTAAACAAATAATGACGTCACTGAGCATGCGCATTATATCTAAATGTGTACACGCTGATTAAAAAGTAACAACTAAATAATTTCAAAAGAATTTAAAAACAAACTACTTTTAAAAATTTTTTATAAGTTAAATTGTTAGGCCTACATCATATCACGACTGATTTTTTTAGTACTTTAAGTACGTGTTGTTGTTGTTTAGGCCAACAGCCGAAAGGCTGGTTTGAACCTGTAGAGGTTTTACTAAGTAAAACGAGGAGTCAGGTGGTTTACCATTGCCACAACTCACTGAGTGGAAAAGTACGCTTAACAGCATGCCGGGCCCTCTGAAAAGCACATATTTTCCACTCTGCAAATGACACCTTCACTTCATTCACCACAGGGTCTGGCTGTATAGTGAAATTCATTACTTTCAGAGAAGATAACTCTGACTAGTGTCTTTTACACCTCTACCTCTTCTGTTCTTAAACGATTCAGTCATTTAATTGGCTGACCATGTGATAAGAAACACAACTATTTATTTTAGCCCTGCAACGAACAGATTGAGTGTAAATAATTTGACACTCCACCTGTCTGTTATGGGCAGTTTAAGTACGTATAATTTAAAAAATAGTTAATTTAATAGGAGTACGACATCCATAAAGTGGTGGACTCTAGCGTGCACCCTGTAGTAGCTGGTTTTGGTTTGTTGACAGTAGGAGCAAACTTAGAGCGGCTGAACTATAGTTGGTTATATTTGTACTTTGTCTTTCCCGTTCATCCCGCAGCTGCACAAAGCTTGGGGACGGGCAGTAGGCCTATAAGGTACTTACCTTAATCCTGATAAGTTCACATAATACAACTGTTACACCCATGAAGCTAATCGATGTGAAAATAAATATATAACTGTTAAATGGTACATTAGGAAGAAATATTATAATTTTGCACCAAACTGCGCATGCTCGAATAATCTCAAAAATGGCGTTTATACCGACAACTTCGTCGATTAGTTTTAAACAATTATTCAAATGTTGATTCAATAATCGACAATTCTCTAAATTATTAATCAATGTATTTTCGTCATCCATGTTTAGTATTAATTTTTTATAGTATTCCTTTATGTATTCAGATAATGTATGGAAATACATAAATAAATGATATAATAAAAAAATAAAAAACCATGCCCTTGTTTTTAATAACGGATATAAAACGATACATTTTACTAATGCTAGACAAAATATATCACTGCATTGTTTCGGAGCGCCTTCTAATGCTTGAAAAAAACCTAACCAAGTCGGTTCAAAACCATACATTATCAACAAAAATAAACAAATTTCATTCTTTATTTTATAAATTTTATAAAATCTTAATTGTGGTATATTATTTCTTATAAATAAATCAATTTTATTTATCGAATTAATCATTTTGTAACTTAGTGTCATATTTGCCATTATCAGTAAACAATCACTTGTGCAACTTGTATTGTAACAAACGATTAATATTTTTGTTACCACGTCATATTCATGGAATGTTTTGCGTTCGTGAATGTAATTATAACACATTGAAAACATTAAACTTGTCGCATATAATGTTAAACTTAACGATATTTTATAACTGTTTTTTTTAATATCTTTAACATTTTTAAAAAATGGCAAAATACCGGTGAATTTACATATATTCTCGAATTCATTAATATCTTTAAAAAAATTTAAATTCGTATGAGTTGATACCAATTTTTTTAGTTTATCCATTTCCAAGTTGTACATTGAATTGGCTAAAAATGAATATTATAAATTTGTTTGAGTTATTGATTGTTGAATTTATAACAATATATTTAAAGTAAAAAATAATAATATAAATTATTATTATTATTATTATTATTATATTTATATAACAATAATAATAATAAAGATTAAATTTACAACACATTATATTTAATATACAGGATGTCCCACGAATACTTCATCCTATTTTACTTTCTCTTGCCTATATGAATATAGCCTATAGGAAGGAAAGTAGGCCTATTGTTTTCATGTCGATTTTTCGAAATCGAGTTTTCACCGGATCTACACGTTTTTCAGACCCTCCGAACCCAAAAAACATGTTTTTAGCTATTGGTCTGTGTGTGTGTGTGAACAGAATATCTCAAGAACGGAACATCGTACGAACTTGAAACTTAAGTTAGATACTACTACCGGACCCGACACGAACATTTTTATCAAAATCGGTCAACCGAAAGTAGTAGTTTATTTGGTAATTTTTCACTTTTTTGCGATTTTCTCAAAAACGACTCCTACGATTTTTTTAAAAAATCGCCTCATTTACTCAATTTTTTATGCTCTACAAGATAGAGTAGGCACTATCTCTGCTGAAATTCTTGGAGAGCTGTGCTCTCGTAAAAAAATGTTTCTTTTTTAAGATTGCGGTGTTAATATGCATTTTAGCGCAAAAATGTACTATATACTAATAAAAGTTGTTAAGAATTTGAAATCCTAAAATTTTTAATTCAAACTTTTTTTGTATAACGTTTAGTTTAGTGGTGTAGCAATTTTCTGTTTTCTCACGAAAACGTGTAAAAAATCGATTTGTAATCAAAATAAAAAGATCTACAACTTCTGTTTTAAGTATTTTTTTCTACAGAGCCTAGTTTACCGTGAAATAGTGATTTTTTCGTATTTTTAAGCCATACTGAAGCTGGTTTTCATTTTGCATCATTCACTCATGATTAAAATAAGGTTATGTTTTTTTGAGGTTAGTTTTTGTTTATTTCTAATGTTTTATTACTAATATTAAGTTAAAGTGGTCATTATTTGCATTGGCTAGAGAAAGTTGTGTGAGTGTTTCACACCAGATTTTTTTTGATAAAAACTGCAAAAACTCCAACAAGATCATTGGATGCAGAAAACTCTGAATTTTAATAATGTGCAAAAGACCGGTTATGAGAAAATTTTTAATTTCTCCTTTTCGGGTACCCTTAAGCTGTTTTTAATTTCAATAGGCAGCAGGTTAAAGCACTTCGGACCTAAATAAACAAAATGTTTAGCAAAAAAAGGATTTATTAACTTTAGGTCTTACAAAAAGTTGTTATCTTAAATCTCTAGTTGTGTGATATGAGGTTTCAGTAACTCTGTTGCCACATTTTTTATAAAACGATTTAATTTTTTTTATAAACTTTAAAAATAAATAAGTTTTAATGGGTAAGATTAATTTTTTTACAAAAATTTTTTAAATGCTTAAAAAAAGTCCGTTTTTTGTTAGTTGAGTCCTGCTGTAAACAAACTGCGTATGTGTTAGTATGTGTTAGTAAATACACAACGCACAAACACGCGTGGCCTTCGGTGAACTCTCTGCAAGCTAACCGGTGATCTAAAAAAAACACCCACTCATTACATTTTGTCAATTCAATCGTCAGTGGTATAATGTAATAGGCCTAATAATAATATTATAATGGTTTGTCATTTTTATACACAAATTATTTACATTTCACATGAATTTATCAGTTATTTATAGATTGGTGTAATCGAAACAAAATAAATCTTGTAGGCCTAGTAGCCTATTTGAGTCAGTCACATTTTGGAATAGGCCAACGTGTCTTCATGATTTAGTGTGCGGTTTGATGTAAAATTCTAATTATTCGCATCAATTTTCGTATTTTTTCTTAGTTTTTGGGTGTTAATGCGTGGTTGTGTACGAGATTGTGCGACAACAGATGTATTGACGATGGCGGACGAACCTTCATCCGGAAGTAATATTAAGCATAAAAATCGGAAACCTTTACGAAGCGGAGAAAAGACAATTGCAATTAATGTTTTCAATAAGTTTGCTAATAAATATCGTAACCTAGAAATTAAAGAGATAGAACCACTTACTGATGAATTTACCGGTGTATCTTGTTCAAGTTTACACTGAGTACAAAAAGAATTTAAACAAAGTAATGTTTTAAAAACCTCAGTTAAAAAAAGAAAACGTAAAACGCCTGCTTTAGAAAAATTTGATGATGTCAACAAAACACCGCTTTAAAACATTATTCATGAATTTTCCTTTAGAAATGAGTTACCTACAGTTCAGCCGCTCTTAGTTTGCTCCTCCTCCTCCTTCTGTCAACAAACAAAAGCCAGCTACTAAAGGGTGCACGCTAGAGTCTGCCACTTTACGGGCGTCGTATTCCTATTAAGTTAACTGTTTTTTAAATTATTATAAGTACTTAAAAAACTAAAAACATCAGTCATGATATGATGTAGGCCTAACAATTTAATTTAGAAAAATACTTTTAAAAGTATTTTGTATTTAAATACTTTTGAAAGTATTTTGTTGTCACTTTTTAATCAGCGTGTACACATTTTGATATAATGCACATGCTCAGTGACGTCATTATTTGTTTAAATTAGGAGCAAACTAAGAGAGGCTTGACTATGGTTTAAATAATAAATATTTAGTCGGTTGTCAGTAGGATGGTCCTGATTTATCCAACATTAGTCGGTCCACTCTTCATGTATCAACTAATTCTATCTATCGGGTGAAATTTAATAGTAGGCTCAATAGTTTTTCGTGTGAAAGTATGCAAGTAACAGCATGAAAGGTAGGCCTACGAGCGGGCGTAGTGATAGCAGAATTTTTTGAACGCTGTTCTGTTCGTTCCACTCGCCCGGTGGCTTGTCACGCTAGGACTCAACTAAGAAAAATCTGGTGTGAAACACTCACACATCTTTCTCTTGCCAATGAAAATAATGACCAATTTAACCTAATATTAGTAATAAATCATTAGAAATAAACAAAAAACTAACCTCAATAAACATAACCTTATTTTAATCATATATGAAAGACGCAAAATGAACATCAACCTCAGTTTGGCTTAAAAATACGGAAAATCGCTCTTTCACGCTAAACTAGGCACTGTACAAAAAAAAGCTTTAAATAAAAGTTGTAGATCTTTTAATTTCCTATAAATTTTATTATAGGCTATACACTTGTGTCGTAAAATGCATACTAAGGCCGACATCTTTAAAAAATCGATTTTTCGCACGTTTTCGTTAGAACAAAAACAGAAAATTGCTAATTACCGCTAAACTAAGCGTTATACGAAAAAATGTTTGAAACGTTGTAGAATTTTAAATTCTCTACAACTTTAAGTACATAGATACATTTTTGCGGTAAAATGCATAATAAAGCCGCAATCTTTAAAAAAACAATTTTGTTACGTGAAAACAGCCTCACCAAGAATTTCAGCAACCATGGCGCCTAACCTATCTTGTAGAGCATAAAAAATTAAGTAATGAGGCGATTTAAAAAAAAAAATCGTAGAACCAGTTTTGAGAAAATCGCAAAAAAGTGAAAAATTACACAAATAAACTACTACTTCCGATTGACCGATTTTGATGAAAATGTTCGTGTCGGGTCCGGTAGTGGTATGTAACTTAAGTTTCAAGTTCGTCCAAAGTTCCGTTCTTGAGAAATACTGTTCATACACACACACACACATACACACACGCGCGCGCGCACGCACACACATACCCACAGACCAATCGCTAAAAACATGTAAGAGAACGTAAAAAAACGAACTATACATTAATTTTTTTGTCAAACCATAAGGAAACAGTTTTTCCAGAAAAATTTATGTATTTTGTCAGATATATTAATAATTACTCTACCGATATATTTTTAAGAAGGGTATCTGATTACTTACTGTAATTTTGATCGATTCACATAAAAAAAACTGTGACACACAAGAAGCATATCTGTGTAGAAAAAAATACATAACTGACGAATTCGACGTTAGGAAAATTACTGAAAATCTTAATCGAAATAGAACATGATCGGATAATTTCAGTAATAGCGTTAATACCGACAACCTCAACTAGTAAATTTGTACAAATATTCAAATGCTGATTCAGTAATCGACAATTTTCTAAATTATCAATCAATGTATTTGTGTTATCCAAATTTAAAAATAATTTTCTTTTATATTCTTTCAAGTATTTAAATAAAGTATGCAAATAAATTAACAACTGGTATAATAAAAACGTAAACAAATATGGTCGTGTTCTTAAAAAAGGATACACAACAAAACATTTTATTAATGCAAGGAAAAATATATCACTACACAATGTCGGTGCACCGTTTACCAAATCAAGAAAACCTAACCAACCCGTTTGAAAACCAATTATAACCAATAAAATCAACCAAATTTAATTTTTAATTTTATAATTTTTATAAAATTTTAATTGCGTCATTTTATTAGTTATAATTAAATCAAGTTTATTTATTGAATTAATCATTTCGTAACTTAATTTCAAATTAGTCATGATCATTAGAAAATCACTGATGCAGCTTAAGTTGTAACCAACGATTAATATTTTTGTTACCACGCTAAACTTATGGAACGATTCTCGTTCATGGATGTAATTATAACACATTGAAAACATTAAACTGGGTATATATATTGTCGAAGTCAACGAAAATTTATAATCTCCATTTATAATATTTTTGATATTTTTAAAAATCGGTAAAACTCCAATGAATTGACATAAGTATTGAAATTCAGTAAATTCTTTAAAGAATTTTAAATTTGTATTAGTTGAGAAGAACGTTTTTAGTTTATCCATGTTTAAGTTGTGAAATGAATTGATATTAACTTGTAAGTGTTATTGATTGAAATGATATTCGGTTATTGTAGGCCTAATCATATTAACGTATGGTCTATCTACTGTCTCAAGAGTACTCCGCGCGCGAGGCAAGCGCCTGCCTCGCGCGTTGTAAAGGAAAGTTCCTCTACACTAGTTGGCGCGTATCTACCTCTCGCCGGACAATCTTGCACTACGTTCCATCATAAAAATATCTACATCCAGCTAAAAAAAAACATTATCCATTAAGCATTTTCAATTATACTGTTCAGATTACTTGTAATTATTTTAGTTTCATAAAGCGACAACTTAATTAATTATTTTAATCGTTACATTTAACAAAACAATTTTTGTCTACTTTTTAATTCTTACCGCTTTTATGTTTCAAAAACTCAACACATTTACTGTAATGCATGTTAACAAAACACACCTTACAAAACTTTTCAACTTCAGTTTACAAAGAAAATCGAAATGAAAAGATACAAAACCAAAAGATAACTAATTAAACAAAAAATGAGTTAAACACGAGCAAGTGCAACGAATCACTGGAATTGTTTACTCTCCTTTTATAATTCAAGAACATTAGTCTTATATTACTTGTAACCAAAAATAAAACTGAGTCTATAATAAAAACCTACTAATCATAAATAATGATGTAATAATAACGGGTGATTCAAAAAGAGCGCCGGTTTTTAAACGGCTGGTAAATTTTTGTTTATCGGTTGGCAACATTGTTAGACCTCATTTCTATTTCGGAGAACATTCCGATTGACGATTCAGTTGTAGTTTCTCTTGTTCGCAGTGTAGTACTCTCGCAGTCTGTGTCTAACCATGGAGAAGTTTACTATTGCACAACGAGTGTTAATCATCAAAACATTTTACCAGAGTGGAGAGAGTTATGCGGCTACTGTCAGGCGACTTCGCGGTACTCTAGGACGTAATGAAGCACCGAATGAATCAACAGTTCGCAGGCTCATGAAAAAGTTTTTTGAGACGGGTTCAACAGCCGACCTTAAAAGTTCTGGACGTTGTCGTTCTGGCCGAACTGAGCAGAACGTTGCGTTGGTTCGTGACAGTGTGGCTGTTAGCCCAGCAAAATCAATACGTCGCCGTTCTCAACAATTGGGTTTACGATGTTCTTCTGTACGGAGAATTCTTCGGTACGATCTCCAATATCACCCGTATAAAATTCAGTTTCTGCACGAGAAACAATGTTGTTGCTCCGTGAACGGTTCCAGGATCGCATCATTTCTCGTAATTCCGACCATCAATGGCCACCAAGGTCGTGTGACTTGACGCCTTGTGACTTTCATCTTTGGGGTCATCTGAAGTCATTGGTGTATGCCAATAAACCCCGAAACATCAATGACTTGAAGGAGGAAATTCGACGGGTAATCGGGCAAATGGAAGTCGAAACTTGTCGTGCAGTAATATCCAATTTCATGGACAGAGTTGATGCGTGCCAGCGCAGTAGAGGAGGACACATGCATGACATCATTTTTCATACATGAAATCGGAAGGTAAGATGAACTTGTTGATGTATTTATTTTCAGTTTTTCAATAAAATAAATCTCTTAATTTGATATATCAAAACCGGCGCTCTTTTTGAATCACCCTATAGTAAATAATGTAACGAAAAATAACAATGTAAAAGTAACAATAGTAAAAGTTTTAGTTATTAATGGTAAACTAATGTTCAATTCATAAAACATTTTCTAACAAATGAATTGAACGTGTTTTTATTATATATATTAAGCTTAGAGTGAATAATTTTATTAGTGTTGTTAGGAATTTTGTTTTTGATCATGGTGTGGGTATTTTTAATTAATGCTCATGCTCAGTTGTATTGCTGGTTGCCTACGTCGGAGTACTCTTAGAGTAGACAGACTATAGTTTTCAACCGGATGAATACGAGGAATGAATGATTTTTATTGACCTTTAATGTTTTGACCTATGGTAATTCTTACCTAATCACCTTTGAAGAAGAAGAACAACGGACACACTTACTAGCTCCCTCGATACTGTTATTGTTGGAAGCAGCATAAGAATGCTTCTTTCAGAATCTTTTTCTTTTTCAGGGGGTCTGAAAAGTGTAGATCTGGTGAAAACTGGATTTCTTAAAATCGACATGAAAACATTAATTTCCTTCCTATATATTCATATAAGCAAATGATAGTAAAAAATCTGGTGTGAAACACTCACACATCTTTCTCTTGCCAATGCAAACAACAATTAATAATAAACCTAACATTATTAATAAAATATTAAAAATAAACAAAAACTAACCTCAAAAACATAACCTTATTTTAGTCATGAGTGAATGACGCAAAATGAAAATCGAACTCAATTATTTGGCTTAAAAAAACGGAAAATCACACTTTCACGCTAAACTAGGCTCTGTAGAGAAAAATTCTATAAATGAAAGTTGTAGATCTCTTAATTTTCTATAAATTTTATTATATACACTTTTGTCGTAAAGTGGCCGAAATCTTAAAAAAATCAATTTTTCACACGTTTTCGTGAGAAAAAACAGAAAATCGCTAATTACCGCTAAACTAAGCGTTATACAAAAAATGCTTGAAATAAAAGTTGTAGGTTTTCAAATTCTCTACAACTTTTATTATATACATTTTTGCTCTAAAATTAATATTAAAGCCGTAATCTTAAAAAAACACTTTTTTACGTAAAAACACCCTCACCAAGAATTTCAGCAAACATGGCGCCTACCCTATCTTTTAGAGAATAAAACATTGAGTAAATGAGGCGATTTTTAAAAAAATCGTAGGATCAGCTTTAGAGAAAATCTCAAAAAAGTGAAAAATTATACGAATAAACTACTACTTCCGGTTGACCGATTTTGATGAAAATGTTCGTGTCGGGTCCGGTAGTGGTATGCAACTTAAGTTTCACGTTTCAAGTTCGTACGATGTTCCGTTCTTGAGATATTTTGTACACACACACACACACACACACACACACACACACACACACACACACACACACACACACACACACACACACACACACACACACACACACACACACGCACACACACACACACACATACTTACACTCACACACTCACACACTCACACACACACACACACACACACACACACACACACACACACACACACACACACACACACACACACACACACACACACACACACACACACACACACACACACACACACACACACACACACACACACACACACACACACACACACACACACACAGACCAATCGCTAAAAACATGTTTTTTGGATTGAGGGGGTCTGAAAACGTATAGATCCGGTGAAAACTCGATTTCTTGAAACCGACATGAAAACAATACTTTCCTTCCTATATATTCATATAGGCAAGAGAAAGTAAAAATCGATTTATTTTTTGGAATCAGCACTGTCAAATATATAATCAATATTCGAAATTTTAAAAGTATTGTGACAAAATGGAACAGATGGTTCGCGAAGGTTCCAGAATTTCATTCATGAAATGGTACAGAGTAGATAAAAATAGTAAGAAAGGAATGATAAGATAATAACACAATAACAACAATAAATGACAATAGGACTGCGCGGTGCGCTATCGTGTAGGATAAAGGGTCGGGTATTGTTTGCTGTACAACTGTTATGAAAGGGACTCGTAGCGACTTTTATTCTATTTACAAAAAGACCTATTGTTGACTTGTTTACAACGGATTTTCCTAGCACTCATTATAAGGGGTTATTTCTTTGTTCTCTACTTTTTTCTGGAAGGATCTTTCTGAATGGGTATATAAAGAGACCCCCGAGCGCGGTCCAGTCAGTATCCGTTTGATCTTTGACGAATGTCTATCGGACGTAGGCAGGCGCGTACCGAGCATTGTGTAGGTCAAAGATTGTAACACTGTCTGTGTGTGCGTATTGTGTAAAGTTAATGTGCAGTTTTTGTTAAAGTTAAGTTTTTGTTGTTGTTTAAGCTAAAGTTAATGTGAATTCAATTTCTATGTTTTGTATGTTTGTGTAGTGTTATAAAAGTGATTGTAAGTAGTGCTAAGTAAGTTATTAAATTATTTATTGTTTATCATTTATTTTAAGTAAATTATTTAGTTATTTTTTGTGTTGTTGTTTAGGGCATCAGCCGAAAGGCTGGTTTGAACCTGTAGAGGTTTTACTAAGTAACAACGAGGAGTCAGGTGGTTTACCAATGCCTTCCTCACTGAGTGGAAAAGTACACTTATCAGCATGCCGGGCCCTCTGAAAAGCACATATTTTCCACTCTGCAAATGATACCTTCACTTCATTCACCACAGGGTCTGGCTGTATAGTGAAATTCATTACTTTCAGAGGAGATAACTCTGATTAGTGTATTTTACACCTCTACCTCTTCTGTTGTTAAATGATTCAGTCATTTAATTGGCTGACCATGTGACAAGAAACAGAACTATTTATTTTAGCCCTGCAACTAACAGATTGAGTATAAATAATTTGACTCTCCACCTGTCTGTTATGGGCAGTTATTTATTGTAATAAGTCAATTTAATAAGTTTATTATTTATTTTAAGTGTAATAAATAATTGTAATTGTAAACCTTAGTGTATTAATTATTTAATTATCTAGATCCCGAAACGGACCTTAGCGATAACTGTAACTGTATTTAAAAAACCTTTTTCTGCAGACCTGTGTAATTTATCTACATTTAATTACAATATAATTTATCTAATTCAATTTAAATACAGAAATATATTATAGTTACCTATTTAAGTTTTTAGTTAGCATCATAGAAGTAGAATCCATGTTAATATTTTGTTTAAAAACTCTGTAATTTATCTTATACTGCTTTGAAAATTCTTCTTACAAGTACTTTCGCGGAGCGCACCGCCTCTTCAGGTAATACTAATAAAAGTTCTAGAATATTATGAAGATTTGATCTTCCTTTGTCAATGGTTTGAATCAAACGGTAATGATAATAAAAGTTCTAGAATATTATGAAGATATCTTCATAATATTCTGAAATGTTTATTATCATTACCGTTTGTTAAAAACATTACTGTTTGTTAAAAGTTCTAGAATACCGGGTGTTTGGAAAAGAACTCCCTCCTAGTTTCAATGTGTCGTAAAATCTGTACAAAGCGACATACACTATTGTAGTTTGTGGTGTTTGATTCATCAACTGTCCAAGTTTTGCTCCCATGCAGTTGGCAGGCCTGCTTGACCTTGAGACGCAGCAATGCTTAGTTGAGTTCAGTTTGATGGAAGATCGTGTGATAGGTCCTTTCATTTTTATAGAAGGAACAATAAACGGGAACATTTACCACGACCTGTTGACTGAGTATGTCTTTCCCCAAATAGACGATATTGAGGCAGAAAAAGGGCTAGTGTTTTTCCAACAAGATGGCGCCCCACCTTATTACAGTAACCAAGTGCGCGCGGCTGTTGATACTCGCTTTCCGGGAAAGTGGATAGGCAGGTCTGGCCCAATCGAAGCCCAGACTTAACCCCACTGGATTTTTTCTTTTGGGGCCACATAAAAAATTTAGTGTATGCTGAAAAGATCCGAAACATCAATCATTTACGGGAAAGAATCGTCGCGGCGGTTGGGACAGTTACACCTGTTATGTTGCTGAGATGGAATATCGTCTCGACGTGTGCAGAGCTACAAATGGATCCCATGTTGTTGAAGTCTACTAACATTAAACAAAACTTGAAGGTACACTCTTTAATTGTATGTACACGTTGATGTAGTTTTTAATTAATTTCACCCATAAATTTTTACATAAAACTAGGGAGTTGTTTTCCAAACACTCTGTATTATGAAGATATCTTCATAATATTCTAAAACTTTTATTATCATTACCGTTTGTTTCAAACCATTTACAAAGAAAGATCCAATCTTCATAATATTGTACAACTTTTATTGTCATTACGTGAAGAAGCGGTGCGCACCGCGAATGTACGCGTACGAGACATTTTGAAAGCAGTATGAAGTAAATTACAAAGTTTTTTATAAATACAAAAACAAAATATTAATAAATATGGTATTTGGCAAAGTGGTTTGTACGTCAACACAGTTTCATTTCGTAACCGACCGCTCCATGTGACTAGCACTGCCTTACTTTTAATTTTTACTTTCTCTTGCTCTATATGAATACTCATTACATAGGGAGAGAAAGTATTGTTTTCATGTCGATTTTTCGAAATCGAGTTTTCAACGTATATATAGCCTACGTTTTCAGACGCCCTGAACCCAAAAAAGAAAGAAAGAAACTTATTTTATAATGCTTTTCTCGGTTGATGCTATTGTCTGTCTGCTATTGCACGCGTCAATCGGAACGTTTAACAACGTTTCCAGATTGTAGAATTGTATCAGCTTGACCAACATTACGTGCGCATGCGTTTAAGAGCCGTTCACTCGTTTCTTGCATCTCGTACTGAACACATTGAGGACCATTTCCATTATTTCACATCATCAAAATATTGTGTGAATGCACCTTTACTGTTCAACCCAGCAATCACCAGCGCGTGCTCTGTGCTGTCGACTAGCAACCGCGTGTTTCTTTTATTTCGGTTGTTTTCTTTTTATTTAAATGTAACTGTAAATGAAGAGAATGATTGTTCGATAATACAACTTCGTATTAGCGAGAAATGTGTCGCTTTCTAGATATTTACTAATTGTGCAGATTGGTTTATTACACACCCAACGATTCTGGCCAGTGGTGTCCACTATCATATCGTGTTCATTTAAACAAATGCGCGTATTATGCAATATTCCTTTCTCTTGAAGGAAAAGTATAGATTTTTCCTTAGTAGAAATAATAGGAGCCAATTCCAAAAGATTCATTATTAATTGAAGAAGAGAACACGTGCGAATTAAACAACCAACTGATGTCTATTAATAAACATGCAAACAATATTAATTATAGGGAGTGGGAGTCATCAGTCATAACAATAAAGATGCGTTTACACGAGACGACTTTAAGGTTACACATGATGTGATGTGAAATAACGGAGTAGGTCCCACATCGATTATAGAGCACGTTAACACGTAATACTTCATAATATAGGGAGTTCACAAAAAATCTCCTCGATTTCAATAAATCACAATAAAATAACCTAACTAGTTAAAAGCATTTGGTTTTGATTTGGTCAGGCATGTCATAAAGTTTCAATTTGTTGCATTGGCCAACCAGTTAGTTAACTTTCCTGACCTTGACGCGGTGTCAGTCTGCCTGTCATGGCGTCACCGCAACAAAATGGACAGTGCTTGATTTGGTTTACAGAGACGCGTTAGTTTAGCGTAATTCTCGGCGTGAATATGGCCATACTGCACCTATGAATAAAATGATTCTGCAGTGGTTTAAGGCAACAGGCAGCGTCTTGAAAGGGACATCTACAGGCAGGCCATCTGACTGCGTCGTTGGCCTGTTCATATTTGCCAAAAAAAAAACAATTAACGGAACTCATTACTGTGATATGTTAAAGCAGTACGCCTTTCCACAGATTGATAATATTGAAGAAGAAAAAGGATTAATTTACTTTCAGCAAGACGGTGCTCCACCGCATTACAACAACTGTGTCCGTGCTGGACACGTAAACATTCGTTTTCCAGGCCGGTGGATCGGAAGAACATACCCGATCCCATGGCCACCAAGCAGCCCAGACATCAGCCCCGGCTCTAGGGGTAGGCGACCGGTGCCGCCGCCTAGGGTGGCAGATATTGGGGGCGGCAAATTTTAATGTTTTATTTTAAAATTTTGTAACTATACGACTTTACAATCATGATATGAAAAACTATAAACCCAACGACAACTATAAAATGCAAAACTTGACAATAGATACTCTATGATGTACATAGACTCACACACCTATATTTAACTTTGTAGATATAATATATACTCAGATTCGTATAACAATAAATTAGCCATACGTTTGAAGAGGGGTTGTGCGGATTAATTTAATGGTTGATGAGTGGGTGGAAGGGGGCACTCGTGAATTTCGGTTGGGGCGGCAAAAGTACTAGGGCCGGGGCTGCCAGACATTACACCACTAGATTTCTTTTTGTGGGGGCATGTTAAATACATTGTTTACGTGGAGAAAATCCGTGACATTGAACACCTACCGGAGAGGATTGTTGCAGTTGTAGCAGCAATAACACTCGATATGCTGGCAAGTACATGGAAACAAGTGGATTATCGTTTGGACGTATGCAGGGCAACAAATGGTGCATATATCAAAGTTTATTAAATATAAAAAAAATACATGAAAAATTTCTTATCCAGAATTATCATGTGAGTTTTTCTTTTAATTAAATCTATTTAAATAGCACTTGAAATAAAGGAGTTCTTTTATAAACACCCTGTATAATCAGCTGGTTATAATTGTTATTGAAAGATTAAAAAAATGGCTGACGAAATATATAACAGAGGTAGGAGAGCAAGTATTGGCGTAGTTGGTGGCAAGTGTTGGCTAGCTATGAAGTGGGTGGGGGGCAATGCATACGTAAAGAGAGCTCATCAACTTTGAAAAATAGTGTATAGTCACTTGAGTCACGAGTTTGCCCGTGTTTGCAACGAGGGGTAAAGGGGGAACAGCATTAGTGCGCATGTGCGACTGCTTTAACTTCAGTACGACAAACATAACAACTTATAGCCAGAGCATATACAGTACAACGAGGAACCTTTTGTAGGTTAACTGTACGAATATAACTGTTTGTTACCGTAACACAAATGTCAGTTTCTCGAAAACGTGGTCGAAATATTCACAGTGCTGAACGCAATGTAATAAAATGTTGTGGAGTTGAAGCTAAATAAAATGCCTATCCGTGCCTCTTAACAAAAGCTGTGAGCTAGCAGCTAACTACTGCGATGTTTCTTATTCCACAATTCGAAAAATAAAGAAGAAAATTAAGAGAAAGAGAATTAAGAAGAAAATTAGAGAGACTGATAATGAAAACGCCGGTAAAAGCAATAGCAAAGAAGGCAATTTATTCGTAATTAGAGTAAATCAAACATTTCTAATCATGTAATTAAGCTATCGGCAATATTACAGATCACATTTATTTCCTATAAGGTTTATGAAAAAAACATTTTCTCGGAATAAATTACAGCTTAAAAAATGTATGTAGAAACTGCACCGTAGTGAAATGTACGAGTAGTGTCTCACTGTTGAAGTTGGCAGCACTGCAAATATTTCTATTCCGTTTCTCACAGCCCATAGATTCACAAAAGGCAATCTCGTGACCTTCAGTATCTATAGTTGTGGTTCAGTTGTAAAAGTAGCAGAAGATAACTTACCTTATTTTTATACGATTCACATAACACAACTGTGACACCCACGAAGCATATCGGTGTAAACAAAAATAAATAAGGGACGAATTCGACGTTAGGAAAATTACTGAAAATCTTGCTCGAAAGGGCACAAGTTCGAATTATTTCACTAACAGCGTTTATACCGACAACCTCTAGTATAAAATTTGTACAAATATTCAAATGTTGATTCACTAATCGACAATTTTCTAAATTATTAATCAATGTATTTGAATCATCAAAATTTAGACATAATTTTCTTTTATATTCTTCCAAATATTCAGATAAAGTATGCAAATACATTAATACATGGTGTAATAAAAATAAAAAAAAATATGCCCTTGTTTTTAAAAATGGATATGAAACAAAACATTTTATTAATCCAAGGAAAAATATATCACTGCAAAGATTCGGAATACCTTTTATAAAATGAAAAAAACCTAACCAACCCGTTTGAAAACCGATGACAACAAATACAACCAACCAAATTTTATTTTTAATTTTATAGTTTTTATAAAATTTTAATTGCGGTATTTTATTAGTTACAAATAAATCAAGTTTATTTATTGAATTAATCATTTCGTAACTTAATTTCAAATTAGTCATGATCATTAGAAAATCACTGATGCAGCTTAAGTTGTAACCAACGATTAATATTTTTGTTACCACGCTAAACTTATGGAACGATTCTCGTTCATGGATGTAATTATAACACATTGAAAACATTAAACTGGATATATATATTGTCGAAGTCAGCGAAAATTTATAATCTCCATTTATAATATTTTTGATATTTTTAAAAATCGGTAAAACTCCAATGAATCGACATATACACTGAAGTTCAGTAAATTCTTTAAAGAAATTTAAATTTGTATTTGTTGAGAACAACATTTTTAGTTTATCCATGTTTAAGTTGAAAAATGAATTGATATTAACTTGTAAGTGTTATTGATTGAAATTATATTCGGTTATTGTAGGCCTAATCATAGTAATGTAGTTTTCAACTGGATGAACACGAGGAATGAATGATTTTTATTGGACTGAATCAGGTCAAAAACAAATATGCATTTAAATAATAATAACTTTGTATCACACCAGTCAAACAACCACAACAATTTTTTTTACAGTGCTCCCACATTCCCTTACACCCGGCCGTCGCCTCCCACACCCTCTAACATTGTGCCGTCTCCTCCCACACTTTTCAACACCCTCCCGTCTGATCCCTCACTCCCCTACATTATAACGTCTCCTTCCACACTCTTGTACGCCCTGCCGTTTCCTCGCACACTCTCGTACACCCTGTAGTCTCCTCCTACACTTTTCAACACCCTCTCGTCTGATTTCTCACGCTCCTACATTCTGACTTCTCGTCTCACACTCCCTTACACGTTTTCGTCTCTTCCCACATTCTCCTACACTCTGCAATCTCCTCCCACACTCCCGTACACTCTGCCGTCTCCTCCCACACTCTCCAACACACTCCTGTCTGTCTGTTACTCCTCTACTCTCTGACGTCTCCTCCCACACTCCCCAACATCATGCCGTCTCCTCCCACACTCTTCAACATCCTCCCGTCTGATCCCTTACATTCTGACGTCTCCTCTTACACTCCCTTACACTCTTCTGCCGTCTCCTCCCACACTCTCTAACACCCTCCTGTCTGATCCCTCACACCCCTACATTCTGACGTCTCCTCCGACACTCCCTTTAACGTTGCCGTTTCCTACCATCCTCCCCTACACCTTTCCGTCTTCTCCTACATCTTGCGGTTTCTCCCTCACTCCCCAACACCCTGCCGTCTCCTCCCACACAGCAGTGTGCAGCCAGGTATGAAAGTCCGTCAGCAAAGTAGAACGGCAAAAGCCTTAATAAACTTGCTATATTGGATCATTGTATCCTTCATTTTATATCTTTTATTTTACAGTTATTTATTGGTGGCAATTTTATAAGTGACATCCATTTTCCTTTGTCCGTCGTCCCTCACACCAGCATGTCACAAACTACAAGAGATACCAACAAAAAAGTTTCGGATTCATAATCTACACAAAAATTTAGTCGACCTCAATTTGTTCGGAAGTGACCCAAAACCGAAAGTCAAGAAATCAAAGTCGGAATTTGGAAACGAAAATAGTGTCATCGATACTTTTAAAGAGTAGATACAGAAATCACTAATGGTTTTTGGCGTAGGTTATACATGAAGAACATGGACGTCTACACGTATAGCACGTAGGTACAAAAGACTTGAACATAAAAACATACGAGGTGTGGCTATTAAATAACGAGACTGACGTAAAAAATTTAATTTTAATTTTATACATAATCACTTGTCACCTTCAATATACACTCCTTTTCTATCCCTACAACGCTTCATGCCAATTTTCCATTGTTGGAAACAGTGCTGGAAGTCATCTTCAATCAGCTCCTTCCGGATACGTGCTGCTCAAAAATGTTTGAAATGAAGCTCCCAAAAATGTTAGGACTGACACTTTTTACGCGATTGAAAATGACCCAAATTTTTTGGAAACTATATTAGGTGAAACATGGTTTTTTTACTTATGATCCGGAAACGAAGCGCCAATCCATGCACTGGAAGAGCAGAACTTCACCGAGAGCCAAAAAAGCTCGAATGAGCAAGTCAAAATTTAAAGCAATAATGATTGTTTTTTTATATCCATGGAATTGTGTACCTTCACTGGGTTCCTGAAGGTCAAACAATTAATCAATATTACTACCTTGAGGTACTTTCTAAACTACGTCAAAAATCAAGGAAAAAACTCCCCGAAATGGGAAGGACAAATCATGGGTTCTCCACCAAGACAATGCGCCAGCTCATTCCGCGTTATCTGTCAAGAGGTTCCTAGCCAAGTACAACATCTCATAGTTAGAACATCCACCTTATTCACCAGATCTTGCATCATGCGACTTCTACCTGTTCCCTAAGGTGAAATCTGCATTAAAAGGGACAAGATTTGAGTCTGTGGAAGTTGTAAAAGAGGAATTGGCACGTGTCTTAAAGGAGTTGATTGAATATGACTTCTAGCATTGTTTCCAACAATGGAAAATTCGTATGGAGCGTTGTAGGGATAGAGAAGGAGTGTATATTGAAGGTGGCAATAAGTGATTATGTATAAAATTAAAAGTAAATTTTTTACAACGTCAGTCTTATTATTTAATAGTCTCACTTTGTATGGGCTACCCGGCTTCTAAGGGTTAATATTTATTGAAATAATAAAGTTCATAATCGAATATATTCAAACCGGAACCCTTTTTGAATGACCCTTTACATAAATATGGTATTAGTAAAATGGCTTGTTTACCGTACATTTTTTTGAGGACATTTATTGGATTTTAATTTCTCTTGACCTACATGAATATAAATAACACATCCATAAATCACCGTACACCAGAAAACGGTATTCAGATGAGTGGAAGTCCCCTAGCCGTGGGAGTGAGACAATGCATAACGCTCTCACTCGCACAACCCATACGCGCCTACCCAATAACATTGTCGTATAATTTTACTCATTGTTGTGAGCAAGCGTTTATGCATGCAGTAAACTAACAAGCAAGACAACGACTGTAGTATGTTTTCAGATTTGGATTATAACGGTAAAGACCTTTGAGCGCATGCGTAGTTATGCCACATATCTCCCTCTCACTCGCTCGACTATGCGACATTAGTTCGTCCTCTACCTCTACTCCTTTCTTTCCCCTTGTTTGTAATGGTCATTCAGTCAGGTTGTTACAAGGGCGCAGCTATACCCCCTCGTACACGTTTTTAAGCCCCTTGAACCCAAAACAATGTTTTAGTTTCGCTTTAAGTTGTGAAAGTAGCAGATAACTTACCTTATTTTTATACGAGTCGCATAACACAACTGTAACATTTATGAAGCATATCTTTGTTAACAGAAATAAATAAGTGACGAATTGCACGTCAGGAAATTTACTGATAACTTTGTTGAAAACAGCACAAGATCGGATAATTTCACAAACAGCGTTTATACCGACAACCTCTAGTATAAAATTTGTACAAATATTCAAATGTTGATTCACTAATCGACAATTTTCTAAATTATTAATCAATGTATTTGAATCATCAAAATTTAGACATAATTTTCTAGTATATTCATTCAAGTATTGAGATAAAGTATGCAAATACATTAACACTTGGTATAATAAAAACGTAAAGAAACATGCCCGTGTTTGCAAAACGGGGTATAAAAAAAAAACATTTTATTAATCCAAGGAAAAATATATCACTGCAGTGATTTGGTGAACCTTGAGCAGAATTAAAATAACCCAACCAAGCCGGTTAGAAACCGATGAAAACAATTACAACCAACCAAATTTTATTTTTAATTTTATAGTTTTTATAACATTTTAATTGTGGTATTTTATTATTTACAAATAAATCAAGTTTATTTATAGAATTAATCATTTCGTAACTTAATTTCAAATTTGGTATGATTGTTAACAAATCGCTCATACAACTTAAATTGTAACAAACGACTACGTTATAGTTATCGAACGATTCTCGTTCATGGATGCAATTAAATTAAAACACCACATTGAAAACATTAAACTGGATGATATACACGAGTATATTGTCCAAGTCAACGAAAATTTATTATCTTCATTTATAATATTTTTGATATTTTTAAAAACCGGTAAAATTCCAATAAATCGACATAAGTATTGAAATTCAGTAAATTCTTTAAAGAAATTTAAATTTGTATTAGTTGACAACAACATTTTTAGTTTATCCATGTTTAAGTTGTGAAATGAATTGATATTAACTTATAAGTGTTATTGATTGAAATTATATTCGGTTATTGTAGGCCTAATCATATTAACGTAGTTTTCAACTGGATGAACACGAGGAATGAATGATTTTTATTGGACTGAATCAGGTCAAAAACAAATATCCATTTAAATAATAATAACTTTGTATTACACCAGTCAAACAACCGCAATAATTTTTTTACAGTGCTCCCACACTACCTTACACCCGGCCGTCTCCTCCCACAACCTCTAACACTGTGCGTCTCCTCGTACACTCTTCAGCACCCTCCCGTCTGACGTCTCCTCTCACACTCCCCTACACCCTTTCGTCTCCTCCTACATTCTCCTACACCCTGCCGTCTCCTTCCACACTTCCGAACACTCTGCCGTCTTCTCCCACACTCTTCAACACTCTCCCGTCTGTTCCCTCACTCCCCTACATTCTGACGTCTCCTCTCTCACTTCCTTACACACTTTCGTCTCCTCCTACATTCTCTTACACCCTGCCCTCTCCTTCCACACTTCCGAAAACTCTGCCGTCTCCTCTTACACTCTTCAACACTCTCCCGTCTGATCCATCACTCCCCTACATTCTGACGTCTCCTCTCACACTCCCTTACACCCTTTCGTCTCTTCCTACATTCTCCTACACCCTGCCTTCTCCTTCCACACTTCCGAACAAGCTGCTGTCTCCTCCCACACTCTTCAACACTCTCCCGTCTTATCCCTCACTCCCCTACATTCTGACGTCTCCTCTCACACTTCCTTACACCCTTTCGTCTCCTCCTACATTCTCCTACACCCTGCCTTCTCCTTCCACACTTCCGAACACTCTGCTGTCTCCTCCCACACTTTTCAACGCTCTCCCGTCTTATCCCTCACTCCCCTACATTCTGACGTCTCCTCTCACACTCCCTTACACCCTTTCGTCTCTTCCCACATTCTCCTACACCCTGCCATCTCCTCCCACACTCCCCTACACCCTGCCGTCTCCTACCCACTTCCCTACATCCTGCCGTCTCTTTCCACACTCCACAACACCCTACCGTCTTTTCCCTCTTTTGATATAGGTAAACTTGTAAGCGTTATTGATCGGAAATATATTCGGGAGGCGGGTAGGCCTATATTAGTGTAATCGTATTACTTCTATTTTTGAATTAGTTTCGTACGAGTAATGAATGGTTTTGTTTGAAGGGAAATATCCATTTATTACGCACAGTTACACACCAACGTCGTCGCTCATTAGCGACCACACCAGTTGATGCCACCACGCGACAAATAAAAAAAAACATTCATTTAAGAAAAATTGGGTATTTCCTGTTATTCCCCCCCCCCTCAGTATTACACCCACAGGTTATCACATTTTGTGGATATTTTGTATGTAATCTTACGTAATTTTTAATGATAAATTGGGAAAATTATTTTAAAAAAATCTGGTGTGAAACACTTACAAGACTTTCTCTTACCAATGCAATTATGAAAAATCGAACCTAATATTACTAATAAAACATCAGAAATAAACAAAAAAAACTAACCTGAAAAAACCTTATTTTAATCATAAAAATAATCATAACCTTAAAATGCATTTTAAGGGTGCAATCTAAAAAAAATATTATTTTTTACGAGAGAATAACCTCTCTAAGAATTTCAGCACACATGGCGCCTAATTTATCTTGTAGAGCATAAAAAATGTCGTGAATGAGGTGATTTTAAAAAAAATTGTAGCAGCCGTTTATGAGAAAATGTAAGAAGTGAAAAATTACACGAATAAACTACTACTTCCTTTTAACCGATTTTGATGAAAATATTTGTGTTGGGTCCTCTATTGGTACCTCACTTAAGTTTTAAGTTTCAACTTTGTACGATGAACTTTTTTGTTCTTGAGATATTTTGTGTGCAAACACCACACACACAAACTACTTGCTAATAACATGTTTTTTTGGGTTCGTTGTTTAGGTCATCAGCCAAAAGGCTGGTTTGAACCTGTAGAGGTTTTACTAAGTAAAACGAGGAGTGAGGTGGTTTACCGTTGCCACAACTCACTGAGTGGAAAAGTACGCTTATCAGCATGCCGGGCCCTCTGAAAAGCACATATTTTCCACTCTGCAAACGACACCTTCACTTCATTCACCACAGGGTCTGGCTGTATAATGAAATTCATTACTTTCAGAGGAGATAACTCTGACTAGTGTCACAATACACCTCTACCTCTTCTGTTCTTAAATGATTCAGTCATTTAATTGGCTGACCATGTGATAAGAAACAGAACTATTTACTTTAGCCCTGCAATGAACAGATTGAGTGTAAATAATTTGACAACCACCTGTCCGTCATGGGCACTTTTTGGGTTCAGTGAGTCTAAAAACGTGTATATCCGGTGAAAAGTCAGTTTCTAATAATCGACATGAAAACAATACTTTACTTCTATAGTATATTCATATATGATGTTATTAGGTGATCAGTCTGGTTGGCTGGTTTGAACCTGTAGATGTTTTACTTTGCAAAACGAGGAGTCAGGTGGTTTACCATTGCCACAACTCACTCAGTGGTGGAAAAGTACGCTTAATAGCATGCCGGGCCCTCCACAAAGCACTCACTTTCCACTCTGCAAATGACACAGCCACTTCATTCACCACACAATCCACACTGTATAATGAAATTCAGAATATTCCGTTATTTCACATCATCAAAAGATCCTGTGAATGCACCTTTACCGTTCGACCAGCAATCGCATGTTTCTTTTATTTCAGCTTGTTTTCATTTGTATTTTATTTTCAGTTCTTTTTTCCTTTATTCTTTTACAAGTTTTTCAAATTATTTACAAGCTATTTTTTACAAATTACAAAACAATATTAAGATCAAACAATGTTACAAAACATTTTAATTTAAAAATAACACAAATTACATTTTCGCACCAATTAATTGCTGCGTATTCTTTGCACCATCTGTAAATGAAGAGAATGGTTGTGCAATGATCCAACTTCGTATTAGCGAGAAATGTGTCGCTTGTTAGAGGTTTACTAATTGTGCAGATTGTTTTATTACACACCCAACGATTCTGGCCAGTGGTGTCCACTATCATATCGTGTTCATTTAAACAAATCTGCGGATTATGCATTATTCCTTTCTCTTGAAGGAAACGTACAGCTCTTCCCTTAGTAGAAATAATAGGAGCCAATTCCAAAATATTCATTATGTATTGAAGAGAACACGTGCGAAGCAAACAACCAACTGATGTCTATTAATAAACATGCAAACAATATTAATTAATTATAGTGAGTGGGAGTCATCAGTCATAACAATAAAGATGCGTTTTCATGTGTAACGTGATGTGTAACGTTACACATGATGTGATGTGAAATAACGGAATACGAGGTGTGGCTATTAAATAACGAATGTAGGGATAGAGAAGGAGTGTATATTGAAGGTGACAATAAGTGATTATGTAGAAAATTAAAATTAAATTTTTCAATAATACGCATTTAATTTTTAATAAATAAATGTTTTTTATTTATTAAAAATTTTTTTAATAAATGTTTTTACAACGTCAGTCTCGTTATTTAATAGTCACACCTCGTAGGTCCTGAAATTCATTACTTTCAGAGTAAAACTCTGATAGTGTCTTTTACACCACTACCTCTTCTGTTTAAATGCTTCAGTTATTTAATTGGGTGACCATGTGATGATAAGAAACACAACTATTTATTTTAGCCTTGCAACGAACAGATTAGATATGTCCACTCTCGTGCGTTTTTATTATTCGACCCTCGATTCGACGTGCGACGTCACATGCGTTTAGAGGCATGCTATTTCACCTGCCCGTACTCGTTTGAAGGGCTTTATCTCAAAAAGATATAACGAATATTTTTGAACACTACACTAAATTAAAGCCTGTTCTTTCCTGCGATGATTGGTTTAACTTGGATTATTTTAACTTAAAATTAGTCGGAGATGCAGCAATTTACGCATAAAGAGTACTCAGATTTTAGCCGGTTTTCCCGTTAATGTGTTCTGTTAAACGTCCGTTACTCCATCCAGGCTTTTCATAAAAGAACGGTGTTTAAGTACCTTGAAGATCAGAGTTTTATCTATATGAACATTTTAAACAATTTCAGTAAACATGGCGCCTACCCTATCTTCTAGAGCATAAAATATTTAGTAAACCAGGCGATTTTTAAAAAAATCGTTGGACCCATTTTTGAGAAAATCTCAAAAAAGTGAAAAATTACACGAATAAACTACTACTTCCTTTTAACCGATTTTGATGAAAATGTTCGTGTCGGGTCCGGTAGAGGTATGTAACGTAAGTTTCAAGTTTCAAATTCGTAGGATGTTCCGTTCTTGAGATATTCTGTCACACACACACACACACACACACACACACACACATACACAGACCAATCGCTAAAATCATGTTTTTTTTGGGTTCAAGGGGTTCTGAAAACGCGTAGATCCGGTGAAAACTCGATTTTGAAAAATTGACATGAAAACAACACTTTCCTTCATATATATTCATATAGGCAAGAGAAAGTAAAAATGGCCGACGAAATATTTAACGGAGCTACAAGAGCAAGTATTGGCGTAGTTGCTGGCTAGTCATTGGCTAGTGTAGGGGGGTGGGTGGGTGGGTGGGGGGCAATGCTCATCACCCTTGTTGAACAAATAGTACAGTGTGTTTTACACCTCTACCTTTTCTGTTCTTAAATGATTCAATCATTTAATTGGCTGACCATGTGATAAGAAACACAACTATTTATTATAGCCCTGTAAAGAACAGATTGAGATTTTTTTACGCCCTGGAGACTTTAAGAGGAGTATAGGACATGTCTGATATAACACCTGAAATACATATAAGAATCACACAATGTATCACTACTATCAAGAAAGAAATTCTTGTACGCTATAAAAAATTTCACCGATCAAGTAATTTTTCAGATTCCTTTTAAAGAAATTCAAATCCTCACAACATTTTAAAAATTGGGGTTATTTATTAATGAATTTTCTCCCTGCATAGCCTAAGTAGGTTTTTGTTCAAACAATTTTGTGGAGTGATTAGCCATAATAATCATTCCTGTTTCTCGTGTTATGATTGTGAACATTTAAATTCTGCATAAATTTATTTTGCCTAACATACATAATCACCTCAAAAATGTAGAGAGGATGTGGGGGACTAAGCAGTTTAAGCTCCTTAAATTGTGGCCTGCATGAGGTTAGCTGGTTAGCTTCCACCATACACCTTATAGCTTTCTTTTGAATTTTAGAAACTCTATTCATATTACCCATGCTAGAATTACCCCATACTAAGATACCATAACGGATATGAGACAGAATGTGGCCATGATAAGCTGCCATTAGTAATTTTTTATAATTTAATATGGCAGTTTGTTTTAGTGCAAATACCCCAGATGATATTTTACTACAAACTTGATTGGTATAGAAATCGCAAGACAAAGATCTATCTAGAGATATGCCCAGGAACTTCACTGTTTCTACATGCTCTAAACTATTATTATGAATAAATACATCCACTTCTCTACTTTCTTTAACGTTATGTTTATTTTTAAACTGCAAGTACTGACACTTTTTCCCATTAACTGTTAATAACATTTGATTCAAGAACTGCACTACGGACTCTATGTTAACATGTGTATTTACTTCAAGAGCATCTACCAGTAAACTGTTACTGATTACTGAAGTATCATCAGCAAACAACAAAGCTCTGCCATTAGGTATGACTTCTGGTGGTGGCCTATTAACACGTTGATTGCCACACTAAATTTTATGACACTTACAGCTGGGCCATCGTACTTTTTACACATTTTATTCATTTTTCTTCGTACGTTACTTAATTTATTTAAAAACAAATATTTTTTTTTTGTAAAGTTGTGATAAACTTTTGTGTAACATGGCCTGCTGGAATGATTCTACATTTCAGAGCCATGTGATCCCTTTTTGTGTCACAATAAAAAATATAATAAACAACCGGGTTAAGTTACAAAGTTTTAGATTATATCAATCAACCAAAATAAGCAAAAGAAATAATAAAATCTGGTGTGAAACACTCACACAACTTTCTCTTGCCAATGCAAGTAATTAATAATAAACCTAACATTATTAATAAAATATTAGAAATAAACAAAAACTAACCTCAAAAACATAACCTTATTTTAATCATGAGTGAATGACGCAAAATGACAATCGAACTCAGTTTGGCTTAAAAATACGGAAAATCACGCTTTCACGCTAAACTAGGCTCTGTAGAGAAAAATGCTCTAAACAAAAGTTGTAGATCTTTAAATTTTCTATAAATTTAATTATATAAACTTTTGTCGTAAAATGCATACTAAGACCGAAATGTTAAACAAATCGATTTTTCTCACGTTTTCGTGAGAAAAAAAAAACAGAAAATCGCTAATTACCGCTAAACTAAGCGTTATACAAAAAATTGTTTGAAATAAAAGTTGTAGAATTTTACATTCTCTACAACTTTTATTATATAACGTTTTGCGCTAAAATCCATATTAAAGCCGCAATCTTAAAAAGAAAATGTTTTTACGTAAAAACAGCCTCACGCAGAATTTCAGCAAACATGGCGCCTACCCTATATTGTAGAACATAAAAAATGTAGTAAACCAGGCGATTTAAAAAAAATCGTAGGACTAGTTTTTGAGAAAATCGCAAAAAAGTGAAAAATTATACGAATAAACTACTACTTCCGGTTGACCGATTTTGATGAAAATGTTCGTGTCGGGTCCGGTGGTGATATGTAACTTAAGTTTCAAGTTTCAAGTTCGTACGATGTTCCGTTCTTGAGATATTCTGTTCACATACACACACACACACACACACACACGCGCACACACACACACACACACACACACACAGACCAATCGCTAAAAACAAGTTTTTTGGGTTCAGGGGGTCTGAAAACGTATAGATCCGGTGAAAACTCGATTTCGAAAAATCGACATGAAAACAATACTTTCCTTCCTATATATTCATATAGGCAAAAGAAATAATAAAATTACAAATAATAGCAGCATTCTAGTAGAGGACAACAAGGTGAACTATTTGTATAGGCCTACGCAATATCCTATTATTTGAAGAAGGCCAACTATTTGAAAAGTTTAATTAGTGTACAATGTCACTCTGAAGCCGTAGCTTTTCAAACCACATTACACGGCTAAAAAATAATTATTCATTTACTGTGACTCAATTTTGATGCGCGTGGCCCATTTTCAAAGACAACTGTGATACATATTTGGGTCACGTAGCAGCCAACGTGTTAATGTACAATAGAAGATATTCATGTGGGCAGGAGAAAGTAAAACGCAAGTGCTTAACTTACCTTCATTTTAATCGATTCCCCTAAAAGAACTGTTATACCTACGTAGCATATCGATGCAAATGTAAACATATAATTGGAAGTTGGAACATCTGGATAATGGCTGACAGCTATGCTTAATGCAGCACACGCTCGGAAAACTTCACTAAATGCATTTATTCCAACAACCTTTACGATTAGATTCATACAGTCATGTAAGTACTGATCCAATAAACGAATATCTTCAAAATTGTTAATCATAGTAGGCCTACATGTTGTGTGGTTATTTAGTTTTTTAAATGTTTTACTGCATTCTTTCATATATTGATATAATGTGTGAGCGTAAACCCGTAATTGGTACAATAAAAATATGAAAAGATATGATCTTATTTTTAACAACGGATATAAAATATAACACTTAATCAATCCAAGGAAAAATAAATCACTGCAATGTTTTGGTAAACCTTTTACCGTATTAAACCAACCAAACCACGACGATTGAAAACCGGTTAAAATTATTAAAACCAACCAAATTTTATTTTTAATTTTATAATTTTTATATAATTTTAATTGCGGTATTTTATTAGCTATAAATAAATCAAGTTTATTTATTGAATTAATCATTTCGTAACTTAATCTAAAATTAGTCATGATCATTAACAAATCACTTATGCAGCTTAAATTGTAACAAAATATTAATATTTTTATGATTACGTCATATTCATCGAACGATTGTGTTTCATGAATGTAATTATAACACATTGTAAACATTAAACTGGATATATAAATTATCGAACTTAATGGAAATTTAAAACTTTCTGTTTTAATATCTTTAATATTTTTAAAAAATGGGAAAACACCTATGAATTTACCCAAGTATTGAAATTCGGTGATATCTTTAAAGAAATTTAAATTCGTGTGGGTTGACACGAATCTATATTTTAGTGTATCCATGTCGAAGTTGTGAAATGACTACGTTGCTAAATAAATGCTATAAATATTATAGTGTTATTGATTGAAAATTTATTAATTTATTGTAGGCCTAATCATTTTACATTTGATTGAGATGATTATTAAGAATGTAACGAAATAAAAAGTATACGTTATGAGAATAACATATAAATTAACAAATTGACTATAGTCAATTTACAGTCCAGCCTCTCTTAGTTTGCTCCTAATGCAAACAAATAATGACGTCACTTAGCATGCGCATTATATCAAAATGTGTACACGCTGATTAAAAAGTAACAACAAAACACTTTCAAAAGTATTTAAATACAAAATACTTTTAAAAGTATTTTTTTAAATGAAATTGTTAGGCCTACATCATATCATGACTGATGTTTTTAGTACTTTAAGTAATTATAATTTAAAAAATAGTTAACTTAATAGGAATACGACATCCATAAAGTCGCAGACTCTAGCGTGCACCCTGTAGTAGGTGGCTTTTGTTTGTTGACACTAGGAGCAAACTAACAACGGCTCAACTGTACTGTAAGAGTATACTGTTCGCCAATTACGGTGGCATGTAGGTAGGGTAGCGAGACAGAGAGAGAATGTGTTGCGTCCGCCGTTCCCCTCAACTCATTTCAATCAGTGGAGGGGGTGTTCAAGCACAATAGTGACAATACAGACAGGTGGAGTGTCAAATTATTTACTCTCAATCTGTTCATTGCTGAGCTAAAATAAATAGTTCTGTTTCTTATCATCACATGGTCAGCCAATTAAATGAGTGAATCATTTAAGAACAGAAGAGGTAGAGGTGTACTGTGACACTAATCAGACTTATTTCCTCTGAAAGTAATGGATTTCATTATACAGTTGGATTGTGTGGTGAATGAAGTGAAGGTGTCATTTGCAGAGTGGAAAATACGTTCTTTTCAGAGGGCCCGGCATGCTGATAAGCGTACTTTTCTATTCAGTGAGGAAGGCAATGGTAAACCACCTGACTCCTCGTTTTACGTAGTAAAACCTTTACAGGTTCAAACCAGCCTCCATTCGGCTGATGACCGAAACAACATAGTGACAAAACGCGGTACGGTAGGGCACTCTGCCGGCCAGTTTCGTTCACTACACCACTCTAACAAGCTCATTTTTCATCAAAAAATTCTGAAAAAATTTCGCTTCCTAATGAATCTTATTTTATTAAACTATAAATGTTATTATTATACTCTGATATTTATATAAGATACGCTCGTACAAAGTTAGACGTTTAAATCTCATCGCATATTTTGCGTATCACGTAGGCTAATATAACTTCTTTTCCAGGATTACATAATATGCGTTTTATTATTTTGTTATAAAATATAAAATTTTAACTGTAATTTGATGTATGTAGGGCAGAAAGAGAAATAATAAACGAGCTTGAAAAAATCACTTTTTGAAGGGAAGTGAAAGATAGATCATCGCGTCTGGTGTCTCTTTCCTGTTAGTATTCCAAGAAGCTGAATCAGTTTTTATAGTTTTGAACTTTATACCAAACATACGTCAATGTTTAGAAATCAACTACACACGCACAATATCAGTTGAATGAAATTTTAACAAAAAAAAACCGTATAGTAAATAAATGAATGAGGGTATGACGTAACTCTCTTTCGGGCTTGTCAAAACTTATGGTAGGTACATCATTTAGAAAAAAACTCATTGCCTAATACCCCAAAATGAATCGCAGAGATTTTTTCCCGTATTTTGTGCGCGCGCAACTAATTTCGACGGCGTGCGGCTTTCGACAGCGACACCAATGTCAAAACGATTACCGCATGAACAGAACACAATGAGTAGTGAGTACTACTTCAGAGGCAGGCAGCCTGTATCAGGCTACGACGCTGTGGTGCGGGAGCTACTTACTGCGCATGTGCGGCCCGTATGCCACCGTAATTAGTTATATTTTTTTACTTTCTCTTGCCTATATGAATATATAGGAAGGAAAGTATTGTTTTCATGTCGATTTTTCGAAATCGAGTTTTCACCGGATCTATACGTTTTCAGCCCCCCTGAACCTAAAAAACATGTTTTTAGCGATTGGTCTGTGTGTGTGTGTGCGCGTGCGTGCGTGCGTGCGCGCGCGCGTGTGTGTATGTGTGTATGTTTGTGTGTGTGTGTGCGTGCGTGCGTGCGTGCGTGCGTGCGTGTGTGTGAACAGAATATCTCAAGAACGGAACATCGTACGAACTTGAAACATGAAACTTAAGTTACATACCACGACTGGACCCGACGCGAACATTTTCATCAAATCGGTCAACCGGAACTAGTAGTTTATTCGTATAATTTTTCACTTTTTTGTGATTTTCTCAAAAACTGGTCCTACGAATTTTTTAAAAATCGCATCATTTACTCAGTTTTTTATTCTCTACAAGATAGGGTAGGCGCCATGTTTGCTGAAATTCTTGGTGAGGGTGTTTTTACGTAAAAAAAGGGTTTTTTTAAAGATTACGGCTTTAATATGTATTATAGCGCAAAAATTTATATAATAAAAAATATAGAGAATTTAAAAACCTACAACTTTTATTTCAAACATTTTTTTGTATAACGCTTAGTTTAGCGGTAATTAGCGTTTTTCTGTTTTTTTTCTCACGAAAACGTGTGAAAAATCGATTTTTTAAGATTTCGGCTTTGGTACGCATTTTACGACAAAAGTGTATATAATAAAATTTATAGGTAATTAAAATGTCTACAACTTTTATTAGGAGAATTTTTCTCTACAGAGCTTAGTTTAGCGTGAAAGTGTGATTTTCCGTTTTTTTAAGCCAAACTGAGTACGATTTTCATTTTGCGTCATTCACTCATGATTAAAATAAGGTTATGTTTTTGAGGTTAGTGTTTTGTTTATTTCTAATATTTTATTATTAATGTTAGGTTTATTATTAATTATTTGCATTGGCAAGAGAAAGTTGTGTGAGTGTTTCACAATAGATTTTTTATCTTAAATTATTATTTGTGAATCTTTATCTTATTTTATCTTTTATCTTATGCATAATCTTTAATTATTATTATTTTTATTCTAGGATCTACACGTTTTCAGACCCCTTAACCCAAAAAACATGTTTTTAGCGATTGGTCTCTCTCTCTCTCTCTCTCTGTGTGTGTGTGTGTGTGTGTGTGTGTGTGTGTGTGCGCGCGCGCGCGTGTGTGTGTGTGGTTGTGGGAACAGAATATCTCAAGAACGGAATATCTTACGAACTTGAAACTTAAAACTTAAGTTACATACCACTACCGGACCCGACACGAACAGTTTCATCAAAATCGGTCCACCGGAAGTAGTAGTTTATTCGTGTAGTTTTTCACTTTTTTGCGATTTCCTCAAAAACTGGTCCTATAATTTTTTTAAGAATCGCCTGATTTACTAAAGTTTTTATGCTCTACTAGATAGAGTAGGCGCCATGTTTGCTGGAATTCTTGGTGAGGCTGATTTCACATAAAGAAATTGTTTTTTTAAGATTACGGCTTTAATATGCATTTTAGCACAAAAATTTATATAATAAAACATGTAGAGAATTTCAAATTCTACAACTTTTATTTCAAACATTTTTTTGTATAACGCTTAGTTTAGCGGTAATTAGTGATTTTCTGTTTTTTTCTCACAAAAACGTGTGAAAAATCGATTTTTTTTAAAGATTTCAGCCTTAGTATCCATTTTACGACAAAAATGTATAGGCCTAAATAAAATTTATAGGAAATTAAAAGATCTACAACTTTTATTTAGAGCATTTTTCTCTACAGAGCCTAGTTTAGCGTGAAAGAGTGGTTTTCCGTATTTTAAAGCCAAACTGAGGTTGATTTTCATTTTGCGTGTTTCACTCATGATTAAAAAATAGTTATGTTTTTGAGGTTAGTTTTTTTGTTTATTTCTTATGTTGTATGACTAACGTTAGGTTATTTGCATTGGCAAGAGAAAGTTGTGTGATTGTTTCACACCAAATTTTTAAAATATTTTTCCCGTTTATATCGTTAAAAATACTGTAGGTTGTACGAAATATTGTTTCGCCTTTAAAAGAAAAGACATTTGGGCTGCCAAAATATATACCTAATTCGAAAGAAAATGCGTGGTGTTTTTGACTTTCTTTTGTGTCGTCATCATATGAACGAATGTCGTCATCATATGAACGAATGGCTTTGTAGCTATTGTTTGTTTTACTATGGAAATGTCATTCGCATAACCTATGTTACAGTTTCTATTACAAGATTGCACTTAGCGACAGGTCATTAATGATAAGTCGGCTCAAAAAGCCTGTTAGTGAGAATAACTTATCAGTGTTATTTATAAACAAATTCGTTGTATCAGTTCATTAATTTTGTTATGTTAATAATACACTAATTACTTATTCTTACCAGGTAAGTGTGTGTGTGTGTGTGTGTGTGTGTGTGTGTAACTAAACAAAACACTTCGTGGTTAATTAGTGTTTAATTGTTTGATTTCTAATATTTGAAATGTAGATCATTGCTGACGTAGAATTTATACATTATTTATTGTTATTTTGGTTATTTTTCTCTAATCGGAGTTGTTATTTTTTAAACGGTTGTTAAATTTATCGTGTTGTAAATAGGTTTTTAAGCAACAACTTTGCCGATATTAATAAAAATTGCAAACTTATATACCAGGTTTATGAGTTATAGTGAATTGATTTCATTTCAAATAATTTTTTAAACTTTACCTAGTTCGTTTCTTTATTTGTTTTGAGGTTATTCTACTTTCGAGTTTTAACACTTTGTTTTTTTTAAACTTGGTGTTCGTAAGTAAAATGTTTTAAATAATTTTAATAGGTAAGTGTAGTTTTATTTTTTGATTTTTGTATAATTGAGCCTCTTTACACTTGTTTTAGAACTATTATATTATTAAGGCTGTGTTACATATGTCTATTTAATAGCTGTTAGTGAAATAACTGCTACGTAAACGTGTCAGGCCGAAATTTCGGTAGTAGCTGTTGAGTAGCTGCAACACTATTTAATTGAATGCCTGGCTTCTGTACTTCCTTGTGTTTATTGTAGAAATTTTTGTCTGTAGGTAAAATACATTATGAATTGCACCATTTGTTATTGGTGTATGTTAAAGCGTTTTAAGTAGATTTTATCAACGATATAGGAACAAAAGGAAATCCTCCTGGGTTTTGGAATTCATTAAGAGAAGAGATAAGCTGGGTGATTCAGGAATACTGATTAAAGAACTTTCAATTGAGGAGCATTGTTTCGAAACACAACAATGCTGGCTGCATTGGCGTAGTTGGTAACGTGCTCACCTCTCATCATGCGGTCTTGGGTTCAAATCCCATTCAGGCACAGCATATTTTCATACGTTACAAAAAATCATTTCATCCTTCCTTCACCGTCTGCTTTAGCAGTAATTGCAGAACAGTCGGATGTTAAACAAAAAAAAAAAAAAATTAAATCAAAACGCAATTGTGTTTTCTCAAAACACATTTGAAACAAAATGCAACTTGTTCATTCTAAAACGTCCTGAAAAATGCAGTATGGAGATGTTTTTTTTCTGTGTATTATTAATAAGGTAAGGTAGGAAAGCTATATGAGGTGTTGCTATTAAATAATGAGACTGATATTGTAAAAAATTTAATTTCAATTTTATACATAATCACTTATTGTCACCTTCAATATACACTCCTTCTCTATCCCTACAACGCTCCATGCGAATTTTCCTTTGTTGGAAACAGTGCTGGAAGTCATCTTTTGCCAGCTCCTTCAGGACACATGCCGCTTTCTCTTTTACAACTTCCACAGACTGAAGTCTTGTCCCTTTTAATCCTAAACAGTTGCAAATTATTGTGTTACTTGGTTCAATGTAGAGATGAATTTATACTATTCCAGTAACCTGAGGTGGTGGTAGGTTTAATACGAGGGTCATTCGTAAAATAAGGTTCCCTAAGCTGCCGAGACAGAATGTGATGTGCTGGGAGAAATCTGGCAACACTGTCTTACTCATCAGCTCTCCCTCTCTTTTTCCGCACCACTCCCGCCTCGCTACGTCGATCAGTGCCGGTTTAGCAGCCTTCGAAGATGGATCTTCCTATCACTGTTACCGCCAGATGCGAAATTTGCACTGTGATATGTTTTTTAAATGCAAAACGGATTTCAACTATTGACATTCATCGTCAGTTAATCGAAGTTTATGGCGAAAACTGCATATCTGTTCAACATGTTCGGAAATGGCGTAGAGAAATCAGTGAAGGCCGCTCGGAAATTCACAATGAAAACCGAAGCGGACGGCCTTCAGTTTCTGATGGAATGGTCGAAAAAGTTTCTGATGGAATGGTCGAAAAAGACAATATTGCTTAAAGATCGGTGAATCACCATTAACGAACTTGCTTTGTGTATTCCTGAGACTTCCAACACCGCAATCCATAAGATTTTAACGTAAAAATTAGGCTATCACTAAGTGTGTGCGCGGTGGGTACTGCGAATGCTCATTTCTCACATCAAACTCAAGAACTGCTGACAGATTTTGGCTGGACTGTTGTGCCCCCCCCCCCCTACAGCGCGGACCTAGCCCCAAATGATTATCACTTATTCCCAAAATTAAAGGAATACTTGGGTGGCCTGTGCTTCAGTACCGATGATAAAGTCAAGGAAGAGGTTACTCGATTCCTCAAAGGATTGGTGGCAGAATTCTACAACATGGGGATAGAAAAGTTGGAGCATCGTCTTTAAAAGTGTTTAGACAAATGGCGATTATGTAGAAAAATAGTGTAAGTTTTAAGCTTTAAATTGATGTATAACACTAAGATAAAAAATATAGCTGTCTTTTTTTAAAAATGATGGGAACCTTATTTTACGAATGACCCTCGTACTAAAGTAACCCGAGGGTAGTTAAATAGAGAAGCACCCAAAATTTAGCTTTTAGTATATATCTGTTTGTCGTAGGTGTTTATTTTTAAACGATGGCTGACCACAGTAAATGGGTAATTCTTGTAACGGGAGGAACCGGTTTGGTTGGGAGAGCGATACAAACGGTGGTTGAAAAAGAGGGAGAAAAAAGAGATAATGAAGAATGGATTTTCGTTGGATCGAAAGATGCGGATCTCAGGTATGCGGACTGAATATGATTTTATGTTGTGATACTGTTTGATTATGTTGTTAACCCTTTAGATTTCACAATTTCATTTATAACCTTATTGAAAAGTGTGTTTTATTAAGGGTTAATGTACAGGGACCGGCAGAAAAAGTGGATGGTTTTTGATCTGACTGTACATCGCAACAATGGGAGTGGTGAGAACCGGGTCAATGACTTTCATTCCCCGGCTCAATGCCATTACAGTTGCAATGGAGTCGTGGAACGCACAACATCGTGCTTTCGTCATCGAGACTTACTTTAGTAATGGTTACTCGGTAGTCAAAACCCAGCGTTTGTTTCGTACAAAGTTTGGAGTAAGTAGACACGGTAGTGTTCCCAGTCATAATGCAATAATGTGTTGGGTTAAAAATTTTAGAGAAACGGCTTCATCTTTAAAACGGAAACCTACAGGCCGACCACGTGGCGTTCGTACTCCTGAAAACTCAGATGCTTTGCGATTGTCAGTAGCCAGAAGTCCATGTCGCCCTGCTGCATATCATGCAGCTGTGCTAGGAATATCAGATCGGAGTGTTCGAAGAATTTTGCATTTCGATCTTCATTTTTATCCGTATAAAATCGTTACTGTTCAAGAACTAAGCCAACATGATTTCCAAAACAGATGAGAATGTGCACAATCAATTCTGAACATTTTAACTAACGATTCAATAATCATAATGTCAGATGAGGCCTATTTTTACCTGTCTGGTTATGTAAATAAAGAAAATTTCCGGTACTGGGCAACCCGCAACTTTCTGTCTGCTGCAACAAAAGTCTATCGCTGCGAACGCTTCAGTTGCATTGGAAAAGTGACGTCAGAATTATTAAAACCAAGTAAACAGCATCCCGTGTTGTGGGACCGTTCAATATTATAATATAGGGACGCTAACATGTGCAACTTAGCTTGGGAAGAAATTGCCAACATTTTACAGAAACCAAACAAAGTAAATCTGTTTCATTTAGTATATAACCCGTTTAAATTCCCAGTGTGCATGGTATTTTATAAATGGGCATTTGCCAGGGAGTTTAGCGAACCAATTTAAATGTATCAAAAATATGGGCTAAGATGGCTTAAAAAAAATATTGCTTTAAATTTTAACTTGTAAAAATTGAGTGTCATAGTCACAGTTGCTACGACAAAATGTAAAAACATAAACAATAGGCAATCAGAGAAACAAGATGCGCGTCAGCTAGAGTAAAAATCTTGTGTGAAACATTCACATGACTTTCTCTTGCTGATGTAAATAATAAACAATACAACCTAACATTAGTAATAATACATTAGAAATATACAAAAAGACTTACCTCATAAAAAGGTAACCTAATTTTAATCATGAGTGAAAGATGCAAAATGAAAATCACCTCAGTTTGGCTTAAAAATATGGAAAATCACTCTTTCACGCTAAACTAGGCTCTGTAAAGAAAAATGCTTTAAATTAAGGCTGTAGATCTTTTAATTTACTATAAATTTGATTGTAAACACTTTTATCAAATAATGCATACTAAGGCTGAAATCGTAAAAATCTACTTGTTTTCATGAGAGAAAACAGAAAATCGCTAATTACTGCTAACTAAGCATAATACAAAAAAAATGTTTAAAATAAAAGTTGTAGGATTTAAAATTGTCTACAACTTTTATTATATAGTACATTTTTATGCTGAAATGCATATTAAATCCGCAATCTTAAAAAAAAAATTTTTTTACATGGAAACAGCCTCCCCAAGAATTTCAGCACAAATGACGCCTACCCTATCTTGAAGAGCATAAAACATGAAGTAAATGAGGTGATTTTAAAAAAAATTGTAGGTTGGGTTTTTGAGAAAATTGCAAAAAAGTGAAAAATTACACGAATAAACTACTACTTCATATAATGAATTAATATAATAATTTCACTAACCTTCTTTTTAAACTGCATTACCTTTATTGTAATTTCTACTTACACGTGTTTCGGTGGATCCACCATCATCAGAGTAAATGAAAAACTGAAACTAAAAAATTTTTTCTCATTTATTTAAAATTTACAGAAGATGGTACATCTTCAGTCACTTGTAAGTGACTGAAGATTTACTCTGATGATGGTGGATCCACCGAAACACGTGTAAGTAGAAATTACAATAAAGGTAATGCAGTTTAAAAAGAAGGTTAGTGAAATTATTATATTAATTCATTATATGAAATAGAAATAATTTCAAACTGCAGGATGCATTATAAAGATTTATTTTTGAACTATTACTTCAGTCGACCGATTTTGATGAAAATGTTCGTGTTGGGTCCGGTAGTGGTTTGTAACTTAAGTGTCAATTTCTAGTTCGTACGATGTTCCGTTCTTGAGATATTCTGTTTGCACATACACAGACACACACACAAACACACACACACCCACACACAGACCAATCGCTAAAAACATTTTTTTTGGGTTGAGGGGGTCTGAAAACTTATAGATCCGGTAAAAACTCGATTTTGAAAACTGTACATGAAAACAATACTTTCCTTCCTATATTTTCATATAGGCAAGAAAAAGTAAAAAAGACGATAGCTTTTTACACTAGCAACTAAAAATCTACATGCAAATGAAAAACACTGAAATAAAAAACGAAAGACACTGTTTACTAAAAGAAAAGGCGATCTAAGAATTTAAATTTTATATAATCGATCTGGTTGGACCATATATCGAGTATTAATAAATCGATACAAGCAATATTTTCTGAAAACGTAGCTCAAGCAACGCTACTGGCCGGCAAGATCCAAATGAATTACGAGTTGCGAAGAACAACTGAGTGAGAAAGAAATATTTAGAAAGAGAGGGGAATATTGCTCCCCACACATGTCAGTGCGTAACAGCCTGCCTACTATTGTTATATTTCTAGTTACAAATAGATTTAATTTTCTCTTGTATTATTACCGAAATGAAATTAAAATTTACCGCTTATATGCAGATATTGTCTTTTATGAAAATTCAATCTTAATGTAGGCCCTACTACAACAATTCATATATATGTCTTCCACGCCGGAAATCTCACTTCCTGAAAAATTCTCGTCTGAATCGTCACTGTCAGTATTAGGATTTATTACCATGCTATCAATCACATCATCTAAAGTATATTCGTTTTGCATTAGTTCAGTTTCTCACCCTAAGACGTGTTCACATTGAGATTTCCAGTTATCGGTAGAAAATCTAGTAATAAAATCATCACATAGTTTTCTGACATTAAAATTATAGTTGACATTATTTTTACTTACGTAATCTTTAAGTGAAGCCCATTTGCCTCCTATTCATGTTCAAGTGAAGAAGGAGGCGATAAGAACTGCCTTGAGGCTGGAGGGCGAGTTCGGGGTCCCATCAGGGGAGATGGGCCACACCGAGATCTTCAAAGGGATTGAGGGGATGGGTGTGGTAGGTGGTCCTCGGGACCGTATGTACAGAGCATACGACTTCTCCGACACACTGAGGGTGAAAATTTTTGATCGTCAGGAGTGGGCGGAGGGACAGCCAGTGATACCGGAAGGGGTTACCTTTTGGTACACTGACGGCTCAGAGATGAGCGGAAGAGCGGGAGTGGGGGCCTGGGGGGCCGGGGGAAAGATTTCCCTGGCCCTTGGGTGTAACATAACCGTCTTCTAAGATGAAATATTGGCCATTAAGGTCTGTGCGGCTCAGGGGGTCGCACACTTATATTTATATGCAGTTGCAAAGTGGTTGGCTGCAAAAGAAGAGCGCTGATGGGTAAGGGTGTGTAAACACCTTCTCAGATAAGTGCACTAGATCCTAGGCAGATCCTGCGCTGTATCGAAAGTGTGGGTCTTGCAGAAATAGGAATAGGGGCAATCACAAAAGATCTTTTAGGTCGCGGTGAGGAGGGGCTGCAGAAGCCTGAACGCCCTTATTGTAAAGTAAAGTTGTAAAGTAAGTGAAGCCCAAACCAACTCGACCGGGTTCAAATCGGGATGGTACGGAGGAAGTCGTAATACAACATGACTTTTACTTTTTAAAATTTTATTTTAAAAAAAATTGTCGCTCCAGCCACACGCGCTTGAACTTTGACTAACGGAATTTCTGGGCTCCCGTGAATTGCCTCCTGACGCATGAATTCTAATAATGAGCAATTACTTCACGTCCTTGAGAGTGAATAATTTTTTGCTTCATTCTACTTATTACACTCATAGCGCTGTTAATAAAATATTATGCTGTTATTTTAAATACACTAAAATACTATTTTAAATAAATGCACAATTGCACTGTTTTAAATAAACTAACAGTGAACATGCTGGCCGCCTCAGATAAAAAAATTTTTTAAAAAATAAACTAGCTCTGAAACACTTTTAATATACACAATTACACTGTTTTAAATAAACTGGTTTTTGATAACGTATAAAAGAAAATCACGTCTCATAGTATGTAAGGTACTATTCTAAAGAAACCGACTGGACTACAAAACCGAAACACTACTTTTTTGACCCACTGTACGGATGTTCACTGTTTGGTGAGTGGGAACACACTGGCTCTGGAAACCCCCCCCCACTACATCCTTTGCTACTGCGCATATACAACTCACATCTCATTTGGAATAAGTTGGCCTGTACACCAATGTGAAAACGGCCTTGAGGTTAACCTAACATAAGATAGGATAAAATACGTTACCCTAAAGGAAACCTAATTGTATATAGTGACTTATGTCATTTTTGTATTTTTAGTGACACAGAACAAACGAGAAAGCTATTTGAAAAATATAAACCGACTCATGTGATTCATTTGGCAGCCATGGTCGGTGGATTGTTTCATAATATGTCAAATAATCTTGATTTTTTGGTATGTATTAATTTTTGTTCTGTTTTATATTGTAAATATTTGAAGGTCGTTATGACTGATCTAGTTAAGTGCTTGTTATACTATTTTTCAGCGTTGATGAGCTCTGAATGTACGAGGTGTGGCTATTAAATAACGAGACTGACGTTGTAAAAAAATTTATTTTTATTTCATACATAATCACTTATTGTCACCTTCAATATACACTCCTTCTCTATCCATACAACGTTCCATGCAAATTTTGCATTGTTGGAAACAGTGCTGGAAGTCATCTTCTGTCAGCTCCTTCAGGACACGTGCCACTTTCTCTTTTACAGCTTCCACAGACTCAAATCTTGTCCCTTTTAATGCAGGTTTCACCTTCGGGAACTGGTAGAAGTCACATGGTGCAAGATCTGGTGAATATGGTGGATGTTCTAACACTGAAATGCTGTACTTGGCTAGGAACCTCTTCACAGATAACGCGGAATGAGCTGGCGCATTGTCTTGGTGGAGAACCCATGATTTGTCCTTCCACATTTCAAGGCGTTTTTTCCTTACTCTTTGACATACAGTAGTTTAGAAAGTACCTCAAGGTAATAATATTGATTAATTGTTTAACCTCCAGTGAAGGTACACAATCACATGGATATAAAAAAAACTATCATCATTGCTTTAAATTTTGACTTGCTCATTCGAGCTTTTATGGCTCTCGGTGAAGTTCGGCTCTTCCAGTGCAAGGATTGGGGCTTCGTTTCCAAGTCATAAGTAAAAAACCACGTTTCATCACATGTTATTATCTTCTACCTGTTCCCTAAGGTGAAATCTGCATTAAAAGGAGCAAGATTAGAGTCTGTGGAAGCTGTAAAAGAGAAAGCGGTACGTGTCCTGAAGGAGCTGACAGAAGATGACTTCCAGCACTGTTTCCAACAATGGAAAATTCGCATGGAGTGTTGTAGGGATAGAGAAGGAGTGTATATTGAAGGTGACAGTAAGTGATTACGCATAAAATAAAAATAAAATTGTTTACTTCAGTCTTTTTATTTAATAGCCACACCTCGTATGTTGGCCCTTATTCACTTCACAGCTAGCCAATGACTTGTCAGCAATGTTCCCAATACTTGCTCTCGTAGTTCTGTTATATTTTTCGTCAGCCATTTTTTTGGTTTCAAAAATTGTAACCTATGAACATACAACCGGCCAATTATATTATAAAGTATTTTATGTTAACGCACTCTATAATCGATGTGTTCAGTACGAGGTGGAAGACATGAGTGAATTACTTCGGCTCTTATACACATGCGTGGGTAATGTTTGTCACGGTGATACATTTGTACAGTCTGACAACGCTGGAAAATGTTCTGATTGGTCTAAACTCATGGAACAGCAGAGCTCATCAACGGTAAAAAGCGTTATAGTTGGGCAGATGATATTGAACGCTCTGACTGCAATTCGTGGAAATACTAGTTGATAAATTGGGCTGTGTTAACTGCATCACCGTATGGCGACATTAAGTGGCAAACCTTATTTGTTTGGTGGCCCTGAAAAGGGCCGTTTAAGCGGTGGTCGTCTTGATGAAAAGCGTTGGTCGTAGTCGTCATGGCGGTCGACGAGCTGGGTGACACGGCGTGTCGTCATCCAGTGGAGTCATCCATCTTCTTCCCTTGCAGTAGTGCGTCGATGGCTGTTTCGTCTGGTCCGGTGGGTGTAAGGCTCGATCGAGAGATCACTGTGGGCATTGCTTGCATCAGTGGGCGATGACAATCCGGTCGACGGCTTACAGTGACGGGTCGGCGAACAGAAGCATCATCTTCTCTCTTGCGGGGTCGTAGATTAATCTTCGCTGGGGTCCGGCAGCCGTGTGCCGTGGTGGACGTCTTGTCGATGCCGTAGGAAGTGAATCTCTCTGTGTCTGGATCAGTATTGAATCCGTCGGCTCAGTGCAGCACTCTTTATATAGCTGCCGAGAGTGCTGTGGTAGAGGGCAGCTACTGGCTCGGCCTTGATGACAAAGGCCTCTGTTGGTGCGCAGCCGAAAGGTTTGTCGGTGCGCTGCTAAAGGGCCTACCACGCCGACAAAGGCCGGAAGAAGTATTGAGGCTGGCAACACAGTAAATGATTAATTAGAAGGGGTGGCGGTAACAACTGTATAATTTAATTTGTTTTTTGTGGTTAGTGCAACTTGCTTCTCTATGCCAGGGTCCTGGGTTTGATTCTCGGTCAGATCTGCCATTTTTTCATCGCTCATTTTCGTATATCATCATTCTCCATCGTCTATATTAGCAGAAATAGCAAAACAGTCAGCGGTAAAAAAATTCTTTTGTACAGAATAAAAGTATGTTTAAATCTTTGAACACTTTCTCCAGTAAGAAAGTTCTGAATTCTCATCATTAAAAGATGTAATTAAATAGTTCTTTAGCATGTTTACTGATATAAACGATCGTCGTCCAATATTCTACTTCTCTTTATTTCTGGTTTTGAGCCAATTCCAATTGAATCTGGAATTTCAAACCCAATTCAGGCCCACTAACTTTGTGCGTAGATTACGAAACCGAAAACAACTTTACTTTTATTTTGAATATTTTTTGGTGGCAATTACTGTGACCTTGTTTTAGTATAATTTTTGTAGATTTTGTAAAAAATTTACAAAAACTTGTATCTACAGTTTTTTATAGATACAATAAACTGTTTGTTGTCTCTTGTAGTTTTCGACATCTGGATCTGAAGGATGGATATAAGAAAATGATTGCTGACAATTTTAAAAATGGCTGCCAAAAAATACCAGATGTGACGTGGAATAGGACACTTGGCATAGATGCCAGTTGTGTTGAACTCCTCTTTTTTGGTTTAACGTCCGACTGTTCTGCAATCACTGCTAATGCAGACGGTGAAGGATGAAATGATTTTTTTGTAACGTATGAAAATATGCTGTGCCTGAATGGGATTCAAACCCAAGACCGCATGATGAGAGGCGAGCACGTTACCAACTACGCTAATGCAGCCAATTTTGAGCTCTATATTAACTGAGAATCTTTAGTTAAGTTATAAATGCTGGTAATTTTTTTCAGAGAATCAACCTGAAAATAAACGATAATGTGTTAGAAACAAGTTACCAAATGGGCGTTGTTAAAGTGATATCATGTTTGTCAACTTGTATATTTCCAGACAAAACTACGTACCCGATAGATGAAACTATGGTATGTACCTTCTTCTGTATATCTTCTCTCTATTGTATTAAGTGTTGACAAAAATTAAATTTAAAAAGTTAAAAAATAAATCTGGTGTGAAACACTCACACGACTTTCTTTTGCCAATGCAAATGATGAACAATATAACATAACATTAGTAATAAAACATTATGAATAAATAAAGAAACTAACCTCAAAAAATATAACCTTATTTTAATCATGAGTGAAAGATGGAAAATGAAAACCAACCTTAGTTTAGCTTAATAATTTGAAAAATCACTCTTTCACGCTAAACGAGGCTATGTCGAGAAAAATGCTTAAAATAAAAGTTGTAGGTCTTTTAATATCCTATAAATTTGATTATATGTATTTTTATCATAAAATGGATATTACGACCAAAATCTTAAAATTCGATTGTTTTTTTACAAATTTTCATGAAAAAACAACAGATTACCGTTTACTAAGCATTATACAAAAAAATGTTTGAAAGACTGCAATCTTAGAAAAAACATTTTTTTCTATGAAAGCACAGCTTCCCCAAGAATTTCAACGGACATGGCGCCTACCCTATCTTGTACAGCATAAAAAATGTAGTAAATGAGGTGATATTAAAAAGAATTGTTTAAGCCGTTTGTGAGAAAATCGCAAAAAAGTAAAAAATTACACAAATAAATTACTACTTCTGGTTGTGTATAATCAAAGTTGTAAGGAACAAAAAAATTTGCAATTTTTATTTATTAATCATTTTTCTCTACGGAGCCTCGTTTAGAGACAATTACTAATTTACGGTCTTTATAAGTCAATAGGTGATGTACGAGGTGTGGCTATTAAATAACAAGACTGACGTAAAAACATTTATTTTTATTTTATATAATCAGTTATTGTCACCTTCAACATACACTCCTTCTCTATCCCTACAACGCTCCATGCAAATTTTCCATTGTTGGAACAGTGCCAGAAGTCATCTTCTGTCAGCTCCTTCACGACACATACCGCTTTCTCTTTTACAGCTTCCACAGACTCAAATCTTGTCCCTTTTAATGCAGATTTCATATTAGAGAACAGGTAGAAGTCACATGGTGCAAGATCTGGTGAATAAGGTGGATGTTCTAACACTGAGATGCTGTACTTGGCTAGGAACCTCTTGACAGATAACGTGAAATGAGCTGGCGCATTGTCTTGGTGGAGAACCCATGATTTGTCCTTCCACTTTGGGGGTTTTTCCTTACTCTTTGTCGTAGTTTAGGAAGTAACTCAAGGTAGTATTATTGATTAATTGTTTGACCTTCAGGAACCCAGTGAAGGTATACAATCCCATGGATATAAAAAATAAACAATCATCATTGCTTTAAATTTCGATTTACTCATTCGAGCTTTTTTATCTCTTGGTGAAGTTCGGCTCTTCCAGTGCATGGACTGGCGATTCATTTCCGGATCATAAATAAAAAACCACGTTTCATCACATGTTATTATCTTCTACCTGTTCCCTAAGGTGAAATCTGCATTAAATAGGACAAGATTTGAGTCTGTGGAAGCTGTAAAAGAGAAAGCGGCACGTGTCCTGAAGGAGTTGACAGAAGATGACTTCCAGCACTGTTTCCAACAATGGAAAATTTGCATGGAGCGTTGTAGGGGGATAGAGAAGGAGTGTATATTGAAGGTGACAATAAGTGATTATAAATATAAAATTAAAATAAAAACGTCAGCCTCGTTAGTTAATAGCCACACCTCGTACATTCATTTAGCATCATTCTCACATGATCAAAATTAGTTTATGTTTTCTATTTTACATTATTTACTCATGATTAAACATAGGTTATATTGTTCATTATCTACATTGGTAAGAGATATTCCTGTTATTGTTCGTTAGAGTTAGTTTGTCATGTTAGAGTTAGTGCTAGTTTTCAGATTAGATTTTTATTTACTATTTACACATTTATTTTGTGCAGGAGACAGAAGATGATCTTCAACAAGTGGTACATGTGTTACACAAACTATTTAAAGATTTTGGCGTAAAAATTTCCATTGGTAAAACTAAAATAATGGCTTTTAAAGGCAAATATCCTGTTCGTTCAAAAATAGTTTTTGGTAATACCGGTATGGAGAGAGTATCTCACTTTCATTATTTGGGGTGTTTTGTGGGATTTAATTCTGATTAGGATATAGAGCAGAAATTGAGCCAATTCCAGAGGATATGCGGGATGTAAGCAGAATTTTGGGTAATGGAGCGAGAAAGAACACAAAACTTAAGTTCTGTAAAATTATGGGTGCTCCAGTTTTTCTGAACGGAAGTGAGTCGTGGACAACAACAAAAACCCAAGAGCGGAGAACCCAAACAGCAGAGATGAGATTTCTGGACAGAATGAGGAAATAAGGCAGAATTGGGTATTTACAACTTGAACGGAAAGATAAAGGATTATAGCCAAAGTGGAGAGAGCACATGGCAAGGATGCCAGATCACAGGATACCTAAGCAGGTACACTAATATGCTCCAGAAGGGAAAAGGGATGTTAGTAGACCTAGGAGAAGATGGAGATAAATGATATAGTATGTGAGTTCGGAACAGGCTGCGGCCTAATCTTGGTTGGAAGAAGATTATGTACATATTAACCGTATTTCTAAAATTATTCTTCTGTATTTCAAATTTTCTTTAACCCGAATTAGTATCATATTTCGTAGAGTTTCAATACTGTATTTGGTATTTTTTAGTCATTTAGGCAACCCCATTAGTACGAGAAAAAGCTCACAGGTAATTTTAGATTAAATTTTACTCTGATTTATTTTTATTTTCTCTTGCCTATGTGAATAAAATTGGAAAGAACGTATTGTTTCCATGTTGATTGTTCGAAATAGAGTTTTCACCGGATCTACATGTTTTCAGACCCCCTGAACCCAAAAAACATGTTTTTAGCGATTGTTCTGTGTGTGTGTGTGTGAACAAGAATATCTCAACAATGGAACATTGTACGAATTTGAAACTTGAAACTTAAGTTAGACACCACTACCGCACCCGACACGAACATTTTCATCAAAATCGGTCAACCGGAAGTGGTAGTTTATTCGTGTCATTTTTAACTTTTTTGCAAGTTTCTCAAAAACGGCTCCTACAATTTTTTTAAAATCGCTTGATTTACTGTATTTTTTATGCTCTACAAAATTTTTTTCTTTTAAAAAAATTGTTTTTTTTTAAGATTGCGACTTTAGTATGCATTTTAGCGCAAAAATCTGTCTAGTAAAAGTTGTAGAGATTTTCAAATTCTACAACTTTTATTTGAAAATTTTTTTGTACAATGCTTAGTTTAGCGGTAATTAGCGATTTTCTGTTTTTTTTCCTCATGAAATTGTGTAAAAAAAATCAATTTTTTTTTAAAGATTTCAGCCTTGTTATGCATTTTACGACAAAAAAAGTGTAATCAAATTTATAGGAAATTATAAGATCTACAACTTTATTTAGAGCATTTTCCTCTAAAGCCTAGAGCGTAGTTTAGGGAGAAAGAGTGATTTTCCGGATTTTTAAGCTAAACTGAGGTCGATTTTCACTTTACTCATGGTTAAAATAATATTCTGTTTTTGAGGTTAGTTTTTTTGTTTATTACTAATGTTAGGTTATATTATTAATTATTTGTGTTGGAAAGAGAAAGTTGTGTGAGTGTTTCACACCTGATTTTTCTTTTAGTACTAAATTAATTTTACTTTGTTTGTACGTTTGTTTATTTTTTCAGATACATAATGGTCCACCTCATCCGTCAAATTTTGGTTATAGCTATGCGAAACGTATGTTGGACATTTCTAACCATGCGTATCATGAGAAGTATGGTAAAATATTCACCTCGATCGTGCCTTGTAATGTTTTCGGACCGTATGACAATTTCAATTTGAAAAACAGCCACGTCATACCAGGGCTTATACGGAAACTACATGATCTAATCAGTTCAGGTAATTCTCATTTTAATATGCAGCGTGATTATAAGTGAAATAGACAGTTGTTGTTTAGGTCATCAGCCCCACCAAAGAGAGGTTTTACTAAGTAAAACAAGGAGTCAGGTGGTTTACCATTGCCAACACTCACTGAGTGAAAAATTATGCTTAACAGCATGCCAAGCCCTCTGAAAAGCACATATTTTCCACTCTGCAAATGACACCTTCACTTCATTCACCACAGGGTCTGGGTGTATAATGAAATTCATTACTTTCAGAGGAGATAACTCTGATTAGTGTCACAGTACACCTCTACCTCTTCTCTTATTAAATGATTCAGTCATTTAATTGGCTAACCATGTGATAAGAAACACAACTATTTATTTTAGCCCTGCAACGGACAGATTGAGTGTAAATAAATTGATACTCCACCTGTCTGTTATGAGCATTCGATAGCTTATAGAAAATTTATTTTTGAAAAGTTAAGGTAATTACTTACATGATTATATAGAAGAATTCATTAAGTTTTTATTGAAAATATTTACAGATGTTCAATGTGTGCACCATTTGTAACACAACAGATATCAACACGGTAGTCGAGTTCCTCCCACACATGATTAAGCATATGACGGTCAACTGTGGCTAGAGCATTTGCAATGCGTTGTTTTAGATCATCGATATCTACAGGAAGCGGTGGTACAAAAACTTTGTCTTTTACATAACCACTTAAGAAAAAGTTGCAGGGCATTAAGTCTGGACTACGAGGTGGCTGCGGCGTAAACACAATGTTTTCCTCACTTGCACGGCCGATCCATCGTCTAGGAAGACGTTCATCAAGATAATTTCTGACCTGTAAGTGCCAGTGAGGCGGAACTTCATCTTGTACAAAAATGAAGTTATCACTATCTTCCTGGAGTTGAGGCATTAACCATTCATTTAACATGTCCAGATAAATTACTCCGGTTACTGACACTTCGTGAAAGAAGAACGGCTCGTAAACCTTTTCATGAGATAATGCGCAAAAGACGTTTACTTTAGGGGAATCGCGTGTATGCTGTAAAGTTATTTTTGGGTTTTCTGTGCCCCATATTCTAACATTATGTATAATAACTTTTCCACTAATGTGAACGTTACATTCATCACTGAAAATTAGGTGATTTAAGAATGTGTCGTCATTTTCAACACAATGTTGTATCTCCAGACAAAAATTTTTACATAGGACTTTATCACTGGTATTTAAACTTTGTACTAACTGCAATTTATAAGGTGTCATTTTCAAACATTTCCGCAGAATTTTCCACACAGTCGGTTGAGGAATTTGCAATTCTAAACTTGCTGATCTAGTTGATTTTCCTGGACTTAAGAAATACCATTTGTACATAAACATCACGAACACTATCAATTTGTTCTTCTGTAACAGAAGGTCTTCCAGTACTCTTCCTTTTACACAGGCATCCACCGTTTTCAAAATGTTTATACCAGTCATAGATTGATTGCCTTGTTGGTGGTGGTTTACCGTATCTTGTTCTGAAATGACGTTGCACAACCGTAACAGAGTTTGTTTTGGCTAATTCAAGAACACAATAACCTTTCTCCACTTGAGTAGTGGCCATTTTGCTTGACTGGTCATTGAAACAGCAGCCAAAAACAAAATGCTAGCAACAGTTGTACAAACATAAACTTTAAAACATTGCTTACCAACCTATATCATTTACTATATTCAAATAGACCAGTTTGATGTTTAAGAAGCTGTCGAAAGTATCTATTTCATTTATAATCACCCTGTACAGTCGATCCTTGATTATCCGTATGGAATATCCCTCAATAAATTGGAAACTGTTTTAGATAGAACGCTGTAATTTTCTGCATAACTTATTGGTCAACTACCTCTACCTTTTGACGTACAACTGAATTTCAACCCCTTCTTGGGGGATGGCCCAGGGATTGTAACTTGAATATTTGAAATGGGTACACCCACTGCATGATGTGCCAATTTAAAGTTATCTTTTAAAACAAAGTAAATGGCATAAATAAAAATTGTCTACAATGTCTGTATCTAAAATGGTGGACAATTGAAATTTGGGTTTTTGGGTGAACCATAGTGTATATATATATTTATGGGAACCCCTCAATGGCCGGCCCATTTTTTTTTTTTTTTGTTTTTTGGTTTAACGTTCGACTGTTCTGCAATTGCTGCTAATGCAGACGGTGATTGATGAAATGATTTGTTGTAACGTATGAAAATATGCCATGCCTGAATGGGATTCGAACCCAAGACCGCATGATGAGAAGCGAGCATGTTACCAACTACGCCAATGCGGCCGGCGAAGTGGCTGCATTGGCCACTGGCCCATTGGCGTAGTGGTTAGTGCAACTGGCTTCTGTGTCGGGGTCCTGAGGTTCTATTCCCGGTCAGGTCTGGTATTTTTTCATCACTCATTTTCGTATATCATCATTTTCCACCACCTGCATTAGCAGAAATTGCAATACAGCCGGATGTAGAAATAAAACAAAAAAGCTCAATAAATTGGAATCTGTTTTAGATAGAACGCTGATAACATATTGGTCAACTACTTTATCTTTGGACATACAAAAACTGAATTTCAACCTCTTCTTGGAGGATGGCTCTAATATTTTAAATGGGAACACTAATTGTGTGATGCATCATTTTAAACGTCTTAGTTTATAATGTTTCAAAGAGTAGAAAGTAGCTTTCAGAGTGTCCTTATTTATACATTTTTCTTTTAGACCTAAAATTGAGTTTTCAGCTTTAAATTTTTGGTGATTTTCCCCTGAACCCTAATTATGGTTGTAATTATAAACCCCCCTGAATTACCCCTCCTCGCAATAACTTTCGGCTCCACCGTTATACAGCCTGTTGAAATTTATTCTGCAAGGGAAAGTAAACGACAGGAGTCCAGGAAGGAGGAGAATTTCCTGGCTCAAATTTTTTAAAAATGAGTTTTGGATCTATGAAACTTTTCCGAGTAACAGACAAAATCGAAATCACCATTTTAGTAATAGCACCCTTGTTCATTTTTCACATCTTCTTCTTCTTCATGATCAGGTGCCCGTCTGTTCCGAATGTTAGCGAACGTCGTAGCAATATTCTCACTTTGTTTGTTGCTCTGTGAAATAGCTCTTCTGAACTCTTTCTTCCTGAATGAAGTTCTCAGATTTCAAAGCCACGACAACGTGCTTCTGCAAGGTCCAAGCTTTTGTTTTGTACTGTTCACGTACAAGAAAATTTATTTATTACTTTCTCTTGCCTATACAAATATATAGGAAGGAAAGTATTGTTTTCTTGTCAACTTTTAGAAATTGAGTTTTCACCGGATCTACATGTTTTCAGACCACCTGAATCCAAAAAACATGTTTTTAGCAATTGGTGTGAGTGTGTGTGTGTGTGTGTGTAAACAGAATATCTCTAGAACGGAACATTGTACAAACTTGAAACTCGAAACTTAACCTTTAAAAGACGGGAAGCTGTCTCAGTGGCTTTTATCAACAGATGTGTTCAGAGAGTTTTAAAAGAGACGCTCCGTACTAATTGTCAACTTAACCACAGGAAATAGTATACTTTTCTTGCAGGGAATTTTCTAATGTGTGTAACAGTGCAATCAGAAATAAAATATCATGAAAGGAAAATTTTGTATTTCAGTTTAAAATGTTGGTAGCATGTAAGAAAATCCAGTTTTTTTTCGTAGCAGGGGAATGGCTTGTAACACCCACACAAATTAAAATACACGTGTGTCTTGTGTGTGTGTGTGAAGTATGAATGTTTATACATTGGTAGTTTGTCCTTGAAAAGGCAGAAGGTCTCATTTAACAGGTTTACGAACGGTTTTAGACAAAGATGGATGATTTTTGTTAGTATTGCATTAGCTTAGTTAAAACTATACCATTTACGTTTGAGACCTCTTACAATGTTGATCAAAACATGTATTTATACAGTAGGCAATGTTCTATTCAGCTTTGCCCATAAGAACAGCCCTAAGTAAATAAGATAAAAGAGTTTATTCGCAAGATCGTTATGATAAATTTGAAGGACATTTTCGTAAAAACATGTACTATTTAAAAAATTTGTAACTCTTTACAAATTTTTCGGAAAATGAATTGAAAATTACCCATTTTGAAGAAAATTCTTCTTTACAAAATATATTCTATAAAATTTTTGATAAACTGAATTTTAAGCCCTTCAGAGTAAAAAATGTACACCAAGTACTTTATATTACCGTGCGAAATTTTTCGCTAGCCACAGCGAAGACAATAGTAAAGTTATTTTCAAAATTTTATATTCAAAAAATTGGTACGTATTTCATAAATTAACTGTATTTTTTTCAGAATTTTATATCTATTAGTAAATAAGATAAAAGAATTTATTTGCAAGACTCTTATGATTAGTTTGATGTTTTACAAAATTACGAACAGAGTGCGTAGGTTAAAGGTTAAGTTAGGTACTACTGTAGGACCCGACACAAACATTTTCATCAAAATCGGTCAACCGGAAGTAGTTAGTAGTTTATTCAAGTAATTTTTCACTTTTTGCGATTTACTCTAAAACTGCATCTACAATTTTTTTAAAAAAAATCGCCTCATTTACTAAATTTTTTATACTCTACAACATATGGTAGGCACCATGTTTGCTGAAATTCTTGGTGAGGCTGTTTTCACATAAAAAAAATGGTTGTTTTAAGATTGCGGCTTTATTATGCATTTTAGCGTTAAATTTATATAATAAGAGTTGTAGAGAATATAAAACCATACAACTTTTATTTCAAACATTTTTTCGATAACGCTTAGTTTAGCTGCAATTCACGATTTTCTGTTTTTTTCTCACGAAAACATGTAAAAAATTGATTTTTTTAAAGATTTCAGCCTTAGTATGCATTTTACAACAAAAGTGTATATAATCAAATTTATAGGAAATTAAAAGATCTACAAATTTTATTTAAAGCATTTTTCTCTACAGAGCCTAGTTTGGCATGAAAGAGTGGTTTTCCGTATTTTTAAGCCAAACTGAGGTTGATTTTCATTTTGCGTCTATCACTCATGATTTAAATTAGGTTTTGTTATTGTTAATTATTTACATTGGCAAGAGAAAGTTTTGTAAGTGTTTTACACCAGATTTTTTTTGTATGTTTGTTTTTCAGGTGGCGAAGTGTTTACAGTACTTGGTTCTGGCAAACCTCTGCGTCAGTTTATCTATTCAATAGATTTGGCTAAATTGATTATATTTATCTTAAGAGAATACAATAGTGTTGAACCAATAATTTTATCAGGTGAGTCCATCGTATTTTATTGTGTTTTGATTGTTTCCGTTGTAGACATAAAAGATAAAGATCGTTCGGGATCTTTGAAACTATGATATCATTTGTCTGTAGGAAAAGTTGATTGGAAGTACGATGGTCATTCGGAAAGGAAAGTAAAGAGCATTTTGATCTGACGAGCCGTGCAGTTCCCCCATCACTTCCACTGCTGAGTCATTTACCTTCCACTCACCTTGTGTCAGTCTGGTGCCATCATTGAGCCGATAATCGTGTTGTCACCGGATGGCACATTAAGTGGCAAACCTTATTTGTTTGGTGGCCCTGAAAAGGGCCGTTTAAGCGGTGGTCGTCTTGAAGGGAAGCGTTGGTCGTAGTCATCGTGGCGGTCGAGAAGCTGGGTGACACGGCGTGTCGTTGTCCAGCGGAGAAGTCATCTTCTTCCCTTGCAGTAGTGCATCGATGGCTGCTTCATCAAGGGACCGCTGTGGGCATCGTTCGCGTCAGCGGGCGATGACGGTCCGGTCGACGGCTTATGGTGACGGGTCGGTGAGTGGAAGCATCATCTTCTCTCTTGCGGGGTCGTCGATTAGTCTTCGCTGGACTCCGGCAGCCGTATGCCGTGGTGGACGTCTTGTCGATGCTGTAGACTGGTGGAAGTGAATCCCTCTGTGTCTTGATCAGAATTGCATTGCCCGGCTCAGTGTAGTGCTCTTTATATAGTCGCCGAGAGCGCTGTGGTAGAGAGCGGTTATTGGTCTTGGCCTTGATAACAAAGGCCTCTGTCGGTGCGGAGCCAAAAGTTTTGTCGGTGCGCCGCTAAAGGGCCTACCACGCCAACAAAGGCCGGAAGAAGTATTGAAGGCTGGCAACACAGTAAATGATTTATTAGAAGGGGTGGCAGTGACAGTGTATTGATTATTTGTCTTTAAAATGTGTGACAAAATTAACGATTTCGCCAAATGTTAGGTTGGTTTTATAATATGCTTTTTGAATACTGTAGGAGTGAGACCTATCAAAATTTACAGACAAATAACAAAAGTTTTTTTCTGGTAATGTGAGAAATGAAGTTTCAGTTCGAAATTGGCGCATGAAGTTTAATGGCGGATGGACGAATGTTCTAAATGAAGAATGTTCCGACTGACCTTCAGCTGTAACTGATGAACTGAAATCAAAAATTGATGAACTTGTTGCAACAGGTTTGATGGTAGCTTTTTGATCATCTGTCGTATAGCCCGAACTTGGCCTGGGCCAAGCGTAGCCTTCCCTCAGCGACAGTTGGGTCCCCACTGCAGCGTGGCAGTGGCAGCCCCCAGAGCCCCGTAGTGTCGGGTCGGCATAGGCTGTCAGCTGATAGCGCAGCCAAGGCAGTTCCCTCCAGGCCTGCGCTGACCTCTGTCTTAACCGTGGTGTCTGCCAACACACAAGGACTCCGTCGGCTGACCAAGGCAGAAATGTGGCATCCGCCACCGGTAGCATCGTCCTGGCTTGGCTGTGCTATCAGCCGACTGCCTAAGCCAACTTGACACTGCGAGGCTCTGGGGGCTACCACTGCCACACTGCAGTGTGGACCCAACTGCCGCTGAGGGAAGGCTAGGCTTGAACCCGGTAGCTGAGCCATCACCCTTTGGACACCGCGCTGCACACGCCGGCTCGACACGTGTAGTCACCTACAATGGCCCTTTTCAGGGCCACCCATTTTGCAAGGTGAGGTGTTGCCACATGTCGTTAGCGACAATATAAAGTTTAATAAGCATGAAATAAAAATTCAAAAAAAACCCCGATTAAAAATCTTTAAAAATTAAAAAAAAATAATATGTATTGACCCTTTAGGTTTGGTATTGTCGAATCAAACTATCACTAAGTAATACAACTAAGTTGTGTTGTTACTTAGCGGTCCACTAACATAATGATGTCAAACCTAAAGAGCCAATATATATTATTTTTTTACTTTTTAAAAGGTTTCTTTTGTTAAGGATTTTTTAAATTTTTTATTGAATTGTTATCATTATACTTTCTATTTTTACATTTTCTTGCCTACCTATATGAATACGTAGGAAAGTATTGTTTTCATGTTGATTTTTTGAAATAGAGTTTTCACTGGTTATACATGTTTTCAGACCCCTGGAACCCAAGTACATGTTTTTAGCGATTGGTGTGTGTGTGTGTGTGTGTGTGTGTGCGCGTTCGTGCGTGCGTGTGAACAGAATATCTCAAGAACGGAACATCGTACGAACTTGAAACTTAAAAATTAAGTTAGATACTACTACTACTACTGGAACCGACATGAACATTTTATTAACATTGGTCAGTCGGAAAGAGTAGTTTGTTCGTGTCATTTTTCACTTTTTTGTGATTTTCTCAAATACTGCTCCTACGATTTTTTTTTAAAATCGCCTCATTTACTAAATGTTTTATGCTCTACAAGATAGGGTAGGCGCCATGTCTGCTAAAATTCTTGGGGAGGTTGTTTTCTCATAAAAAAATTGTTTTATTAAGATTGTTACTTTTTTTTTTTTTTTTTTTTTTTTTTACTTGTGAGGCCACAATGGACCACTTCAGCCACAACATGAAAGACTCTACTTCGATCTCTGAGCCCTGATCTTTACCCAGTATTCCCTCATTTTTTGTGATCTCTGAGCCCGGAGTTCTTCCGTCACCCTCTGCACTCTTCTAGTCTTGGTTTCCGGTTCCAAAGCCAGATCCTTCAACCCTCTATAACTTTCAGACTTGAACCTCACATCCTCCAGCGTCAACCCAAACCTTTCCAAGTCCTCCTTGACCTCCTTTGTCCAGTTCAAACCGATTTTTAAATCCCAGACACTTTCAATAAGTCGTCTAAATACTCTGTTCTCCGGTGTTCTAAGGATATGGCCCAAAAAGGAGATTCGTTTTTTCCTAATTGTGTCTAGTATTGGCTAGATATTATATTGTTACTTTAATATACATTTTAGCGTAAAAATGTATATAATAAAAGTTGTAGAGAATTTAAAATTCTATAACTTTTATTTCAAATATTTTTTTTGTATAACGCTTAGTTTAGCGGTAATTAGTAATTTTCCTTTTTTTCATGAAAATCTGTAAAATATAAATTTTTAGGATTTCAGTCTTAGTATGCATTTTACGACAAAAATGTATATATTGAAATTTATAGGAAATTAAATGATCTACAACTTTTATTTAGAGGATTTTTCTCTACGGAACCTAGTTCAGCGTGAAAGAGTGATTTTCCGTATTTTTAAACCAAACTGAGGTTGATTTTCATTTTGCATCTTTCACTTATGATTAAAATTAGGTTATGCTTATTCATGTTACTTTTTTCGTTTATTTCTAATGTTTTATTACTAATGTTAGGTTTATTGTTAATTATTTGCATTGGCAAGAGAGAGTTGTGTGTGTTTCACACCAGATTTTTTTTTTTTTTAGTTGATGAAGATGATGAAGTATCCATTGCTGAGTTAGCTAACCATTTGGCGACCGCTTTCGAATTCAAAGGTGTAATTAAATTTGATACGACTGCTGCTGATGGACAGTACAAAAAGACAGCTAGCAATCGTAAATTACGTTCGATATTACCGCCCGAATTTAAATTTACTCCTTTAAATGTAGCCATTAAAGAGTCTGTCGATTGGTTTAAAACTAATTATTCTGGCGCTAGATTATGATGTTTATAATCTTCTATATTATAATAAATAAAGGTGATCAACTTAAAAGCTTAAATTTTGAGAAGAATACGAGGTGTGGCAAAAAGTACGAGACTGACGTTGTAAAAAATTTAATTTTAATTTTATACATAATCACTTATTGTCACCTTCAAAATACACTCCTTCTTTATCCCTACAACGCTCCATGTGAATTTTCCATTGTTGGAAACAGTGCTGGAAGTCATCGTATGTCAGCTCCTTCAGGACATGTGCCGCTTTCTCTTTTACAACTTTCACAGACTAAAATCTTGTCTCTTTTAATGCAGATTTCACCTTAGGGAACAGGTAGAAGTCACATGGTGCAAGATCTGGTGAATAAGGTGGATGTTCTAACACTGAGATGTTGTACTTGGCTAGGAACCTCTTGACAGATAACGCGTAATGAGCTGGTGCATTGTCTTGGTGGAGAACCCATGATTTGTCCTTCCACATTTCGGGGCGTATTTTCCTTACTCTGACGTAGTTTAGAAAGTACCTTAAGGTACGAGGGCCATCCGGAAAGTAGTACCCGTTTCCGCCGCATGAGGCGCTGACGAGGCGAGCAGCCGCCGGTCAAGGTCAGATCGCTTCAGTGGCTTGTCTGCCTTCTCTGTTGTAAGTTCCGCGACGCTAGCATTGCCTGTCTTGTTTCTGTGACCGTTCATAATGTTTAAAAAAATTGAGAACGCCGCCAGTTGTGAAGTGAGGGCTGTAATAAAATTTCTCAATGCAAGAAACGTTCGACCTTGTGATATTCATCGCCAATTAAAGGAAGTGTATGGAGACGATGTGATGGATGAGTCATCTGTTCGGCGCTGTTGTCGTAATTTTAACTTGGGGAGGGGGAACACACACGACGATGAGCGTTCAGGGAGACCATCTGTCATTACAGATCAACTGCTGAGGTCAGTAGACGAATTCGTGAGGCACGATCGGCGCGTTACAATTGATGACATCTGTGAACATTTCCCTAATGTTTCTCGCACAATTCTTCATGAAATTGTCAAAGACCATCTGCATTATTCAAAAATTTGCGCAAGGTGGGTCCCTCGCATGCTTACAGATGAGCACAAAACCAAGCGTATGGCTGCTGCATTAACATTTTTGGAACGTTATTCTGATGAAGCAGACGCGTTCTTGAATCGCATAGTTACTGGTGATGAAACGTGGGTTTGTTATGCTTCACCTGAGAGTAAACGACAGTCAATGGAGTGGCATCATCCTCATTCACCAAAGAAACCAAAAAAATTCAAGACTTCTGTCCACCAGGAAACTTATGGCAACCATTTTCTGGGATCGACGTGGTATACTGCTTATTGATTTTATGGCCCGTGGAGACACTATTAACGCTAATGCGTATTGTGAAACATTAAAGAAATTACGGCGGGCAATACAAAATCGACGGAGAGGTCTATTGTCTGATGGCGTCATTCTCCTCCATGACAATGCCAGGCCTCATGCAGCGGGGATAACACAACAACTTCTGCAGCAATTCAATTGGGAAATTTTCGACCATCCACCGTATAGCCCGGACTTGGCCCCTTCAGATTTTCATCTTTTTACAAAACTTAAAGAGTTTTTGGCGGGAAAAAGATTTGACAGCGATGAAGAATTTAAAGAAGGTGTGACTACGTATTTCGATCGGCTGGCGGCGGAGGAATATGATGCTGGAATACAAAAACTCGTCACATGTTATGACAAATGCTTAAATTTGCTTGGAGATTATGTGGAGAAGTAGTTTAAGGTATGCTCTTTTCAATAAAAATGTTTACATTTGTTAATATTTACTTCTGTGTCTTTATTTCACAAACGGGTACTACTTTCCGGATGGCCCTTGTAGTAATATTGATTAATTGTTTGACCTTCAGGAACCCAGTGAAGGTACACAATCCCATAGATATAAAGAAAAACAATCATCATTGCTTTAAATTTTGACTAGCTCATTCAAGCTTTTCTGGCTCTTGGTGAAGTTTGGCTCTTCCAGTGCATGGATTGGAGCTTTGTTTCCGGGTCATAAGTAAAAAATCACGTTTCATCACATGCTATTATCTTCTACCTGTTCCCTAAGGTGAAATCTGTAAGAAAAGGGACAAGATTTGAGTCTGTGGAAGCTGTAAAAGAGAAAGCGGCACGTGTCCTGAAGGAGCTGACAGAAGATGACTTCCAACACTGTTTCCAACAATGGAAAAAGTTGTAGGGATAGAGAAGGAGTGTATATTGAAGGTGACAATAAGTGATTATGAATAAAAATAAAAATTTTTATAATGTCAGTCTCATTATTTAATCGCCACACTTTGTATATTCCATTTTCCTTTTTCGGATGGTGTATACAAACTCCATTCTCCACAAGACTGTCTCATTGGGTAATTTATCTGTCCATTGTATTTTTAGCATGTGCCTCTACAACCAAAGCTCAAACGCATTTATTCTTCTGATATTCATTTTTCTTTCTTCCCACATATCTATTCCCCTGATTCTGGCCTTGTTTTACCAAGCGAAGCATTCCATATAGTGACCCAGATATTCCATTTCTCTTTTTTGGATGGTGTGTACAAACTCCATTCTTCGCAAGACTGTCTCGTTGGGTACTGTATCTGTTAGGGTATTTTTAGCATGCCCTTCTACAACCAGAGGCGGATCTAGGGGGGGGCTATTGGGGCTATCGCCCCCCCCCCAAAGCCCGGCTTTTTTTTTTTTTTGCTAAAAATTTTTTATAATTATTACCGATAATATAGTTTTTCAACTTTTTTTACTCGATTGAGTCAAATGGATTTTACGGATACAAACTAAAAAACTTAAGTTTCGAATTTGCTAACTTGGGTTCATTTACTCCTTGAATAATTTAGTATTTGTTTTGCAATCTAATTCTTTAAAAATCTAAATATTTGTTAAAAAAGTAAAACTGTAAAGTGATTTTGTAAAATAAAATGTAAAAAAATTAAAACAATAAACTAAGATTTAAAAAATACATGAAAAATTATTTCGCAGAAGTAAAAAAATTGAGGGGGGGTCAAGTCTCAATAGCCCCCCCCAAATTTGGCTTCTAGATCCGCCCTTGTCTACAACCAAAGCTCAAACGCATCTATACTTCTTATATTCATTTTTCTTTAATGTCCAAGCTTCCACCCCATACAACACTGTTGAGAAGATGTAACATCGAACCATCCTCAATCTCGGGTCAAAGCTCAAGGATTTATCAATTAGAAGGTTTTTCATTTAAAAAAATGTAGAATGAGCCATCTCTATCCTTCTGTTTATTTCGGCTGTGTCATAATTATCTTCAAATACAGTAATTCGTGGCCCACCGTGGGGGTACGTTTCCACTGAAAGACTGCGGTTGGTAAGGGATGCATTATTTAACTCATATACCTACTCGTATACCATACCCATTGGTAAATATCCTGTTTCGTGACTCAGAATTACGTAATATAGTATTATTACTTACATTTAAATTATTTTCAGAATTGATTATTTTCATTGAAAGAAAATTTAATTGATTTATTCGTAAAATATATTTTTACAAAGATTTTGTTAGCAACTTAAAAATTTTGTTATCTCAATAAAATACAAAATTAGCAGAAGCTACAATGAATAACAGGCTGGTTTAAACAAAAGCTATGAAGTAAACTTAAGTAATCAGGACAATCAAACTTTAGAATAGTGTTGTATTTAAGACACAAAAAGAAAGGATATTGGAAACTTAAAAACTTTGTTAACAAATCGGAGATCGGCGTATTCAATACCAACAACGCCGGATCTAGCGTTTACAGTCGTGAAAAAAACTGTTTGTATGTACATTGAACCACATTTTTTGTTAGAACACAATTATTGTTAATATCATGCGAAAAAGAAAATCACAGTTGTCTCGAAGTACTGCTGCTGTAAGAACAAATAAATTACGTCGAATTTGAAAATCAAGTTCTGAACGTTCGATTCGTCTTCCTGAGGTAACCGAACGAATACCTTGGGTTCATGCTAGGTAACTTGCTTCTTTTTTTTGTCATCAGTCTCTCGAAGCATTTCTCCAAGGTGCTGATGCATTTCTCCAAGCTGTTCTATCTTGCGCAAGTCGTTTCATACCTGTAACACCCTACATCGTTTATAATTTGCTTTATTTTTATATTCTAACCTTTGCCTCCCCGTACAATTTACTCTCTCAATATTACCCTCCATTATTGATAGCCCAATACCTGAATGTTGTAATATATGCCCCACTAGCCTATCCCTTCTTCTGGTAAGATGCTTACATATACTTCTTTTTTCATCCACTCGCCTAAGAACCTCTAAATTACTTATCTTGTCCATCCACCTAATCTTTAACATTTTCCTATAACACTTAATTTCAAAAGCTTCTATCTTCTTTTCTACAGCCCCTATCACCCACGTTTCACTTCCGTATAATGCTACACTCCAAACATAATGTTTTAAGAAATTTTTCCTAATCTGTAAATCAATGTTTGTAGTCAGTAAGCTGTTTTTCATTTCAAAGACTTTTCTAGCTTGAGCAATTCTACTTTTGATATCAATTGTGCTTCTACTGTCCTTTGTTATTTTACTCCCTAGTTTTCCCCAACTTCCTGTATGTTTTCGTTGCCTACTTTTAAATTTCCCATCTCTTCTAAACCACTCTTGCTGCTGCACAACATTTTCTTTTTGTAACTCGCTATCAAAGCATTTTAGGACTTGCAGTAATTATCGGATGTAGTTATCGGCTGGCTGGTTGGTGTAGTGGTTATCGCAACTGGCATTACGCCAGGGTACCGGGTTTGATTCCCAGTCAGGTCTGGCATTTTTTCATCACTTATTTTCATTATCATCATTCTCCACCGTCTACATCAGCAGAAATTACAAAACAGTCAGATGTAAAAGCAAAAAAAAAAAAATAAATATCGGCTACAGTGACCTCTAAAGGTCCGAGTATTTCCGGCCACTGCAAACGATAGTCACTTTAACTGATGGCCTTTTCTTCTATCAAAGGCCAGTTACGGTCATGTTGTTTGTGTGTTGTGAAGTTGTTGTTGTTGTTTAGGTCAACAGCCGAAAGGCTGGTTTGAACCTGTAGAGGTTTTACTAAGTAAAAACGAGGAGTAAGGTGGTTTACCTTTGCCTTCCTCACTGAGTTGAAAGAGTATGCTTATCAGCATGCCAGGCCCTCCACAAAGCACTCACTTTCCACCCTGCAAATGACACCTTCACTTCACCATAGGGTCTGGCTGCATAGTGAAATTCATTACTCTCAGAGGAGATAACTCTGACTAGTGTCTTTTACACCCCTACCTCTTCTGTTCTTAAATAGTTCAGTCATATAAGTGGCTGACTATGTGATAAGAAACAGAACTATTTTTTTTAGCCCTGGACCAAACAGATAGAGTGCAATTAAAATAACACTCTACCTGCCCGTTTTGGGCATGTTGCGAAGTTAAACCACTTTAAAAGCTTTTCTATGTCTTTTTTTTGACTAAGTTGAAGTCTCTTCGATTTATCTTTACCTTCATCAAAACTATTCTGAATTTTTTCCCTGTTTTTCCAAATTTCGGATATTGTAGAGTGTCCAATATTGAACCCCTTGCAATATATCCATTCGTTTCACAGTTTTTCATACACCAAAAATAATGATTTTTGCACTTTTCTATCTCTTTATAATGTCTACACGATGACGCCATATTTATGTACAAGAAAAATTAACAAAAGTACATTTTACTACGTTGTTTGTTTAGGTCATCAGTCGTAATCTTTTTAAAAAAATCTGGACAGCTTAAGTTGCTTAAAAATAAAGACAGAAGATTCCTCGAAAAAATTCGAGCTCTGTCGTCAATTATTTGTACCGATTAAATCAGATAAATCAGATTCCAAAATATGAAAAATTATTGGGAAATACGTAAGAATCCTAAAACCAAACCAAGAAGGATTTCTTAATTTGACTCCAATGGTCCAATGAGGCCGTGTAAGAAAAAAATAAGTAGGTTTTACTGTAACAAATTTTAATTAAAAAAAAAATTATACAAAAGTGGAATTAAAATTTATACACAGATTAAAGTAATCTACTCTTTATTTTTAGTTAAGTTTTATTAAAAAATAAGTTTTATTTTATTATATAATATTAAATCCTATAGTTTCTTAATTTTAGTGTTCATGCTATTAAAAATTGATCCACTGGTACATGGCTTAACAATGTATTGGCGACTCTTTTGAAAACAGCTGCTAGTTTTGTTCGTAATTGTGGCATCATAACTTTGAGGACTTCTTCGCCATTTTCACGGAGGAACAAGTTAGTAGCTTCAACTGAAACAAAAGAGGTTTGTTTTAGTGTTTTTTAGGTACTTTCTCTTGCCTATGTGAGTACAAGGTGTGGCTATTAAATAACGAGACTTGATGCTGCTGTGGATCAAGGAGGCATGCGTCAACCGCCATTAATCAACATCTGTTTAGTGTGAACTTTTCTCTTTACTATGCAGCTACCCACCGGGGGGGGTTGGCCTAAGCAGTGGTTCCCAACCTGGGGACGATCGCCCCCTCCCCCTGGTGGGCGATCGCCCCCTGGGGGGCGATTTGGGTTCGCAGGGGGGCGATGAGTATTCAAAGATAGAAAAATAAAACTGTACTACAGGGTAGAATCTTTACTGTCGCGGATACATGTTTTTTTTACAAACAAATAGTTTAGTTTTTACAAACAAATACTAAACTCTTTGTTGACATTTTTTATGGTTGAGCTCCTACACATGAGATGAAGAATTCTGGACACAACTGCTTTGGTTGATTATTTGTTGTGAACAATAATAAATCTTTTTTACAGAATAATATACTTTATTATTTATCAACACATTACTTCAAATTAAATTAGGTATACGATGCTAAGAGAAGGGGGCGATAGGTGTAAGTCATCCTTCACAAAGGGGCGATGCCCCATAATAGGTTGGGAACCACTGCTCTAGAGGTAAAGCATCGCCGAAATCAGCTGTTTAACAGCTGATTTTCGGAGACGAAGGTTCCTGGTTCAAATTCTAGTAAAGGTAGTTACTTTTATACGGATTTGAATAATAGACAGTGGTTACCAGTGTACTTTGATGGTTGGGGTTCAATTAACCATACTCGCTCAGGAATGGTCGACCTGAGTCTGTACAAGACCACCTCATTTACACATCATACATATCATCCTCATCTGATTGGGTCATGGGGTTGTTTATTGTTCTGAATTGAACAGATTGCAACATACACACACACACACACACACACATTAGGGATAAAAAAAGAAAGTACGCAGCTAGTCTCGCTTCTGTAAACAACACCGTTTAGCCAGAGCCTACGTTGGCGGTATTGTTGCTTTTTTGTTTTGCCGGATAAAATAGTTAGAGTAATAGTAGAACAAAGAATTTTCGTGAAATTTTACTTTAAACTTGGAAAACCTGCTACTGAAACTTATAATTTACTGATGAGGTGTATGGCAGTGAATGTTTATCGCGGGTACATGTTTTTGAATGGTTTAGCGTTTTAAAGATGGCAGAGAAGACGTTGAAGAAGATTCGCGGCCAGGTTGCTCTTTAACATCAAAAACAAATTAAAATGTCGAGAAAGACGGTAATTGATTCAGTCTGACCGTCGATTCAGTATTCGTGCAATTGGTGAACCTGTAGGTATTGATAAAGAATGTGTACGGCAAATTTTAACATGCAAAAAGTGTGTGCTAAAATGGTACCTAAAAATCTCACGTTTGAACAACAATAATCTCGCAAAAATGTTTGTACTGACACTTTGTACACGATTGAAAATGACCCAAACTTTTAGGAAACTATAATAACATGTGATGAAACGTGGTTTTTTACTTATGATCCCGAAATGAAGCGCCAATCCATGCACTGGAAGACCCGAACAAGCTCGAATGAGCAAGTCAAAATTTAAAGCAATGATGATTGTCTTTTTCTGATATCCATGGGATTGTGTACCTTCACTGGGTTCCTGAAGGTCAATATTACTACCTTGAGGTACTTTCTAAACTACGTCAAAGAGTAAGGAAAAAACGTCCCGAAATGTGGAAGGACAAATCATGGGTTCTCCACCAAGACAATGCGCCAGCTCATTCCGCGTTATCTGTCAAGAAGTTCCTAGCCAAGTACAGCATCTCAGTGTTAGAACATCCACCTTATTCACCAGATCTTGCACCATGTGACTTCTACCTGTTCCCTAAGGTGAAATCTACATTAAAAGGGACAAGATTTGAGTCTGTAGAAGCTGTAAAAGAGAAAGCGGCACGTGTCCTGAAAGATATGATAGAAGATGACTTCCAGCACTGTTTCCAACAATGGAAAATTCGCATGGAGTGTTGTAGGGATAGAGAAGGAGTGTATATTGAAGGTGACAACAAGTGATTGTGTATAAAATAAAAATAAAATTGTTTACGTCAGTCTCATTATTTAATAGCCACACCTTGTTTACAGAAAGGAAAGGATTGTTTTCATGTCGATTTATCAAAATCGAGTTTTCACTGGATATACACGTTTACAGACCACTGAACCCAAAAACATGTTTTTAGCGATTGGTGTGTGTGTTAACAAAATATCTCAAGAACAGAACATTGTACGAAGTTGAAACTTAAGTTAAGTACCACTAGAGGACCCGTCACGAACATTCATCAAAATTGGTCAACCAGAAGTAGCAGTTTATTCGTGTAATTTTTCACTTTTTTCGATTTTCTCAAAAACGGCTCCTATGATTTTTTTTTAAATTGCCTCATTTACTTCATTTTTTATGCTCTACAAGATAGGGTAGGCGCCATCTCTGCTGAAATTCTTGGGGAGGCTGTACTCTTGTAGAAAAAAAGTTTCTTTTTTTAAGATTGCAGCCTAAGTATGCATTTTAGGGCAAAAGAGTATAATATAATAAAATTTGTAGACAATTTAAAAATCTATATTTTATATTTTAAACATTTCTTTGTATGACGCTTAGTTTAGCGGTAATTTGTGATTTTCCGTTTTTTTTTCATGAAACCGTAAAAATGGATTTCTTTAGATTTCAGCCTTAGTATGCATTTTACGACAAAAGTGTATATAATAAAATTTATAGAAAATTAAAAGATCTACAACATTTGTTTTAAGAATTTTCCACTGCAGAGCCTAGTTTAGCGTGAAAGAGTGATTTTCTCTCTTCCTATTATTAAGCCAAACTAAGGTTGATTTTTATTTTGCATAATTCACTCATGTTAAAATAAGGTTATGTTTTATGACGTTAGTTTTTTTATTTATTTCTTATGTGTTGTTGTAGTTGTTTAGTTGATGAGCCGAACCATGGTCTGGTTTCAACCTGTAGAGGTTTTATTAAGTAAAACAAGGAGTGCGATGATTTACTAGTGCCTTTCTCACTAAGTGGAAAAGTATGCTCATCAGCATGCCGGTCTCTCTGAAAAGCACATATTTTCCACTCTGCGAATGATACCTTCACTTTATTCACCATGGGGTCTGGCTGTATAATAAAATTCATTACTTTGAGAGGAGATAACTCTTGATTAGTGTCACAGTACACCTCTACCTCTTCTGTTGTTAAATGATTCAGTCATTTACTAGGCTGACCATGTGATAAGAAACGAAACTATTTATTTTAGCTCTGCAACGAACAGAGTGAGTGTAAATAATTTGACACTCCACCTGCTGTCCGTTATGGGCAGATTTCTTACGTATTACTAGCTGTACCGGGCGTGCGGTGCTACGCCGCCGGCAAATATTAAACCGGCAATATTTAAAAAAAGAACATGTAATTAATGACAACTGTGAAATTAATTTGTTTTAGTTAAATTAATGCAATTGGATAAACAATATTCTTTGTACTTTTATTTGGAGTATAAATATATAAATTTTTTAATTTTCACCAATTAAAAGAAATTAAAGAAACACGGAACTTTACTTTTATAAAATACTCAACAATACAAAATTGTATCTAGATAATAAAATAGAATAAAATTATCATGTGATGTTGTCACCAGCTGATCCTTAGCACCACCTCCCTATTTACTAATTCATGTAATTTTGAATCACATCAGCTGGTCTAAAAGCACCAGATTTTTTTATCTAACCTCATAAAAGCCTTAATGTAGGATATAAACATTATTTTCAAACCTTTAGGGGTTGAAAATGCGGCCAGCCACATTGGCGTAGTTGGTAACGTGCTCATCTCTCATCATGCGGTCTTGGGTTCGAATCCCATTCAGGCACGGCATATTTTCATACGTTACAAAATATCATTTCATCCTTCACCGTCTGCATTAGCAGTAATTGCAGAACAGTCAGATGTTAAACCAAAAAGAAAAAAAAACCTTCAGGGCTAACTTTTTAAGGGTTTCTATAGCTTAAAACCTGCACCGGTATAATAATTACAACATTAAAAAGAGCATGAAAATCGGTTCAGTAATTTAGGACATAAAGGGGTCCACACACACAGACATCAAATTTTATATACAGTTGAATCTCAGTAGTCCGGCCTGTTCGGTTTCGAGAGGGTGCCGGATTACTGAAAATGCCGGATCACTGGATGTATTGGAATTTTGAAACTATAAATTATAAATTTAAACAACAATTGATTATGCATTGATTTCTGTGGGATTTTAAATTAAATTAAATAATTAAAAAAGGTTTGCTGAGTACTTGTGTAGTCACTGTAGTACTGAACATAATTATCGGCTATTGACATCGCCTAGTGCGGTGTGGGGGTGCTCGTATTCTAAGAATTACTTTTCGTTGTCAATTCAGCATGAAGTAGGCCATAGAGTATGACCCAGTTCTAGGTTTTGGATAAAAGGGCAAAAATTATTCCATTTAACATTAATTAAGGTCTGCTTCTGCCCATAACAGACAGGTGGAGTGTCAAATTGTTTACACTCAATCTGTTCGTTGCAGGGCTAAAGTAAATAGTTTTGTTTCTTATCACATGGTCAGCCAATTAAATGAATGAATCATTTAAGAACAGCAGAGGTAGAGGCGTAAAAGACTCTAATCAGAGTTGTCTCCTCTGAAAGTAATGGATTTCATTACACAGCCAGACCCTGTGGTGAATGAAGTGAAGGTGTCATTTGCAGAGTGGAAAATACGTATGTGCTTTTCAGAGGGCCTGGCATGCTGATAAGTGTACTTTTCCACTCAGTGAGGAAGGCATGGTAAACCACCTCACTCCTCGTTTTACTTAGTAAAACCTCTAGAGGTTCAAACCAGCCTATCAGCTAATGACCTTAACATCACAAGGTCTGCTTATTCATTTCTTTAATCAAATCCTAAACGTGCAAATGTTATATTAAATCCGCCGTAATTAGGTCGAGTTGATTTCCCTAATTCAATTTGAATATTTTACCAAAATCTGTCCTGGGTGAGGTTTCATACTTTTAGGCGTAATATTTTAAGGGCCGGATTACTGGAGGTGCACGACCGGACTACCGAGATTCTACTGTGTATATATATAACTAATGTTAGGTTATATTGTTCATTATTTGCATTGGCAAGAGAAAGCCGTGTGAATGTTCACACCAGATTTTTATGTTGCTCGTTAAAAATGAATTTAAAAAAATGTTTAATTAATACTTACTGAGTACCCTGTTGTTATTGAAAATCTTTTTGACAGCCATACTTGCGTGTTTAATATTCAAGTCCAATTCAAGTTTATCTACAGTGTAGTACGTTTTTGAATCTCTTTTACTCGGAAGTGTGTTAAAACGTATATTAGCTGTGACGTCACCTTAAACATAAATTATTAATTACAAAACAATTGGAAATCTAGTAAAATAAAATTTAATCGAAAAACTTACCGTTTATCTTGTTTGGATTGAAAAAAACTTGAGGTGTGGCTATTAAATAACGGGACTGATGTTGTAAAAAATTTTATTTTAATTTTATATATAATCACGTATTGTCACCTTCAATATACACTCCATCTCTATCCCTGCAACGCTCCATGCGAATTGTCCATTGTTGGAAACAGTGCTGGAAGTCATCTACTGTCAGCTCCTTCAGGACACGTGCCGCTTTCTCTTTTACAGCTTCCTTTTCGCTAGTCCGCCGCTCGCTTCGCTTCGCTTCACACCAGCTAACCCTAATGTACGCCTCATTTAATTATTTTAAAACCTCTCTCTCTCTCTCTCTCTATATATATATGCAATATTTGTGGTTTCGTTGCCCGGTGGCAGCAAAATAAATTGTTTTTCTGCGCTTCCAGCTCTAGAAAGTCCGACGTAAAATTGTCCATTAGTGGACGAAGCAATTTTGTCTCAAATCAATGCCCACCGTTTTAAATGTTTGTCCCCGCAATTTAACAGAATTGAATAGAATGTATAGAAGAATACCGATAGAAAAGAAAGAGACAGTGATGTATGGCTGAGATAAGAGACAGAGTAATATGTGGGTGGGTGCGGTACCCACTGAGTAATTAGAAATATGTGACTCATTCACTACCTATCCAATGAAAACAAATACTATTTTATGAAATAGAGTACAAAAATAAAAATGTTGAATATTTCAGAATTTTTAATGTTTTTGGAATCGAATGATTTATACTTCACGTTTATCTGTGGAATATAAAAGTTGAATCGTGCTTCTAGCCCAAAAAATACACCATCCAGAGGACTTTGAAAAAATAAAAGTGCTATGCACCCGATAAACTAAAACGTGCGACATCGTCACAGTTTAAGTTGCTTAACTAACTTAATTAAAGTTGCGAAATTAAAGTTACTTAAAGTTGCGAAATAGCCTATATGGATCAGGAAGCTCTAAGCTGTGCAACAATGAAAGATTTTTTTAAATCAGTTGAGTAGTTTCTGAGATTACCACCTCATACAAACAAACAGACAGACGTTTCTTCTTTATTATACAGTATTAGTATACAGTCCAGCCTCTCTTAGTTTGCTCCTAATCTACACAAATAATGACCAAGTCACTAAGCATGTGCATTATATCAAAATGTGTACACGCTGATTAAAAAGTAACAACAAAATACTTTCAAAAGTATTTAAATACAAAATACTTTTAAAAGTATTTTTATAAATGAAATTGTTAGGCGTACATAATATCATGACTGATGTTTTAAGTAGTTATAATTTAAAAATAGTTAACTTAATAGGAATACGACATCCGTAAAGTTGTGGACTCTAGCGTGCACCCTTTAGTAGTAGGTGGCTTTGGTTTGTTGACAGTAGGAGCAAACTAAGAACACCCGAACTGTAGATTGGTGGAATGGGTAGGTATAATAACTGACTGTATGAATACGAGTTTACCGGCGCGTATGCTTATTGTTTATTTTGATGTTAATACTCTAAAAATATTGGTTCATTATTTTTAAATTGGTAATATCTCCGTTATTATGCATTAAAATCAAACTTTTTTGTCTTTAAACGTTTCATAATTTCAATTAGGTCTATATAACATTTTTTGATACATTGATTTTTAACGGAGATATTTGTAGTTTTTTGTTTACCCCTCTCTGTAAACTCCCCCATCCCTTTGTGATATTAAAAAATGTACAGCCTATTTTCATTTTGATAATGTCCAGAACATAAGTACCGAAATTAATTGAATTTGGTTGAGCGGTTCTCGGGTGATGCCGTAACATACAAACAGACAAAAATTCAGCTGAACTTATTTTCGGTGTTTACGTGGTAGGCCTACATCTGGCGTAGAAATAAAATTTGGGGTAATTAGAAAAATTTTACAGATAAATCACAATTTTATTTATATAAATGACTTAAGGGGAGTGTGGAATGAAAAAAGAAAATATTTAAAACAAATTTTTTTTATTGTATGTTTAAGCTGATTTTGTCATCTGTCACGAAATTTTACAAAATAATTTTCCCTTTCGATTAATATTTTACTGTGATTTATTATAGTATTTTTCCACATTGCCGTTTCTCTTTTATTTATTAATAGGTTGGCAGTATAACCTAAAAGTTTATAACCTGCACTATTTTTGTTGGGTCTATCTTTTTCTACGTACACAGGTGTTTTTGTTTCTCAAACTTCAAAAGCAAATATCTCAAAACGTCATTTTTATAAATTTATGTACCTTTTTCTCAGCTTCCACAAAAGGTAGAAGGCTGAAATTTTTATGGAGTATGTTAATCGTCCAGTTCTATCGATTGAATGTGCCGTTTTTAAAAAAATATTGAAAATTGTGGGAGAAAAACATTTTTTTTCGGTGATTTTTCTATGAAAAAATGGTCTCTTTTTAAACAAATTGTGAAAATCAAAAGTCTTACCAAAATTAAATGCTACACATTCTAATTATGTACAAAAAAAACAAAAAAAAACTGTAGCTCTACAGTTCAGCCGTTGTTAGTTTGCTCATAGTGTCAACAAACAAAAGCCACCTACTACAGGGTGCACGCTAGAGTCTACGACTTTACGGATCTCGTATTCCTATTGAGTTAACTATTTTTTAAATTATAAGTACTTAAAAATCTAAAAACATCAGTCATGATATGATGTATGCCTAACAATTTCATTTATAAAAATACTTTTAAAAGTATTTTGTATTTAAATACTTTTGAAAGTATTTTGTTGTTAGTTTTTAATCAGCGTGTACACATTTTGATATAATGCGCATGCTCTGTGACGTCATTATTTGTTTACATTAGGAGCAAACTAAGAGAGGCTGGTCTTTAGCTGTAGTGGTTGGTGAGAAAAAGGTACAAACATTAACATTGCTTAGGATAGGCAGCCCCCCCCCCCACATTCACCTTAATTTTTAAGAGAAAGTTTTAAGTTAAGAAAGTTTTTAAGTTTTAGGAGCCAGAACAGTCGATGTAAACAAGTTTCAATTTATAGAAGTAATCAGCTTAAATCATTTTGTCAACATTGAAAATTATTATTTATTAAACAATGCGGTCTATTTTATGGATGAAATTAAAAAGCAAACTTACTGAAATCAGCATGAAATGTTCCGTTTCCACTTGCAGGTAATATTATTAAAACTCCGCTACTTGTGTATTTTGCATCAATATTCATTTTTGGAAATTTCACCTTAGCTTCAAATGGTGATCCATTTTTCGTTAATCTATAACAAAATTCAAGCATTTTAAACATACTGTCTACCACAACAACGTGTTGTTTGTTGTTAAAGCTGGTTTGAACCTCTAGAGGCTTTACTAAGTAAAACGAGGAGTGAGAATGTTTATCATTGCCCCAACACTCGCTGAATGGAAAGGTATGCTTATCAGCATGCCAGGCCCTCTGAAAAGCATCTACCTTACACCCTGCAAATGACAACAACTACAATATTCAGATGAACTGCAGTCCCATAGCCATAGAGCGAGTGAGAGGGAGATATGTGGCATAACTACGCATGCGCCCAAAGGTCTTTACCCTTATAATCCAAATCTGAAAACATACTATAGCTCAGCCGCTCTAAGTTTGCTCCTCCTTCTGTCAACAAACCAAAACCAGCTACTACAGGGTGCACGCTACACTCCACCACTTTATGCATCTCTTATTCCTATTAAGTTAACTATTTTTTAAATTACAAGTACTTAAAGTACTTAAGATATCAGTCATGATATGATGTAGGCTTAAGAATTTCAATACTTTTGAAAGTATTTAGTTGTTACTTTTTAATCAGCGTGTACACATTTAGATATAATGCGCATGCTCAGTGACGTCATTATTTGTTTACATTAGGAGCAAACTTAGAACGGCTGAACTGTACAGTCGTTCGTTATCTTGCTTGTTAGTTTACTACTGGATGGATAAACGCTTACTTGATCACAACAATGAGTAATGTTATTGGGTAGGCGCGTATGGGTTGTGCGAGTGAGAGCGTTATGCATTGTCTCACTCCCACGGCTAGGGGACTGCAGTTCATCTGCTTACTGTACATTTCATTAACCAACCACAGGGTCTGGCTGTATAATGATGACATTGATTACTCTCATAGCATATAACTATCACTAGTGTATTTTACACGTGTAGGCTACCTCTTCTCTTCTTAAATGCTTCAGTCATACAATTGGGTATAATAAGAAACAGAACTATTTTTTTGAAATTTAGATTTTCCAAAATCAAGTTTTCACCAAATATACACGTTTTCAACCTCCCTGAACCCAAAAACATGTTTTTAGTCATTGGTCTATTTCTGTGTGTGAACAAAGTATGTCAAGAACGGAAGAACATCGTACGAACTTGAAACTTAAGTTAGATACTTACTACTAGAGGACCAGACATGAACATTTTCATCAAAATCGGTCAACCGGAAGTAGTAGTTTATTCGTGTAATTTTTCACTTTTTTGCGATTTTCTGAAAAAAAATCGGCTTCTACGATTTTTTAAAAATCGCCTCTAAATTTTTTGGTTTACGAGATAGGGTAGGCGCCATGTCTGCTGAAATTTTTGGAAAGGCTGTTTTCTCGTAAAAAATTGGGTTTTTAAATTGAAGCTTTAATATGTATTTAAGCGCAAAAATGTAAATAAAAGTTGTAGGGAATTTGAAAACCGACAACTTTTATTTCAAACATTTTTTTTGTATGAAGCTTAGTTTAGCGATAATCAGCGATTTTTTTTTGTTTTTTTTCACGAAAAAATGTAAAAAAATCGATATTTAAGATTTCAGCCTTAATATACATTTAACGATAAAAGTGTATAATTATTATAAAATTTATAGGAAATTAAAAGATCTACTACAACTTTTATTTTGAACATATTTCTCTACAGAGCCTAGTTTAGCGTGAAAGAGTGATTTTCCGTATTTTTAAGCTAAATTAAAGTTGATTTTTATTTTGCATCTTTCACTCATGATTAAAATGAGATTATGTTTGTTGAGGTTAGTTTTTTGTTTATTTCTAATTTTAGGTTATATTGTTCATTATTTTCATTAGCAAGAGAAAGTCGTGTAAGTGTTTCACACCAGAGTTTTCATTTTACATAAATCCTACGCAGATTAAACATATTGGTAATTATTTACATTGCCAAGAGATTATCGCCTGAATGTTTCACACTAAATTTTTCTTTTTACTTTCTCTTGCCTATATGAATATATAGGAAGGAAAGTATTGTTTTCATGTCGATTTTTCGAAATCGAGTTTTCACCGGATCTATACGTTTTCAGACCCCCTGAACCCAAAAAACATATTTTTAGCGATTGGTCTGTGTGTCTGTGTGTGTGTGTGTGTGTGTGTGCGCGCGCGCGCGCGCGTGTGTGTGTGTGTGTGTGTGTGTGTGTGTGTGAACAGAATATCTCAAGAACGGAACATCGTTCGAACTTGAAACTTGAAACTTAAGTTACATACCACTACCGGACGCGATACGAACATTTTCATCAAAATCGGTTTACCGGAAGTAGTAGTTTATTCGTATAATTTTTCAGTTTTTTGCGATTTTCTCAAAAACTGGTCCTACGATTTTTTTAAAAATCGCCTATTTTACTCAATTTTTTATTCTCTACAAGATAGGGTAGGCGCCATGTTTGCTGAAATTCTCGGTGAGGCTGTTTTCACGTAAAAACGTTGTTTTTTTAAGATTACGGCTTAAATATGCAATTTAGAGCAAAAATTTATATAATAAAAGTTGTAGAGAATTTAAAAACCTACAATTTCTGTTTCAAACATTTTTTTGTATGACGCTTAGTTTAGCAGTAATTAGCGATTTTCTGATTTTTTCTCACGAAAACGTGTGAAAAATCGATTTTTTTAAGATTTTGGCCTTAGTATGCATTTTACGACAAAAGTGTATATAACCAAATTTATAGGAAATTTAAAGATCTACAACTTTTATTTAACGTATTTTTCTCTACAGAGCCTAGTTTAGCGTGAAAGCGTGATTTTCCGTATTTTTAAGCCAAACTGAGTTCGATTGTCATTTTGCGTCATTCACTCATGATTAAAATAAGGTTATGTTTTTGAGGTTAGTTTTTGTTCATTTCTAATGTTTTAATACTAATGTTAGGTTTATTGTTAATTATTTGCATTGGCAAGAGAAAGTTGTGTGAGTGTTTCACACCAGATTTTTTTAATTAGTTCCCTAATGATCATAAGGATACGGACACCGTGACACCTAAATGTGACTGCGGATTAGGCCTACATGCTTCAGTCATTAGAGATGAAGGTTAAAACAGGAAACAAATTACATTATTTTATTGTAAATAAGGAAATAATCACAAAAATAATACATCAAATTTTACTAAATTAAAAATAATTTTAGGAAATAAATTACATTTTTTTAATGATTTCTCTTGTAAATAAAACCTTGAATTAAAGGTTAATTCAATAGGGGCTCTTAAAAACCGACTCGTTATTTTTCATATTGTTTACTTCTCGTCCATGTTTTTTTAGTGTTTATTATTTTTTAGTTTTTATTTTTTTTATCCTTAATGTGTGTACGTTGCAATCTGTTAAATTCAGAAAAATAAGCAACCCCATAACCCAATGAGATGAGGATGATATGTATGACGTGTAAGTGAGGTGTAGTTTTGTACAGACCCAGGTCGACCATTCCTGAGAGAGTATGGTTAATTGAACCCCAACCATCAAAGTACACCCACAACCACTGTCTAGCATTCAAATATGTATAAAAGTAACTATCTTTACTACGATTTGAGCCAGGAACCTTTGTCTCCGAAAATCAGCTGTTAACAGCTGATTTTGGCGACGACTTTACCTCTACACCAACCCGGTGGGTCAGTGTTTATTAATAATCGGAAATTGTACAATGGATTTTTTCTAAAAATATGATGCTTTTATTTTTACTTTCTCTTGCCTATATGAATATTTGCAGAAACTGCGTTGTACTAACAATTCAAAGGTGTAACAAAAGGTTAAGGATATCTGGAGTAGGTAAGACTTTGAAAATATGGCACAAACATCACAAAAACGTATAAATTAAAAATCTATATATAAACTTAATTATATATAAATTTTTAATTTATACGTTTTTGTGATGTTTGTGCCATATTTTCAAAGTCTTACCTACTCCAGATATCCTTAACCTTTTGTTACACCTTTGAATTGTTAGTACAACGCAGTTTCTGCAAAACTCTTACCGGTCAGTTTACAATTTTATTGTAATTTTGAGAGGATATCATAACGTTTTGTTGAATATATTATATAATTTCTAAAAATAAATTGACTATTGATGCGACCGTTTCTGCAAAACTCTTACCGGTCAGTTTACAATTTTATTGTAATTTTGTGAGGATAATTATGTTCTATCATAACAATTCGCGAGATGATAAGTATGACGTTAAAAAATAATTTATTATTTATAATAATAATAATAATAATAAAAATAATAATAATTTATTATAGTTTTACATTTTTTGTAAATAAATTGTTTGTATAAAATTGATTTTATGAAGAAAAAAATTAACCGCCCAACGTGGGGCTCGAACCCACGACCCTGAGATTAAGAGTCGAATGCTCTACCGACTGAGCTAGCCGAACATGCCAACTCACAGCAAAATTATAGCATATAAGACAGGGCAGCCGAACCGTAACATGTAACATGTATACGGTGCTGCCACCTAACGTCAATCGGAGGAGGAGGACATTTTCCGAGATCCGATATAAAAAAACATACTAAATCGGGTCCCGCGGCATTAAAATTATTGAAAATAAATGTTTGCAGTTTGTTTTTAATACTGAAATGAAGACTAAATGTCGTTTAAAGTGAAACAATGTTATACTAAAGCATTGGAAACATGTTTTGATCAATAATTAAAAGAATAAAGATAAATGTGAAATTCGATCAAAGTTGTTAGCGCTAAATAAGCAGTTCGCTTGCGCCGGCTGCGAAAACTCTTACCGGGCGCATTTCAAGCGAAATGCTTAATATAGGAAGGAAAGTATTGTTTTCATGTCGATTTTTAGAAATCGAGTTTTCACCGGATCTATACGTTTTCAGACCCCCTGAACCCAAAAAACATGTTTTTAGCGATTGGTCTGTGTGTGTGTGTGTGTGTGTGTGTGTGTGTGTGTGTGTGTGTGTGTGTGTGTGTGCGCGCGCGCGTGTGTGTGTGTGTGTGAACAGAATATCTCAAGAACGGAACATCGTACGAACTTGAAACTTGAAACTTAAGTTACATATCACTACCGGACCCGACACGAACATTTTCATCAAAATCGGTCAACCGGAAGTAGTAGTTTATTAGTATAATTTTTCACTTTTTAGCGATTTTCTCAAAAACTAGTCCTACGATTTTTGTTAAAATCAACTGGTTTACTACATTTTTTATGCTCTACAATATAGGGTAGGCGCCATGTTTGCTGAAATTCTGCTTGAGGCTGTTTTTACGTAAAAACATTTTCTTTTTAAGATTGCGGCTTTAATATGCATTTTAGCGCAAAACGTTATATAATAAAGGTTGTAGAGAATGTAAAATTCTACAACTTTTATTTCAAACATTTTTTTGTATAACGCTTAGTTTAGCGGTAATTTGCGATTTTCTGTTTTTTTTTCTCACGAAAACGTGAGAAAAATCGATTTTTTTAACATTTCGGTCTTAGTATGCATTTTACGACAAAAGTGTATATAATTAAATTTATAGAAAATTAAAAGATCGACAACTTTTGTTTAGAGCATTTTTCTCTACAGAGCCTAGTTTAGCGTGAAAGCGTGATTTTCCGTATTTTTAAGCCAAACTGAGTTCGATTGTAATTTTGCGTCATTCACTCATGATTAAAATAAGGTTATGTTTTTGAGGTTAGTTTTTGTTTATTTCTAATATTTTATTAATAATGTTAGGTTTATTATTATTAATTATTTGCATTGGCAAGAGAAAGTTGTGTGAGTGTTTCACACCAGATTTTTTAAAATTAACTATTGTATACGAGGTGTGGCTATGAAATAACGAGACTATTATTTTATACATAATCACTTATTGTCACCTTCAATATAAACTCCTTCTCTATCCCTACAAAGCTCCATGCGAATTTTCCATTGTTGGAAGTCATCTTCTGTCAGCTCCTTCAGGACACGTGCCGCTCAAAAATGTTTGAAATGAAGCTCGCAAAAATGTTTGTACTGATACTTTGTACGCGATTGAAAATGACCCAAATTTTTTGGAAACGATAATAACATGTGATGAAACGTAGTTTTATTACTTATGATCCGGAAACGAAGCGCCAATCCATTCATTGGAAGAGCCGAACTTCACCGAGAGCCGAAAAAGCTTGAATGAGCAAGTCGAAATTTAAAGCAATGATAAATGTTTTTTTTATAACGATGGGATTGTGTACCTTCACTGGGTTCCTGGAAATCAACAAATTAATCAATATTACTAAATTGAGGTACTTTCTAAACTACGTCAGAGAGTAAGGAAAAACGCGCTGAAATGTGGAAGGACAAATCATGGGTTCTCCTCCAAGACAATGCGCCAGCTCATTCCGCGTTATCTGTCAAGAGGTTCCTAGCCAAGTACAGCATTACAGTGTTAGAAAATCCACCTTATTTACCAGATTTTGCACCATGTGACGTCTACCTGTTCCCTAAGGTGAAATCTGTATTAAAAGGGACAAGATTTGTGTCTGTGGAAGCTGTAAAAGAGAAAGCGGCACGTGTCCTGAAGGAGCTGACAGATACTTTCTAAACTACGTCAGAGAGTAAGGAAAAACGCCCCGAAATGTGGAAGGACAAATTATGGGTTCTCCACCAAGACAATGCGCCAGCTCATTCTGCGTTATCTGTCATGAGGTTCCTAGCCAAGTACAGCATCTATGTGTTAGAAAATCCACCTTATTCACCAGATCTTGCACCATGTGACGTCTACCTGTTCCCTAAGGTGAAATCTGTATTAAAAGGGACAAGATTTGTGTCTGTGGAAGCTGTAAAAGAGAAAGCGGCACGTGTCCTGAAGGAGCTGACAGAAGATGACTTCCAGCACTGTTTCCAAAAATGGAAAATTCGTATGGAGCGTTGTAGGGATAGAGAAGGAGTGTATATTGAAGGTGACAATAAGTGATTATGTATAAAATTAAAATTAAATTTTTTACATTGTCAGTCTCGTTATTTAATAGCCACACCTCGTGTAATTTTGAGTTATGGGCTTTCTGAAATGACTGAATTGACTTATCTGTAGAAACCTAACATTTAAAAAAAAATATTTACCGTCGCACCAACAGCTCGGTTATAAGCGTCTTCGTCGGGTAATGAAACACAGGCATTTAACTTCTGAAAATTTCAAGACCCCAGTTGGGAATCGAAACCGGGATCTCCACGTTGTAGGCAAGCGTGCTACCACTACACTACGGAAGTGGCCTATCAATACGCAATAAGCCGCGAGAAATATTCTGCCTGCCTACACACGGCGGCGTGAAACATCTAACATTCGCACGTGTGTTACTGCACTGAATGGAGGTTACGATGCGACAAACGCCTGAGGGCGTAGCCCACTTGCAAATGTACATGCAGTGTTGTCTAAAAATAACTTAGAAAGGTTTTGCGGTTTGTCACCTGTTTATTTATAATAATATTGACCTTGAAAATGTCTGCAATCTATGTAAAAATGCTGAATGAAATGAATCTGCGTAATTTAAGCATCGTGTGCTACCGTACTAATTAGAGAATCACTTTTAATTTCTACCGGAAGGTCGTTTCGTTTTAATCGCTTAAAAATTACTCACCTATCTATTGAACAATTACTGGGTGTTTCAAAAATATTTGTACATTAAAATAATAATTCCATGACATTTTACAAACTCATAAAGTAACTTGGTTTCGGAATTTTTGTTTTCAACTACATATCAAAATTCATATCTTTCCAGAAAAATTTGGTGTGAAACACTCACACAACTTTCTCTTGACAATGAAAAGACGTAAAATGAAAATCAACCTCAGTTTGGCTTAAAAATACGGAAAATCACTCATTCACGCTAAACTAGCCTCTGTAGAGAAAAATGCTTTAAATAAAATAGATCTTTTAATTTCCTAAAATCTTGAACTTACTATTTTGACGTAAAATGCATATTAAGGCTGAAATCTTTAAAAAAAAATATCGATTTTTTTTTTTTACACGATGTCGTGAGAAAGAAAACAGAAAATTGGTAAGTACCGCTAAACTAAGCGTTATACAAAAAAATGTTTAAAATAAAAGTTGTAGGAATTTAAATTCTCTAGAACGTTTATTAAATACATTTTTGCGCTAAAATGCATATTAAAGCCAAAATCTTAAAAAAACAATTTGTTTTCAAATAAAAAAAGATTTCAAGTAAAAAACATTATTTTTCTCGTGAAAAAATTGTTTTTTTTAAGATTGCGGCTTTAATATACATTTAAGCACAAAAATGTATTTAATAAACGTTCTAGCGAATTTAAAATCCTACATTTTTTATTATAAACATTTTTTGTATATCGCTTAATTTAGCGGTAATTAGTGATTTCCTGTTTTTTTAATGGAAATCTGTAAAAAATGAATTTTTTAAAAGATTTCAGCCATAGTATGCATTTTACGACAAAAGTATATATAATAAAATTTATAGGAAATGAAAAGATCTAAAACTTTAATTTAAAGCATTTTTCCCTACAGAACCTAGTTGAGTGTTTTTCCGTTCTATTAAGCCAAACTAAGGTTGGTTTTTATTTTGTATCATTCACTCATGATTAAATAAAATAAGGTTATGTTTTTGATGTTAGTTTTTGTTTATTTCTAATGTTTTATTACTAAGGGGTTTTTTGCGTCCTGGAGACTCCAGGAGGAGTATAGGACATGTCAGTTATAACACCTGAAATACTATAACACAATGTATCACTACTATCAAGGAAGAAATTCTTGTACGCTATAAAAAGTTTCACCGATCAAGTAATTTTTCAGATTTTTTTTAAAGGAATGCAAATTATCACATTTTAAAAATTTGGGTAATTTATTCATGAATTTTCTCCCTGCATAAGTAGGTTTTTGTTCAAGCAATTTTTTGAAGTGATTAGCCACATAATACCATTTCTTTTTCTCGTGTTATGATTGTGAACATTGAAATTCTGCATAAAATTATTTTGCCTAACATACATAATCATGTGAAAAATGTAGAGACAGGGAACTGTAACCAATTTAAGCTCGTTAAATAGTGGTGTGGATGAGGTTAGCTGGTTAGCTCCCACCATACACCTAATAGCTTTCTTTTGAATTTTAAAAACCCTATTCATATTACCCATGCTAGAATTACCCCATACTAAGATACCATAACGGATATGAGACAGAATGAGGCCATGATAAGCTGCCATTAGTAATTTTTTATAATTTAATCTGGCAATTTGTTTTAATGTAAATACCCCAGATGATATTTTACTACAAACTTGATTGATATAGAAGAGCCAAGACAAAGATCTATCTAGAGATACTCGTAGGAACTTTATTGTTTCTACATGCTCTAAACTATTATTATGAATAAAAATGTTAGGTTGTATTGTTCATTATTGGCATTGACAAGAGAAAGTCGTGTAAGTGTTTCAGATCAGATTTTTTAGATTATAAACAAAATAATTTCTTTAAAAATTTGGTGTTGAATCTTTTAAATTTATGAACGTTAATTATGATCTGGACCCACCGGGTCTGTAGAAGACTACACAGTCTCATTTACACGTTATACACATCATCCTCATCTCATTGGGTCATCTCATCGGGTTGCTTATTGTTCTCAATTGAACAGATTGCAATGCACACACATTAGGAATTAAAAAAAATCATGCTCACTGAAACAACACAAACAAAATTTCAGAATTTAAGCTACAGATTACTTACTTAAGTTTAGTTATAGTATAATTGCTGGCTCCATAAATGTCAACATCCCTGAGGGTGATTTTATAACCATTTGGTCCAGTTGTCAGTGCCAACGAAAGCGAATCAATTCTAAATGGTTCCACTGTTGGCATTTCTATTTCTGGTATTCCTGAAAAAAGAATTATTTCTGATAAATAATATACGTAGCCTATATACACAGCGCATCAAATTAAATATTAATAAAACACATCTTATAACATTTCCATTACGACGGGGTGATTTTCCACGGTTGTTTCTCTTCGATTCACCTATACCGACAGCTACATGTGTGATGTATTTGGCCCTATACTTTGATAAACGATTAACTTGGAACGCTCATGTTTCCGTTAAAAGACGCATCTTGGACAATACATTTAAGATGTTACACATATTGAAGTCTCGACGTTCGGTGCTTCCAACTAAACAGAAACTAACGATGTATATCTGTAAACCTATAAAAATATGTACATTCTTAGGGTAACCGCACAGTGAACGCTGGTCGCTGGTCGCTTACAAGCGGGAGCCTGCTAGTTGGGATTGGCCATTATATTTTAATCGGACGTTTCACAGTCAACGCTGGTGGAGAAAGCCGCGCGCTGGTCATCTGCGCATATCAACTGCTCACTGGTTTGTTTTGAATAAACGTGCCTGCTGCTTGCTAAGTGAACTTGGCATAGTAATCCGTATTCATAAATAATAACAACTTTTCAATTAATTTTTAACAAACGTTTATAAAACAAACTTAAAAGATTACTACTGGCCAAACAATGCTTTATAATATTGATTATGGTAGTCAAAATGTTCAAAATACGTATTTTAAAGTAATCACAAATCTTTATTCCGGTAATATTGGTTGCTTGTGCAAGTTGCACCATTGTTTCTGAAAACGAGTTCTACTTTAGACAATATAAAATTAAACGTTTCCAAAGTCATTCTCAATTATTTAAAAAAACTGTCTCTATCTTTTTTTAATTGCGGAAAGAGATGATGATCTCGCCGTACAATTTTCTGTTCTTAGGATTAGGAATAAAAGTGATCATGAGTGGTGCTACTGGAGGAACTCATGTTGAATGTGGACAACCGATTATTAAGGTTAAGCTCTTAATATGCGCATGCGCGTTCGCCACCAAAAATCAGTGCCTGCGATCAGAGTTCACTGTGCGTTTACCGTTAGATCAATTTGGATGTACGCCAGTCGAATTTATGGATGTGCTAAAACCTCACAGATAGCTTAGATTCAGAGGTTTTAATCGAATACATTACGGATATTAGTCAACACAACCTCTTCAGTTTCTAACGGTACCTAACATAACGACCTCAAAATTCCTCTAGGATAGACGTTTTCATTCAACTTTATCGAAACTTCCACAACAGACTTTTCGGTCATCCAAAATAAACTCATACGTAAACTTTCCTCCCGTCATCTACCAATGTTCAAAAACGATTAAGAAGAAAGTGGAGCAGAGAACTCCTGTTTTAGAAACGGCTATTTGTTATCTGTACAAATATAATAAAGAAGAAACGACTGTCTGTTTGTTTGTATAAGGTAATCTCAGAAACTACTCAACTGATTTTAAAAAATCTTTCGTTGTTGCATAGCTTAGAACTTCCTGATTAATATAGGCTATTTTGCAACTTTAACTAACTTCAATTAAGTGAGTTAACCAACTTAAACTGTGACGATGTCGCATGTTTTAAGTTTATCGGGTGCATAGCACTTTTATTTTTTCCAAGTCCTCTGGATGGTGTATTTTTTGGGCTAGAAGCACGATTCAACTTTTATATTTCGTAGAAAAACGTGAAGAATAACATTCGATTCCAAAAACATTAAAAATTCGGATATATTCAAAATTTTTAATTTTGTTTTGCATTTCATATATATTTTGTTTTCATTCGACAGGTAGTGTATGAGTCATATATTTCCACTTACTCTGAGTACCGCGACCACGTATTACTGTCTCTTATCCCAGCCATATATCAAGTGTCTGTTTATTTTCTATCGGTATTCTTTTATGCATTCTATTCAATTCTGTTAAATCGCAGGGACAAACATTTAAAATGGTTGGCATCGATTTGAGACAAGAGTGCTTCCTTCACTCATGGACAACTTTATGTTAAACTTTCTAGAGCTGGAAGTGCAGAAAAATAATTTATTTTGCTGCCACAGGGCAACGAAATCACAAATATTGTATATGGAGAGGTTTTAAAACAATTTAATGAGGCCTACATTAGCTGCTGTGAAGCGAAGCGAGCGGGGGTTGCTAGTTAATTAATAAATTAATCGAAGAATTAGTAAGAAGTAACTACATGACATAAAAACGAGGAGTCAAGTGGTTTACATTTGCCTTCCTTACTGAGTGAAAAAGTATGCTATCAGCATGCCAGGGCCTTAGAAAAGCATCTACTTTCCACCCTGCTAATGACACCTTCACTTCATTCACCACCACAGGGTCTGACTGAATAATGATGCAATACATTACTTTGAGAGGAGATAACCGTGGCTAGTGTTTTTTTTTTACCCCTTTACCTCTTCTGTTCTTAAATGATTCAGTCATTTAATTTACTGACCATGTGATAAAAGAGAGAACTACGAGGTGTGGCTATTAAATAACGAGACTGTTCCATAAAGTGAAATCTGCATTAAAAGAGACAAGATTTGAGTCTGTGGAAGCTGTAAAAGAGAAAGCGGCACGTGTCATGAAGGAGCTGACAGAAGATGACTTCCAGTACTGTTTCGAACAATGGAAAATTCGCATGGAGCGTTGCAGGGATAGAGAAGGAGTGTATATTAAAGGTGACAATAAGTGATTACGTATAAAATTAAAATTAAATTGTTTACAGTGTCAGTCTCGTTATTTAATAGTCACACCTCGTATTTTTATGTAGCCCTGGAACTAGCAGATCGAGTGTAAATGATTTAACACTCCATCTGTCCGTTACGGGCACATGTCTGTGTATAATTTGGTAATGGCAGGGCGTTGTGCTTATTACCAATATTACCAATCGGTGGTAGGCCTAGTTCACTTTGGCAACCTGGTAGTATACCGATTCTGGTATTTTTCTCGGTTAACATGGTGTAGTTTCGGATAAGCGAGTTTTATTATCTGTATTAGGAAGTAAAAGGACAACTGCATTTCCTTTTGAGGATATAAGCAAGTTTAGATAAGAATCAGGTCACTGTATAATTTATATGATTAGTTCTGTGTATCGTATTTTAAAATGGTAAGAGAATAAATGATTGTTATGTAAATGAATCTCTTTGGATATAGTTCATTAACCTTCATTTTGTAATCTAATGGAAGGTAGTTCCAGCGCATCACGCATAATCATTTTAATATCTCAATCCAATTCAATTCAATTTATTTCACATTAAATATTTAACAAAGTATTTTAGACCGTACACTATAAAAAAAAATCTGGTGTGAAATACTCACATAACTATCTCTTGTCAATGCAAATAATTAACAATAAACCTAACATTAGTAATAAAACATTAAAAATAAACAAAGAAAAACTAACCTTAATAAACATAACCTTATTTTAATCGTGAGTGAAAGACGCAAAATGAAAATCAACCTCAGTTTGGCTTAAAAATACGAAAAATCACTCCTTCACGCTGAACTAGGCTCTGTAGAGAAAAGTGTTTGAAATAAATGTTGTAGATCTTGTATAAATTTGATTATACACTTTTGTCATGAAATGCATACTAAGACTGAAATTTTTTAAAATCGACTTTTTACACGTTTCGTGAGAAAAAAACCAGAAAGTCACTAATTACCGCTAAACTAAGCGTTATACAAAACAATGTTTGAAATAAAAGTTGTACGATTTTAAATTCTCTACGTACATACATTTTCGCGGTAAAATGTATAGTCTATTAAAGCAGCAATCTTAAAAAAACATTTTTTTTACGTGAAAACAGCCTCAACAAGAATTACAGCAAATATGGCGTCTACTCGATCTTGTAGAGCATAAAAAATTTAGTAAACCAGGCGATTTTTAAAAAAAATCGTAGGACCAGTTTTTGAGAAAATCGCAATAAAAAGAAAAATGACACGAATAAAATATTACTTCCGGTTGATCGATTTTGATGAAAATGTTCGTGTCGGGTCCTCTAGTGGTATGTAATTGAAGTTTCAAGTTCGTACGATGTTCCGTTCTTGAGATATTCTGTATACACAGACCAATCGCTAAAAACATGTTTTTTTTTTGGGTTCAGAGGGTCTGAAAACGTGTGGATCCGGTGAGAACTCAATAATATCTTAAAATCGACATGAAAACAATACTTTCCTTCTTATATACTCGTACATTCATATAGGCAAGAGAAAGTAAAAAACATTGAATTGTTCACTTTTATGTTATTAGCAAACATAAATCCATGTATAGGTCGCAAATAAAATAAATCTCCCGGCCGCATTGGCGTAGTTGGTAACGTGCTCGCCTCTCATCATGCGGTCGTGGGTTCAAATCCCACTCAGGCACGGTGGCATATTTTCATACGTTACAAAAAAAATCATTTCATCCTCCATTGCATAAAGTTACACCCCAACGTCGTTCCTAATGACTGCTGCAGTTGATGTTAAATAAATAAATAAATCTATAAAAACGTTAGTAAAATAAGTAGTAGGGGGTAGATAAAGCAAGCGGAGGGAGAACACGCTCGCTGCAAGAGTAATCAGCCCAAACGGAGAGACACCTCATCTGCATTTGCTCAGCATTGAATGTGTGAAGTAAGGGATCGTAGTTTTTCAGATTTCGTGATTTGTGGTGAATAGATTTCGTTTTTACTTTCTCTTGCCTATATGAATATATAGGAAGGAAAGTATTGTGTTCATGTCTATTATAAGAAATCGAGTTTTCACCGGATCTACGCGTTTTCAGACCCCCTGAACCCACACAAACATGTTTTTAGCGATTGGTCTGTGTGTGTGTGTGTGTGTGTGTGTGTGTGTGTGTGTGTGTGCGCGCGCGCGCGCGCGCGCGTGCGTGTGTGTGTGTGTGTGTGTGTGTGTACAAAATATCTCAAGAACGGAGCATCGTACGAACTTGAAACTTTAAACTTAAGTTACATACCACTACCGGACCCGACACGAACATTTTCATCAAAATAGGTCAACCGAGAGTAGTAGTTTATTCGTGTAATTTTTAACTTTTTTGCGATTTTCTCAAAAAAACTGGTCCTACGATTTTTTTTAAAATCGCCTAGTTTACTCAATTTTTTATTCTCTACAAGATAGGGTAGGCGCCACGTTTGCTGAAATTCTTGGTCAGGCTGTTTTTACGTAAAAACTTTTTTTTAAGATTGCGGCTTTATTATGCATTTTAACGAAAAAATGTATATATTAACAGTTGTAGAGAATTTAAAGTTCTACAACTTTTATTTCAACATTTTTTTCTATAACGCTTAGTTTAGCGGTAATTAGCGATTTTCTGTTTTTTCTCACAAAAACGTGTGATTTTTTAAGATTTCGGCTATAGTATGCATTTTACGACAAAAGTTTATGATCAAATTTATAGAAAATTAAAAGATGTACAACTTTCAATTAAAGAATTTTTCTCTACAGAGCGTAGTTTAGCGTGAAAGAGTGATTATCCGTATTTTTAAGCAACACTGAGGTAGATTTTCATTTTGCATCTTTCACTCATGATTAAAATAACGTTATGTTTGTTTATTTCTAATGTTTTATTACTTAGGTTATAGTGTTCATTATTTGCATTGGCAAGAGAAAGTTGTGTGAGTGTTTTACACCAGATTTTTATTTATAGAACGTAGATTATAAACATGTTTATTTATATAATAGCACAGATTGCTAAAAAAAAAATAATAAACAAATAAAACAAATCCGTGAAGCGTAGCAATCCGCTGTAATAAGTTTTTATATTTTGATCGTTTCAGTCAGTCAACTGACGTTTAACCTTGGTTTAAATTTGTTGAGTCATGAAAATGACCATCATTTGAATAAATTATCTTTGACAAATGATGAGGGTGACCATTGTGGTTGTAATTTAATTTTTCATTTTTAAGATCTGCGTTTTATTTAATCGTACTAATCATAGAATAAAGAAATAAATAAATTCTTGGGCAAATCGTTGGCTACTTTTTACGTAAATTACTCACGTGTCAATATTTTACTTTCTCTTACCCTGCGTTAAAAAGGCGCGTATCCAGAAATTTTAGGGGGGCGAGAGAAAAATAAAATAATGTATACAAAAGCAGACACACACACACACACGCACACACACGCACACACACACACACACACACACACACACACACACACACACACACACACACACACACACACACACACACACACACACACACACACACACACACACACACAAACAAATACACACACTCACACTCGCACACGCGCGCGCACACACACACACATACACACAAACACACACACGTGTGTGTGTGTGTGTGTGGAAGGAAGGAAAGTATTGTTTTCATGTCGATTTTTCAAAATCAAGTTATTACATGATCTACACGGTATCAGATCCCCTGAACCCAAAAATCATGTTTTTAGCGATTGGTCTGTGTGTGTGTGTGTGTCTGTATGTGAACAGAATATCTCAAGAACGGAACAATGTACGAACTTGAAACTTGAAACTGAAGTTAGACACCACTACCGGACCCGACACGAACATTTTCGTCAAAATCGGTTAACCGGAAGTGGTAGTTTATTCGTGTAATTTTTCACTTTTTTGCGATTTTCTCAAAAACTGGTCCTACGATGTTTTTAAAATCGCCTGGTTTACTGAATTTTTTATGCTCCACAAGATATGGTAGACACCATGTTTGCTAAAATTCTTGATGAGGCTGTTTTCACGTAAAAAAATTGTTTTTTTTAAGATTACGGCTTTAATAGCATGTATTTTAACGCAACAATTTATATAATAAAAAATGTAGTGAATCCTACAACGTTTATTTTTAACATTTTTTGTATATCGCTCAGTTTAGCGGTAATTAGCCATTTTCTGTTTATTTTTATCACGAAATCGTGTAAAAAATTGTTTTTTTTAAGATTTCAGCCTTATTATGCATTTTACGACTGAAAGTATAACGAAATTTATAGGAAATTGAAAGATCTACAACCTTTATTTATAACATTTTTCTCTACAGAGCCTAGTTTAGCGTGAAAGAGTGATTTTCCGTATTTTTAAGCCAAACTGAGGTCGATTTTCATTTTGCGTCTTTCACTCATAATTAAAATTAGTTTGTGTTTATTGATGTTACTTTTTTTGTTTATTTCTAACGTTTTATTACTAATGTTAGGTTATATTGGTCATTATTTGCATTGGCAAGTAAAAGTTGTGTGAGTATTTCACACCAAATTTTTTATTTATTTATTTTTTAAGATCTGCGTTTTATTTAATCGTACTAATCATAGAATAAATAAATAAATAAATTTCTTGAGCAAATCGTTGGCTACATTTTACGCAAATTACTCACGTGTCAATATTTTACTTTCTCTTGCTCTTCCAGATATTTTTCGGGGGGGGGAGAGCAAAATAAAATATTTTATACAAAAGTAGATACATACGAGGTGTGGCTATTAAATAACGAGACTGACGTTGTAAAAAATTTAATTTTAATATTATACATAATCACTTCTTGTTGTCACCTTCAACATACACTCCTTCTCTATCTATACAACGCTCCATGCACATTTTCCGTTGTTGGTAACAGTGGTGGAAGTCATCTTTTGTCAGCTCCTTCAGGACACGTGCCGCTTTCTCTTTTACAGCTTCCACAGACTCAAAGCTTGTCCATTTTAATGCAGATTTTACCTTAGGGAACAGGTAGACGTCACATGGTGCAAGATCTGGTGAATAAGGTGGATGTTCTAACAGTGAGATGCTGTACTTGGCTAGGAACCTCTTGACAGATAACGTGGAATGAGGTGGCGCATTGTCTTGGTGGAGAACCCATGATTTGTCCTTCCACATTTCGGGGCGTTTTTCCTTACTCTTTGACGTAGTTTAGAAAGTACCTCAAGGTAGTAATATTGATTAATTGTTTGACCTTCAGGAACTCAGTGAAGGTACACAATCCCATGGATATAAAAAAAACAATCATCATTTCTTTAAATTTTGACTTGCTCATTCGAACTTTTTTGGCTCTCCGTGAAGTTCAGCTCTTCCAGTGCATGGATTAGCGCTTCGTTTACGGATCATAAGTAAAAAAACCACGTTTCATCACATGTTATTATCTTTTACCTGTTCCCTAAGGTGAAATCTGCATTAAAAGGGACAAGATTTGAGTCAGTGGAAGCTGCAAAAAGAGAAAGCGGCACGTGTGCTGAAGGAGCTGACAGAAGATGACTTCCAGCACTGTTTCCTACAATGGAAAATTTGCATAGAGCGTTGTAGGGGTAGAGAAGGAGTGTATATTGAAGGTGACAATAAGTGATTATGTATAAAATTAAAATTAAATTTTACAACGTCAGTCTCGTTACTTAATAGCCACATCTCGTAATCTACGAATTAACGTCAGTTAGACTTACCTTCTTTTAAATACGGCCGTAAATGATGCAGTGCTCTGATGGCGCAGTCTGTCAATTTCGGGTCACCTTCTTTACATTGTTGAATATATGGAGCTGAAACAAAAAGAAAACAAATAAGATCAGAAAAAGAAGTTACAAAATAATATTTTTACTTTAATTCTCGTAAGTAGTTAAAGGTAAAATGTTAAATTTGTTGTTCGTTCTGAATTAAAATAGACTGGACCGATTTTCGTAGGGAGGTAAAGAGGTAGCTGTGATCAAGAGAGAAATATTGGAGGGAGAGTGGAAATCCAACTCACTCTCTGATTGGTGTAGGCCTACGTATACGCTTTAGTCGTTGGTGTGTGCGTGCTCCTCACTCACCTTCTTTCGGTGGGGTTCGGGTTCCGCAGGTCTTACTCTCCAACACCTCCAGTAGGCCTACACTACTCACATAGAAAGACGTGTTGGTAACAACAGAAAAAATAAATTTTCTCAATTACACCTTTAACTTCTTTTACTTTCTCTTGCCCTAGGGAACGAAAGTATTGTTTTCATGTCGATTTTTTAAAATCACGTGTTCACCGGATGTACACGTTTACATGATCCCTAAACCCAAAAACACCATGTTTTCAGCGATTGGTCTGTGTGTGTGTGTGTGTGTGTGTGTGTGTAAAATATTTCAAGATTTTTCCTCTTGTTCCCAAACTTAGGTTCAAAATTTATTTATATAGAATTTTCTGTTTTTAATTAATTTGTTCTTACACATACGCACACAGAACAATTTGAAAAACATGTTTTTTCTGGTTTAGGAGATCTGAAAACGTGTATATCCGGTAAAAACTCGATTTTTAAAAAAATCGACGTGGACATAACTTTTCATAAGTTAAATAAATTTCATGCAGGGCAGGACAAAATAAAAAAAAAAGTCTGGTGTGACACACACACAACTTTCTCTTGCCAATGAAAATAATGAACAATTTAACCTTGTATTAGTAATAAAACATTAGAAATGAACGAAACAATTAATCTCAAAAAACATAACCTTATTTTAATCATGAGTGAAGACGCAAAATGAAAATCAACCTCAGTTTGGCTTAAACATACGGAAAATCACTCTTTCACACTAAACTAGGCTCTGTAGAGATAATATCTCTAAATAAAAGTTGTAGATCATTTAATTTCCTATAAATTTGATTATATACACTTTTGTCGTAAAATGCATACTAAGTCTGAAATCTTAAAAAATCCATTTTTTACAGATTTTCATGAAAAAAAAACAGAAAGTCACTAATTACCGCTAAACTAAGCGTTAAAGAAATGAATGTTTAAAATAAAAGTTGTAGGATTTTAAACTGTCTACATTTTTTATTATATAATTTTTTGTGCTGAAATGCATATTAAAGCCGTAATTTAAAAGAAAAACACTTTTTTTACGTGAAAACGGCTTCACCAAGAATTTCAGCAGACATGGCGCCTACCATATCTTGTAAAACATAAAAAATTAGTAAACCTGGTGATTAAAAAAAAATCGTATGACCCGTTTTTGAGAAAATCGCAAAAAAGTGAAAAATTACACGAATAAAGTACTACTTCCGGTTGACCAATTTTGATGAAAATGTTCGTGTCGGGTCTGGTAGTGGTGTCTAACTTAACTTTCAAGTTTTTATTTCGTACAATGTTCCGTTCTTGAAATATTCTGTTCACACACACACCACACACACACATACACAAACACGTGCGCGCGCGCGCACACACACACAGGGATAGAGAGAGAGAGAAAGAGAGAGAGAGCGTGAGAGAGAGAGAGCAATTGCTAAAAACATGTAAAAACGTGTAGATCCGGTGAAAACTCGAATTCTTAAAATCGACATTAAAACAGTACTTTTCTTTCGATATATTCACATTGGCAAGAGAAAGTAAAAACGAAACCGAAAATTTACAAGGAATTCAAAGTTATCTGCCGACTTTTATGTGATTTATTGGAGTACAATTATTGTGAAATATAGGAAATATTTTGTTAGTTAGTGAAACGTCTGATAGCGGGAGAAGATCTGTTAGTAAATGATTACATTATGTAACGAGTTGAAAGAATTGAAGCAATCTTAATGGATCCAAAATGCTAGTCATCTAGTTCTAAAGCAAACTCACGCGCGTATTACGTAACTTCATTTACTAAATAATAATAAATGTGGTTCGAAACACTCACACAAATGTATCTTGCCAATGTAAATTGGCAAGATAAACTTGCCGGCCGCATTGGCGTAGTTGGTAACTTTCTCGCCTCTCATCATGCGGTCTTGGGTTCGAATCCCATTCAGGCACGGCATATTTTCATACGTTACAAAAATCATTTCATCCTTCACCGTCTACATTAGCAGTAATTGCAGAACAGTCGGACGTAAACAAAAAAAAAATCCTTTTTATCCTCCTTGTTCTTCACCTTATCCTTCTCCTTCTTGTTCTTCTTCTCCACCTCCTTATGTTTCTTCTCCTTCTCCTCCCCTTGTTGGTATTCTCACCTTCCCCTCCTTCCCTTCTCCTTGTTCTTGTACTCAATTTCTCTTACTCTACCTCCTCCTCCTCCTGCTTATTTTATCCTTTTTCTCTCTTCCTTGGTCTTCACCTTCTCCTTCTCCTCCTTGTTCTTCTTCTCCTCCTTCTTATGTTTCTTTTCTTTCTCCTCCCCCTTGTTAATATTCTCACCTTCTCCTCCTTCCTTTCTCCTTGTTTTTATACTCCTCTTACTCTACCTTCTCCTTCTCCTCCTCCTGCTTATTTTATCCTTTTTTCTCTCTTCCTTGGTCTTCACCTTCACCTTCTCCTTCTCCTCCTCTTCCTTATTTTCATCATGCAGTCTTGGGTTCAAATCCCATTCAGGCATGGCATATTTTCATACTTTACAAAAAAATCATTTCATCCTTCACCGTCTGCATTAGCAGTAATTACAGAACAGTCGGACGTTAAATCAAAAAAAAAAAAAATGTAAATAATGCAACAAAATAAATAACTATAAAATAAATGTAAACAACATAACTATGTTGTTAGGTTTTTTTTTGTTTTTTTTTGCGCTTTGGAGACTCCAGGAGGAGGAGTATAGGACATGTCGTCAGATATAACACCTGAAATACATATGACAATCACACAATGTATCACTACTATCAACAAAGAAATTCTTGTACGCTATAAAAAGTTTCACTGATCAAATAATTTTTCAGATTTTTTTTAAAGGAATTCAAATCCTCACAACACTTTAAAGATTGGGGTAATTTATTTATGAATTTTCTCCCTGCATAAGTAGGTTTTTGTTGAAACAATTTTGTGGAGTGATTAGCCACATAATAATCATTTCTGTTTCTCCTTGTGTTATGATTGTGAACATTGAAATTCTGCATAAAATTATTTTGCCTAACATACATAATCACGTGAAAAATGTAGAGGGAGGTGATCACGATCAGCCTGGTTGGCTGGTTTGAACCACTAGAGGCTTTACCAAATAAAACGAGGAGTGAGTTGTTTACCACTCACTCCTTACTTACTGAGTGGAAACGTATGCTTATTAGCATGTCAGGTCCTCTGAAAGGTATCTAATTTCCACCCTGCAAATGACACCTTCATCTTCACCTTCTCAGTAGGCCTATCCTTTGTGACTCCTTTAAACCACCGAACCTCAAGTCTTTTGTTTGGTATTCTTGTTAGTGTTTAGTTCCCAAAGTGAAGGGCGGGCGGGGGCGCGCAAAGCTTAGTTAAAAAAATAAACGAAATTTTGTGTAGGCTAAATATATGAAGTGAAATATTTCTTATTTGTTTAACATTGGAATAAGTTTTCAACTTGGAATTGGTCGTTATAAACGATGTTATAAAATTGCATTAGTTTTCTTAATTACTTTCTCTTGCCTATATGAATATATAGAAAGGAAAGTATTTTTTCATGTCAATTTTTCGAAATCGAGTTTTCACCGGATCTACACGTTTTAGCCTCCTGAACCCAAAAAACATGTTTTTAACGATTGGTCTGTGTGTGTGTTTGTGTGTGCGCGCGCGTGTGTGTGTGAACCGAATATCTCAAGAACTGAACATTATACGAACTTAAAACTTGAAACTTACGTTAGATACCACTAGAGGCCCCGACACGAACATTTTCATCAAAATCGGTCAACCGGAAGTAGTACTTTATTCGTGTAATTTTTAATTTTTTTGCGATTTTCTCAAAAACGGCTACTACGATTTTTTTAAAAATCGCCTGGATTACTTAATATTTAATGGTTTACACGATAGGGTAGGCGTTAGGTCTGCTGAAATTCTTGGTGAGGCTGTTTTCTCGTAAAAAAATATATTTTTTCCGATTGCGACTGTAATTTGCATTGTAGCGCAAAAATGTAGTAATAAATAGTATGTAATAAAAGTTGTAGTGATCTTAAAATCTTACAACTATTATTTCAAACATTATTTTGTATAACGCTTAGTTTAGCGGTAATTAGCGATTTTTTTTTTGTTTTTTCTCATCAAAACCTGTGAAATATCGATTTTTAAAGATGTCAGCCTTGTTATGCATTTTACAACAAAAAAGTATAATCAGATTTATAGGAAATTAAAAGATCTACAATTTGTTCATAGCATTTTTCTCTATAGAGCCTAGTTTAGCGAGAAAGAGTGATTTTCCGTATTTTTAAGCCTACTGAGGTTGACTGAGGTCGCATTTTGCGTCTTTCACCGTGATTAAAATTAGGTTATGTTTGTTGTTTATTTCTAATGTTTATTTTTTCCTTAAATTTATTTAACGTCGCATCAACTACGACGGTCGGTCATTAGCGACGACGTTGGGGTGTAACTATTGCTATATGAGAATGAAGGATGAAATGATTTTCTTTTTTGTAACGTATGAAAATATGCCCTGCATTAGTGGGATTCGAACCCAGGACCGCATGATGAGAGGCGAGCACGTCACCAACTGCGCCAATGCGGCCGGCTAATGTTTTATTACTAATGTTAGTTTATATTGTTAATTATTTGCATTGTCAAGAGAAAGTTGTATGAGTGTTTCACACCAGATTTTTTTTCTTTGTTTTCAGTTATATTATTTAGCATTATGTAGCTACTTATTAAAAATACATGTTTTGATTTATTTGTAATTTAGTTTTTAATTATTTCAACATTGAATCCATTCACTCAATATGAATAAGTTTTAAACAAGCAACTTGTAGCCTATAAGAATTACCAGTAAAAGTATTGTTGTAAAAAAATGCACACATAATTATACGTATAAAGGGGGCGTGGCTTACAATTAAACAATAATTATAGGGGGGCTCAAAATAATAACAAGTTTGAAAACCACGGGTTTAGTGTCTTAAAATTTGTTTTGTAAACCGGTTGTCATCCATTCTATACAGGTATCCGTAAAATTTGATTTTCCTTAATCGTTTCCATTAATCGTTCATTTTCCTTATAGAGTTCTCGTCCTTGTAAACCATTCTGTCCGTCTACAGTCTTCGGGACCATTCATTATCTTATTATCGGGATCTTTCTCTTAGACCAGCATTCGCTGGTCTAAGTAAGCCCTATGTAGGGTCCGATAGGGAATGGATAGAAACCGGTTCACAAAACTTATTTTTAAGACACTGAAGGTCTTATCAAACAGAACGCGGACTGTCCGCGTGCAGTCCGCTGCGCACTGAGAGAGCCTAACTTAACGCGGACAAATCAGAACGAACCAGAACAGTTGTAAAGAAAACGCGAACGAATCGTCCCGAATTTATGATTTGTTATTTTTTCAACTTTGAAACTTGGCCTTCGGGCCAGCCCAGTCAGTCATCTGGTAGTAAGTCGCTATTATTTGTTAAGTAACACCGGTTGGGCAAGCGACTTTGTATGGTGACCAGTTGACAGCCATCCATGAACAAACTCTACTGGAGGTCCCCGTTCAAACTCATGTCTCATCTACGTCAAAATAATACAGCAAAAAGCAGCTATCAAATTGGGTAGTTGTCAACAATGTATAGTTCCCGATAACAAATAAAAGCTAAAAAAATTAAAAAAAACTTTGAAACTTGAATTTATATTGTCTAGCAGTTCCTCAGACGAAGAAGAATTACTTCTTTTGTTCGCTTTGAGTCGGTCAAAACGAAAAAAACGGGCACACGAAATTAATTGCAAAAGGGAAGCGAATTTCACCGACTTTGCAACGAATTGAATTCCTTCGAAGACCAATTTTTCATGTAGTTTCGTTTATCCCAACAATAATTTCATTATTGTTGATATAGCTAGTTATGGGTGGCATAATTATAGTAGTATCTTCGGAAATTCCGGTTTCTATCGTGAGTTCGTAAGTAACAAAATTATACTTCCTCCAAAGTCACTGCCAGGAACAGATATCTCTGCACGAGATAAATTTGTTAATTACTTCAACCATTTGAGTCAATGAATAATGTTAATAATAAATAAGTCAATCACTAATTTATAGATTGGTACACTTTCAATGTACAGGTTATGCTGTCAATCACGTCGACAGTAAAAACGTATAACTAATTTTTTCTTATAAATAGGCTAATGTAATAACAAAATATCTGGTGTGAAACACACACACGACTTTCTCTTGCCAATGCAAATAATTAACAATAAACCTTACAATAGTAATAAAACATTAGAAATAAACAAAAAACTAACCTCAAAATCATAACCTTATTTCAATCATGAGAGAAACACGCAAAATGAAAATCAACCTCAGTGTGGCCTCAAAATACGGAAAATCAATCTTTCACGCTCAACTAGGCTCTGTAGAGAAAAATGCTCTAAATAAAAGTTGTAGATCTTTTTATTTCCTATAAAATTTATTATATACACTTTTGTCGTAAAATGCATTCTAAGGCCGAAATCTTAAAAAAAACCAATTTTTCACACATTTTCGTGAGAAAAAATCAGAAAATTGCTAATTACTGCTAAACTAAGCGTTATACAAAAAAATGTTTGAAATAAAAGTTGTAGAATTTTAAATTCTCTACAACTTTTGTAATAAACATTTTTGCGCTAAAATGCATATTAAAGCCGTAATCTTAAAAAAACAACGTTTTTACGTGAAAACACCCTTACCAAGAATTTCAACCAAGATGGCGCCTATCCTATCTTGTAGAGAATAAAAAATTGAGTAAATGAGGCGATTTTAAAAAAAATCGTAGGACCAATCTAAAGGTTTTGAGAAAATCATAAAAAAGTGAAAAATTACACGAATAAACTACTACTTCCGGTTGACCGATTTTGATGAAAATGTTCGTGTCGGGTCCGGTAGGGGTATGTAACTTAAGTTTCAAGTTTCAAGTTCGTACGATGTTCCGTTCTTGAGATATTTTGTATATATATACACACACACACACACACACACACACAGACCAATCGCTAAAAACATGTTTTTTGGGTTCAGGGGGTCTGAAAACATATAGATCCGGTGAAAACTCGATTTCGAAAAATCGACATGAAAACAATACTTTCCTTCCTATATATTCATATAGGCAAGAGAAAGTAAAAAATAATAAAAATTGTGTTTAGTACTACTGGTTTGTTGAAGTTTTTCAGGTATTTATCTCCTTTCTTAAAAGTTTTTGTAATCATTATCTTGCACATCGTATAAATGTGGGCGCTCCCTAACAAGTTCAATTAATTTTTCCACTTCATCGGCCATCCTGTCCGTCGCGAACTCTGTAGAACAGTGTTTCCCAACCGGTGGTCCGTGAGAGCGTTCGGGGTGGTCCGTGAGAGTCCGGTGACTACTTAAAAGAAAGTAATATTTTCCCGAGATTAAATAACAGTTACGATTTTCATTGAACAAGATTAAGTAAATACATTCAAGATTCAGATTAAGTAAAGGTAGAAGAGTTGTCGTGTAAGAAAGCCCTGGGCTTCCTCAAGATTCGGCAAGTAGCTTTGCGGTATCTTATGATTTTTTTCAACCACTTATTTGTGTGAGCAGGGGTTTTTTAGTTTATTGTTAATTAGAAACAAACAACGAAATCGGCTAAGTGTAAGCAGTGATTTGAGAGTAGCTCTTGGCAAGAGCCTAAAATCTAGAATTCCTCAGCTAGTCAGAAAGATTTGTGCACAAAATTCGCATTGAAATTTTCATTTAATTTTTAATTCATGTTTTAATTTTCATTGTTATTTTCGACTAAGTAAATTCTGTATTCCTTATTTTATTAAAAGACAATTTACAATAAAAATATTTTTACTTTTTGTGATGTACAATGTACCCTACTTTCTGAAAATAACAATTATATGTTTGTAATAATAGTTTCTTAATTAATAATAATAGTTTGTTTAATTTAATCACCTTTTAATTTGGTTACAACTGATAAGATATATGTAGTCTAATAATGTAATGGGTGGTGAGTGGTAGTTGACTTTGAGGGTGAGAGTGGTCCGCAGACCACTGCGGCCGGTTGGCAACCACTGCTCTATAAAAATACAATCTCCTAAGAGTCCGCCGCGGTATAGATTGGTACGCTGCGTAGGCCGCTGTCTATTCGACTAGCATGATGCAACCATTTCTGACAAAGGCAGCCGCGTTCTGTTTGACAAGACCTTAAACATAAGACCTAACGTGTCGGATAAATGGTTTAAAGAAGTTAGAAAGAATATTGAAAAATCTGGTGTGAAACACTCACACAACTTTCTCTTGCCAGTGCAAATAATTTAAACAATATAACCTAACATTAGTAATAAAACATTAGAAATAAACAACACAACTAACCTCAACAAACATAACCTTATTTTAATCATGAGTGAAACACGCTAAATGAAAATCGAACTCAGTTTGGCTTAGAAATACGGAAAATCACTCTTTCTCTCTAAACTAGGCTCTGTAGAGAAAAATGCTTTAAATAAAAGTTGTACATCTTTTAATTTTCTATAAATTTAATTAGGCCTATATACACTTTTGTCGTAAAATGTATACTAAGGCCGAAATCTTTAAAAAATCGATTTTTCACACGTTTTCGTGAGAAAAAAACAGAAAAGCGCTAATTACCGCTAAACTAAGCGTTTTACAAAAAATGTTTGAAATAAAAGTTGTAGAATTTTACATTCTCTACAACTTTTATTATATAACGTTTTGCGCTAAAATGCATATTAAAGCCGCAATCTTAAAAAGAAAATGTTTTTACGTGAAAACAGCCTTACCCAGAATTTCAGCAAACATGGCGCCTACCCTATCTTGTAGAGAATAAAAAGTTTAGTAAATGAGGCGATTTTTAAAAAAATCGTAGGACCAGTTTTTGAAAAAATCGCAAAAAAGTGAAAACTTACACGAATAAATTACTACTTCCGGGGGAGCGATTTTGATGAAAATGTTCGTGTCAGGTCCGGTAGTGGTATGTAACTTAAGTTTCAAGTTTCAAGTCCGTACGATGTTCCGTTCTTGAGATATTTTGTATACACACACACAGACCAATCGCTAAAAACATGTTTTTTGGGTTCAGGGGGTCTGTTTAGGTGTAGATCCGGTGAAAACTCGATTTCTTAAAATCGTCATGAAAACAATACTTTCCTTCCTATATTATATTCATATAGGCAAGAGAAAAGAAAAAACCGGAATAAAGCGAGAGAACTTAATAAACCGAATCAAATTTAGATAACATAATGGGCTGCATAAAGAGCTTCCAGAAACATTTAGTCAAATCACGTGGATTATACGGCGGAAAATAGATTATACTGGGTGGATATTAAGTATAAGTTGGAATTTCCTTTCAGAAAACGAAGAGCGTTAATATTTTAATCGCTTTGAGGAAATAGAAATAATTAGGTACTATTAGTTGTTAACATTACATGAAAATCGACAACACCGAACAAAATTTTTATCTACGCCACTCCATTTCATAGGTACAAAACAGGTGTACCAATACACTTTCCTGTTTCCCTTAAGCGTCGTCAAAATATTATAAAAATTTATAACTGCTAAAACAAAACATAAACAGTACCCGAGTTATGAGAACCGTATAATTAATTATCATTGCTTCTTGTAAAGGAAAAAACAGATTTTAAAAATTTAACCTTGGCCAGAATTAAACTTGCGACCCGAATTACCGCACAATAAATTACAGTCTTTCTTTAGAGTGTCTTATATAACCAGCAACTACAAGACGCCAACGCCAACTAAATTTATACTTCTCATGACATAACATACATTTTAAGTAATCTATTGTAAATTACAGCAAAAAAATCTGGTGTGAAACACTCACACAACTTTCTCTTGCCAATGTAAATATTTTATAATAACTTATAACCTGATATTAGTAATAAAATATTAGAAATAAACAAAGAACTAACCTCAATAAACATAACCGAATTTTAATCATGAGTGAAAGACCCCAAATTAAAACCAACTTCAGTTTGACTTAAAAATACAGAAAATCACTCTTTCACGGTAAACTAGGCTCTGTAGAAAAAATGCCCTAAATAAAAGTTTTAGATCTTTTAATTTCTTATAGATTTGATTATACACTTTTGTCGTAAAGTGCATACTAAGGTTGAAATCTTAAAAAAATCAATTTTTTACACGTTTTCGTGAAAAAAAACTAAGCACACTTAGATGTTTAAAAAAACTTAAATGTTTTAAGTGAAAAACTAAGCGTTATACAAAAAAATGTTTAAAATAAAAGTTGTAGGATTTTAATTTCTCTACAACTTTTATTAGATACATTTTTTTCCTGTAATGCATATTAAAGCCACAATCTTAAAAAAAAATCATTTTCTTCTACGAGAGCAAAGACTCTCCAAGAATTTCAGCAGACATGGCACCTACCCTATCTTATAGAGCATAAAACTTTAGTAGAAATGAGACGATTATAAAAAAAATCGTTGCAGCTATTTTTGAGAAAATCGCAAAAAAGTGAAAAATTACACGAATAAACTACTACTACTTCCGGTTGACCGATTTTGATGAAAATGTTCGTGTTGGGTCCGGTACTGGTATCTAACTTAAATTTCAAGTTTCAAAACATGTTTTTTTTGGTTTCAGGGGGTCTGAAAACGTGTAGATCCGGTGAAAACTTGATTGCGAAAAATCGACATAAAAACAATACTTTCTTTTCTATATAAGTTACTAGCATGCCCCGTCGCGGCTTTGCATGCGGAAAATGGTGTAATCACTTTTTAAAAATATGTAGCAGAAAAAGAACCACAAAAAAATAATTGTCAAAACCAAAAACTTAAATCTACGTTGAATAAAATAAAAGTCAAAATAAAATATCAAAGCAATTGATCACTCACCAATTACAAGGAAATTAAAACAAATTAAAGAAACATGGAACTTTACTTTTATAAAATACTCAACAATACAAAATCGTATCTAGATAATAAAATAGAATAAAATTCACATGTGATGTTGTCACCAGCTGATCCTTAGCACCACCTCCCTATTTGCTAAATCATAAATCACTTTATTTATGACAAATCTTTATTTGAATCGCATCAGCTGGTTTAAAAGCACCAGATTATCTAACCTCATAAAAGCCTTAATGTACGACATAAACATTATTTTCAACCCTTCAGGGTAACTTTTTAAGGGTTTCAATAGCCTAAAACCTGCACCGGTATCATAGTTACAACATAAAAAAACAGCATGAAAATTGCTTCAGTAATTTAGGAGATAAAAAAAAGGTTTAGGAGATAAAGGGGAACACACACACACACACACACACACACACACACATACACACACACACACACACACACACACACACATACACACACACACACACACACACACACATATATATATATATATATATATATATATATATATAATTCATATATAGGCAAGAGAAAGTAAAAACTATTATACATATATGTGTGTAAAAATGTTGATAAAATAATAGTAATTGTTAATATTATGAGACGATGGATGTTATTTTGTAGCACCCTGTACCCTTAAGCTGATGACTATTACGTGGGTAGGCCTATAGGATAGGATGAGATTGTGAAAGAATACTAGTTTCGTTGTACAAGTTGCTTACTTACACAGCAAGCAATACAAAGAGATTGTAAGTAAACGTTCATTACAGTAACCACTATTTATTTACATGCATAGTAGTTATTCTCTTTGGAGTTGATTTAGAAAATGATAGCAGTGTCTCCATCTCCAGTGTTACTTAACTAACAATCTACTTACAAATAGAGGTTAATGACCTTTAATATGAAATCTACTACTATCATTATTACAAACTAATGTACTATTTTACTTTCCCGTTCTTCGATGTTGACTCTTTCCACATATATACACATGTTTTCAATAGCAACAACTCTGAGTTTTTTCAATTTTTTTTCTCGTGTTGGAGAGCTAATAGATCTACGGTATGTTTGTACAGGGTGTCCCACGAGTAACCCGATAAAATTCTAAGATGAATTCCTCTAATTCCTAATGTGTGTACGTTGCAATCTATTCAAGTGAGAATAATAAGCAACCCCAATGAGATGAGGATGATGTGTATGAGGGAGGTGTAAATGAGACTGTGTAGTCTTCTAGAGACACACTCACACAGAATGGTTAATTGAACCCCAACCATCAAAGTACACCCACAACCACTGTCTAGCACTCAAATCCGTATAAAAGTAACTATAGCTCAGCCGTTCTTAGTTTGCTCCTCCTAGTGTCTGTCAGCAAACAAAAGCCACCTACTACAGGGTGCACGCTAGCGTCCGCGACTTTACGGATGTTGTATTCCTATTAAGTTAACTATTTTTTAAATTTTAACTACTTAAAGTACTAAAAACATCAGTCATGATATGATGTAGGCCTAACAATTTCATTTAGAAAAATACTTTTAAAAGTATTTTGTATTTAAATACTTTTGAAAGTATTTTGTTGTTACTTTTTAATCAGCGTGTACACATTTTTATATAATGCGTATGCTCAGTGTCGTCATTGTTTGTTTACATTAGGAGCAAACTAAGAGAGGCTGGACTGTACCTTTACTGGGATTTGAACCCGGAACCTTCGTCTTCGAAAATCAGCTGTTATAACTTCACCTCTAGACCAACCCGGTGGGTAGAATCCCTGTAATCAAATTAATAGAGGCCTTCGGGCCAGCCCAGTCAGTCAGCTGGTAGTAAGTCGCTATTATTTGTTAAGTAACACCGGTTGGGCAAGCGACTTTGTATGGTGACCAGTTGACAACCATCCATGAACAAACTCTACTGGGGGTCCCTGTTCAAACTCATGCTTAATTCACTTGTTCAAAAATACAGTGATATCAAATTGGGTAGTTGTCAACAATGTACAGTTCCCGATAACAAATAAAAAGCATAAAAAAACAAATTAATGGAAAAAGTTCATATAGGCCTGAACATAGGTCTGAAAACGCTTCAGTAGCGAGTTACAGCTGGCGAAAATTTTCGTCCGGTTTTCAGTTCCGCTGCAGAAATAAAGCCCTACAGAAATGTTTAGAGTGTTAATTAAGTTAAGAAAGGTTTTTAAATGTTTTACAACTTTGATTATATAGGTTTTTGCGATAAAATTCACATTAAAGTCACAATCTTAAAAAAACAATTTTTTTTACGAGAAAACAGCTTCCCCAATAATTTCAACAGACATGGCGCCTACCTTATCAAGTAGAGCATAAAAATCTGGTGTGAAACACTCACACAACTTTCTCTTTCCAATGCAAATAAATAACAATAAACCAACAATAATTAGTAATAAAACATTAGAAATAAACAAAAAACTAACCTCAATAAACATAACCTAATTTTAATCATGAGTGAAAGACGCAAAATAAAAATGAACCTCAGTTTGGCTTAAAAATACGGAAAATTACTCTTTCACGCTAACTAGGCTCTGTAGAGAAAAATGCTCTCAATAAAAGTTGTAGATCTTTTAATTTCCTATAAATATTATTATATACACTTTTGTCGCAAAATGCATACTAAGGCAGAAATCGTAAAAAAATAGATTTTTCACACGTTTTCGTGAATAAAATCAGAAACTCTCTAATTATCGCTAAACTAAGCGTTATACAGAACAATGTTTGAAATAAAAGTTGTAGTATTTCTAATTCCCTACAACTTTTATTATACACATTTATGCGCTAAAATGCATAATAAAGCCGCAATCTTAAAAAAAAAACAATTTTTTTTACGTGAAAACAGCCTCACCAAGAATCTCAGCAAACATGGCGCCTACCCTATCTTTTAAAGCATAAAAAATTAAGTAAATGAGGTGATTTAAAAAAAAATCGTAGGACCAGTTTTTGAGAAAATCGCAAAAAAGTGAAAAATTACACGAATAAACTACTACTTTCGGTTGACCTATTTTGATGAAAATGTTCGTGTCGGGTCCGGTAGTGGTATGTAACTTAAGTTTCAAGTTTCAAGTTCGTACGATCTTCCGTTCTTGAGGTATTCTATTCACACACGCACCACACATACAGACCAATCCCTAAAAACAAGTGTTTTGGGTTCAGTGGGTCTGAAAACGTGTAGATCCGGTGAAAACTCGATTTCTTAAAATCGACATTAAAACAATACTTTCCTTCCTATATATTCATATAGACAAGAGAAAGTAAAAAATGTAACAAATGAGGTGATTTAAAAAAAAGAAAATCATAAGAGCCGTTTTTGAGAAAATCGCAAAAAGTGATTAATGGCACGAATAAACTACTACTTCCGGTTGACAGATGTTGATGAAAATGTTCGTGTCGGATCTTCTAGGAGTACCTAACTTAAGTTTCAAGTTTCAAGTTCGTACGATGTTCTGTTCATCAGATATTTTGTTCACACACACAGACCAATCGACATGAGAACAATATTTTCCTTCCTATATATTCATATAAACCTACCGGGTTGGTCTAGAGGTAAAGTCGTCGCCAAAATCAGCTGTTTAACAGCTGATTTTCGGAGACAAAGGTTGCTGGCTCAAATCCTAGTAAAGGTAGTTACTTTTATTAGGATTAGAATGCTAGATAGTGGTTACCGGTGTACTTTGAAGGTTGGGGTTCAATTAACCATACTCTCTCAGGAATGGTAAGCCTAAGTCTGTACAAGACTACACAGTCTTATTTACACGTCATACATATCATTCTCATCCTATTGGGTCATTGGGTTGCTCATTGTTCTGAATTGACAGATTGCAACGTAGGCCACACACGTTAGGAAATAAAAAAAATATAGCATATTCATATAGGCAAGAGAAAGTAAAAATCTGTAAAAAATTTAATTTTTGAAGGTTGCGGTCTTATTATGCATTTTATGAAAAAATTCTGTAGAATTAAAGTTATAGGAAATTAAAAACCTACATTTTATTTTAAGAATTTTCTCTACAGAGCCTTATATCATTCGATTGCTCTTAAAAAGAGTTAGTATAGAAATCATCAATGGTTTCTGGCATAAGTCAAAGGTAGCCATTTTAAAAAATTGTGAAATATGAGACGCGACGTCTCATGAAAGAGATTTTTAACAATGAATTTAATAGAGAAACAGAAGATAAGAGCGGCCGGCCTTGGGCAGACACGTTGGGTAGGCCTACTCAATGCAAGTGAATTAATTTTCCGAACGCAAAATGTTCTTACCTTGAGATAATCTAATTAATGTATTTTACACTAAATATGAATTAGTAATTTCTTAAATCACGAATAGTTATTTCGGTAATAATTTTAATAATGTTAAGTCGATTTTAGTATAAACGATTCATGAAAAGGTGGTGGTGGTGGTGGTGGCACGTGACGTCATAGATAATCAGTCACGAGAATGCCTTTTGCGTACGGATTGAGTGTGTGTGTGTGAGGAAGAGAAGAGAAGAGAAATGTGTCAGTGTTGCCAACCTCAACAGTAAGACAGGAGAGTAGAGTAGAGTACAGGCGGCAGAGATGTGATTCCTGTTAAGAAAAAAGGGTTGCAGTCGTAGCGACCAACTATAGAAACGAGGACATAAAAATGGAACTGGATGTTTAAAACCTGAATGGAAAGATTGCAGATTGTCGTAATCGATAGAGGGAGCCCGTAGAGAGAATGTAGAGGAAAATATCTCCCTCAGTGTTTTACTATAGAGATTGGTGGGGAGGAGAGATGTGGGGAGGCCACTCAAAAGATGGCAATAATTCAATAGTTTGTCGCCATTGTGAGTCTGAACAGGTGGAAGCCTAGAAAAAGAAGAAGAAGAAACGGAGAAAACGAAGAACAAGAAAAAAGGAGAAGAAAAAGAAAAGTAAGAGGAAGAAGAAGAACGAGAAGAAGGAGAAGGAGGTGGAAAAGGAGGAGGAGAAGGAGAAGTAGGTAGAAATGGGGAAGAGAAGGAAAAGAAAAAGAAGAAGAAGGAGAAAAAGAAAAAGGAAGAAGAAGAAGAAGAAAGAGTAGGAGGAGGGGCGAAGGCGGAGGAGAAGGAGGATGATAAGGAGGAGGAGCAGGAGAAGAAGAAGAAGAAGAAAAAGAAGAGAAAGAAGAAAGAGGAGGAGAAGGAGAAGAAGAAGAAGATGAAAAAGAAGAAGGAGAAGGAGGAGGAGGAAGAGGAGAAGGAAAAGCCGGAGAAGAAAAAGGAGGAGAAAAAGAAGAGGAAGAAGAAGGAGGAGGAGGAGGAGAACAAGAAGGAGGAGGAGAAGAAGGAGAAGGAGAAGCTGGAGAAGAAGCAGAAGAAGAAGAAGAAGAAATAGAAGAGGAAGAAGAAGGAGGAGAAGGAGAAGCCGGAGAAGAAGAAAAAGATGATGATGATGAAACAGAAGAGAAAGAAGAAGGAGGAGGAGGAGGAGAAGGAGAAGCCGGAGAAGAAGCTGAAGAAGAAGAAGATGAGAAAGAAAAAGAAGAGGAATGATAAACCACCGTACTCCTCGTTTTACTTAGTAAAATATCTAGAGGTTCAAACCAGCCCTTAACAAAAATTAACATATTAATGCACCCGTTAGGACTATAAATAATGAGCATAAATGTAATAAAAAAAACCCACCCCGGTCGTTATCACCCACCTGATGCGAGCAATTATCAGTGGGAATGTAAACAATGTTACCGGCAAATACTGCGTAACTATTACATTAAAAATTGTCGTAATCTGTTGGTATGATGCGGTTGACTCTAGAGAAAGTTGCGTTTTAGTATGAGTCGAGTATCTTTTTTTTGTATGTCAGTTGTGCATTCATGTTAACAAGTCAAGTATTTTTTTGTTTGTGTGAGTGCGCGCGCGCGCACGAACGTGTTTAAATTGCTTCACAACTTAAAATTGCGATTGAATCGTCGTCGTGAGTTGTGTCAGTAGGAAGAGAAATGTATTCATATTGCAGTTTGCTTTAATCGTTTGTGGCAAAACAGTTTTATTTGCATTATATACTATTGCCAATTGTATTTTTATTTCTTTAAAATCTGGTGTGTAACACTCACATGGCTTTCTCTTGCCAATGTGGATATTGAACAATATAATCTATGTTTAATCCATGAGAAAACAATGTAAAATTAAAAAATCTGGTGTGAAACACTCACACAACTTTCTCTTGCCAATGCAAATGATGACCAATATAACCTAACATTAGAAATAAACAAAAAACTAATCTCAAAAACATAACCTTATTTTAATCATGAGTGAAACACTCAAAATGAAAATCAACCTCAGTTTGGCTTTAAAATACGGAAAATCACTCTTTCACGCTAAACTAGGCTCTGTAGAGAAAAATGCTTTTGATAAAAGTCGTAGGTCTTTTAATTTCCTATAAATTTTATTATATACATTTTTGTGGTAAAATGCATACTAATGCTGAATTCTTAAAAAATCAATTTTTCACACGTTTTCGTGAGAGGAAACAGAAAATCGCTAATTACCGCTAAACTAGCGTTATACAAAAAAACTGAAGTAAAAGTTGTAGGATTTTAAATTCTCTACATTTTTATTATATAAAACTTTGCGCTACAATGCATATTAAAGCCGTAATCTTAAAAAAACAATTTTTTACATGAAAACAGCCTCAAAAAGAATTTTAGCAAACATGGCGCCTACCCTATCTTGTAGAGCATCAAAAGTAAGTAAATGAGGCGATTTTTAATAAAATCGTAGGACCAGTTTTTGAGAAAATCGCAAAAAAGTGAAAAATTACACGAATAAACTACTACTTCCGGTTGGCCGATTTTGATGAAAATGTTCGTGTCGGGTCTGGTAGTGCTTTGTAACTTAAGTTTCAAGTTCACACAATGTTCCGTTCTTGAGATATTCTGTTCACACACACACTGACCAATCGCTAAAAACATGTTTTTGGGGTTCAGGGATTCTGAAAACGTGTAGATCCGGTGAAAACTCGATTTCTTAAAATCGACATGAAAACAATACTTTCCTTCCTATATATTCATATAGTCAAGAGAAAGTAAAAATATAATTTTAATCATGAGTGAATGATACAAAATGAAAACCAACAATTTGGCCTAATAATGCGGAAAATCACTCTTTGACCCTAAACTACGCTTTGTAGAGAAAAATACTTAAAATAAAGTTGTAGATCTTTTAATTTCCTATAAATTGATATATAACTGTATATTTATGACACTCAACTTCACACTTCTGAATCTATCCGTTATCTAGGTTTATATCTAGATAAGAGGCACACGTGGAATGTACACGTGGATAAAACGAGAAAGGCACTCCAGGACAGGTTCAAACAGTTGTACAGACTTATTTCACGCAAATCCAAGTTACCAACTACGTCCAAATTAAACATTTACAACTCCCTTCTACCTTCGACCAATATGGAGCTATGCCGCCAGTCAGCTTTACTGCTGTACAAAACCATCGGTATTAGTAAAAATTCAGCGTTTCCAATCAAAGCTTTTACGGAGGATAGTTAACGCCCCCTATTATGAAACCAAGATACAAGGATAATTTTGGACATAGGAGAGGAACCATCTGAAGAAATTCGTATTAACCGAGGGTTGCGCCAAGGCTGTAGTATGTCTCCTACACTTTTTCAATATTTATATACAGTTGAGCCGTTGTTAGTTAGCTCCTCCTTCTGTCAACAAACAAAAGCCACCTACTACAGGGTGCACGCTAGAGTCTCCCACTTTACGGATCTCGTATTCCTATTAAGTTAACTATTTTTTAAATTACAAGTACTTAAAGTACTTAAAGTACTTAAGATATCAGTCATGATATGATGTAGGCTTAACAATTTCATTTATAAAAATACTTTTAAAAGTATTCTGTATTTAAATACTTTTGAAAGTATTTCGTTGTTACTTTTTAATCAGCGTGTACACATTTTGATATAATGCGCATGCTCAGTGACGTCATTATTTGTTTACATTAGAAGCAAACTAAGAGAAGCTGGACTGTAGATGACATGGTTAGAAGATGGAAAACCCAGGTGGTAAAGATGGGAATTGGTGTGGGAGAGATGGTGAACTTGAATACCCTACTATTTGCTCAATTATGATCAAGTAATAATTCAGGAAAGTGAGGAAGCTCTGCAGAGATCGATATTCTAATTAGAAAAGGTTTGTGCAGCCTACAATATGAAGATTTCCTTAGAAAAAACAAAATCCATGGCCTGCTGGGGTAAATACCCAGTACGTACGAAAATATCTGTTCACAATGAAAATATTGAACAAGTGTCCCATTTATGATATCTTGGTTGCGACATCACTTATGACATAGATACAGACATTGACTACAAACTTAGTAAGTTCCAATCGGTGTGTGGAACCATTCGACGAGCGCTCTCCAAGAAAACTAGGAAGGCGACGCGATTAAAATTTTATAAGGTGATGGCAATACCAACATTACTGTATGGTTCAGAAACATGGCGGTGAAGAGTTGGAAACAATTAAGGAAAATTCAGGCATCGGAAATGAATTTATTTTAGGTCAGTAAAAGGCTGTAAAAGAGTGGATAGATTATAATGAAGATGTGCAAAAGGAATTGAACATCTTCAAGTTGGAAGACCGAATAATAGAAAACAGGCAGAGACAGAGATGGCTGGCACATTTGGAAAGAATGCCTGATGGGCGTATACCTAAGGAAGTGTGGAGGTATAGGCCGGTTGGCCGAAGAGATATTGGAAGACCCAGGAAAAGATGGTAGCTGTCCTTAAGAAAATTAAAAAAAAACTTTGAGACCAGAACAGGCGATTCGCCTAAACCTTGTAGTGAAGAAGAAGAAGATTATGAAACCAATGAAACGCTACACTCAGACCTAAACGTACCCTACATAAATGACGTTTTCTTAAACCTTTTTACGAAAATTAGGAAGAAACTCGTGAACCACCATAACCCATTGATCTGAAATCTGGCTCTCCGCAGACTCTCACAAACAATCCAATAAAACGACTAAAACGTCGATAAAGCCGGGACCTTGTCAATTAACGTAGTATTGTAATTGACTATCCATTACAGTGTTCTTAATGCTACAATTATTATCTAATCACGTCGGAGTTCTGTCACTGGACTGTGTCCTCACTCACGTTTGTACACCATGTTAATTTTATCACATTCACTGATTGTTTCCAACAGATTATGAATTTCCTAAATAGAGAAAAAAATGCATAGTAAGGCCGAAACCTTAAAAAATCCAATTTTTACAAATTTTCATGAAAATTGTTTAAAATAAAAGTTGTACATTTTTAAATTGTCTTAACTTACTATACACTACAATTTTGCGCTAAAATGCATGTTCAGGACACAATTTTTTAAAAACCGTCTTTTTCTACGAGAGAACAGCCTCCCCAAGAACTTCAGCAGACTTAGCGCAAACTCTATCATATAGAACATAAAAAATTTTGTAAAAGAGACGATTTTAAAAAAATCGTAGGACCCGTTTTTGAGAAAATCGCAAATAAGTGAAAAATTCCACGAATAAACTACTACTTCTGGTTTATTCCGAGAAAATCTTTTCTTCATAAACCTTATAAGAAATAAATCTGACCTGTAATACAGCCTATAGCTTAATTACATGACTAAAAATGATTAATTTACTGTAATTACCAGCTACCTTTTTCTATTGAAACAAATTTTTTACGAATGAATCGCCTTGTTTACTACCGGTGTCTTCACTATCAGTCTCACTAGTATCTACCTAACCGTTTCCTTTTCTTACCAGGTGTCAACAACTGTTGAAGAATAGCTTCTTCATGTCTTTAATTTCCTTCTTTATTTTTCGAATTGTGGGAAGAGAAACATGACAGTAGTTAGCCACTCGCTCATGGCTTTTGTTAAGACACAGGGAAAGGCATTTTTGTCTAGTTTTAACTTTACAGCATTTTATTACACTGCGTATTAAACTTCGTTCCGCACTGTGAATAGTCTGCTCACATTTTCGAGAAACTAACATTTGTGTTAATGGGAAAAAACAGTTATATTCATACAGTTAATCTACAAAAGGTTCCGCGATGTATAGGCTATGTTCTGGGCATATTATAAGTTATTAAATGTTTGTCGTAGTGAAATTAAAGCAGTCGCACATGCGCAGTAATGCTGTTCCCCCCTTACCCCTCGTTGCAAACACGGGCAAACTCGTGACTCAAGTGACTACACTTTCCACCCTGCAAATGACACCTTCCCTGCCTCTACCTGTATAATGAAATTGGAGATAACTGTGACTATATTTGTTTCATAATGATAGACACCCGAGTTTCAACCCAAAGCATCTCCAAAACTATGAGTCGGATTTTAACATACTTTACATAAAAATTTAACTCATTTTATTCTGCGTTGACCCTTAATAGTCCTATATCTTTAATGTTGTTTAAAAATCGCCATATCGAGGTTAGCAGACAAAAATACCCGATCTTTTGCTGCCGCAACGAATTTCATACGTTAACAGGCGTGTAACTCAATAAATATTTGACCGAATAGTTTGAAATTTTGACACAAGATAGTCAATTATATTTTTACATTGTGTGCGAAATTTCAAATTCGTACATTATTTCAATTTTGATTTATTAACAATATTCTGAACCTTTGCTATCTCAGTAACCGCTTAAACGTTCGGCACGGGTAAACTATCGTTCTATTCAGCGTATAAAACTTGGTTAATATATGATAACATGAAATATTGATTGGCCTAACTTATGTTGTGGTAGAATTTTTTTTTTTTTTTTTTTTTTAACTTTAATAACTTGATTTGCAACTATATACGAAGATACAACGAGCAAATTAGATGACAGTAAACAAAGGATGACAAGGAAAAAAAATAAAAAATTAAAAATTGAAATAAATAAATGAAAAAGAACAGTGATACCCATTGGTATATGTTCTATGAAATAAAGTTCATGATACATGAATGATAAATAACAACATAAGAAAAAAAAGAAGAAAGAAAAATCAAATAAATCACTTTATAGAAGATCTCTGGCCCATTGACGTTTCAACCTGCGCTGTGGATTTCCTGGTAGTGATGCATCCGATAGTTTGGTGATTAATTCGTTGGGGTGATCATGCAATTTTCTGTGAAAAACACTGTAGCTGGACTTAACTACTTTGTGGTAGAATTTAAAAAATTTTGTAAAATAGATTGGGTAATGCAGGGGGTAGGCACTACTATCCATGTTGCCTGAATCTGACTGTCTACCTGGATTGGATTGACATTGCAGTCTGTCAATTCAGGTAGTAAGCCCGACAGACGTCCATAACAGACAGGTGGAATGTCAAATTATTTACACTCAATCTGTTCTTTATAGGGCTATAATAAATAGTTGTGTTTCTTATCACATGGTCAGCCAATTAAATGACTGAATCATTATTAAGAAGAGAAGAGGTACAGGTGTAAAAGACACTTTATCAGAGTTATCTTCTCTGAAAGTGATGAATTTCATTATACAGTTGGATTGTGTGGTGAATGAAGTGAAGGAGTCGTTTGCAGAGTGGAAAATATGTGCTTCTCAGAGCGCCCAGCATGCTGATAAGCGTACTTTCCACTCAGTGAGGAAGGCAGCGGTAAACCACCTCACTCCTCGTTTTACTTAGTAAAATCTTTGCAGGTTCAAACCAGCCTAAAGGGGCTGATGACCACATAAACAACAAGTCCGACAGGATATCACGTACACAAACTGGCAACATGGATAGTAGGGCCCCCCCCCCGCATTACGAGTCTATTTTTTCAAAATATTAAAAATTCTACCACAACGATGGCCAATCAATATTTTATGTTATTAACATGTCTGTACAAAGTTTTTTACGCTGAAAGAACGATAGTTTGCCTGTGCCGAACGATCGAGCGGTTACCGAGGTAGCAAGGGTTCAGAATATTGGTAATAAATCAAAGTTTAAATAACCTAAAAATTTTAAATTTCGTACACGTTGTAGTAATATAATTGACTATGTTGTGTTAAAATTTCAAACTCTTTGGTTTAATAATTATTGAGTTACACGCCTCTAAACGCATGAAATTTGTTGTGGTATCAAAAAACCGGGTGTTTTTGTCTTCCAACCTCGACATTGCAATTTCTAAACAACATTAAAAATATATAACTATCATACGTCAACGCAGAATAAAATAAGCTAAAATTTGATGTAAAGTATGTTGAACTCCGACTCATAGTTTTGGAGATGCTCAGGTGTCTATGATTATGAAACCCATTACCAGGTAGGTTTACCTGGTAAACTAGGAAATAGTATAAAAGAAAAAAAAATTGTAGGCGTTTTTTATTACTGGAATATTGATTTCAAGGTTTCTTTTACGTACACTCACAGAAAACAGAACAAAAATTATTGTTGATTGGAAACAAAAGAAAAAATTGAAATATTAAATTTCAAGTTTGTAATAAGACGTACAAATTACTTCTTGTAGTTATTACATAAGACAAAAAAATTGTGGGAACAACATAATAAGCTATTTGCGTCAATCAATTTAGCATAAAACGACATCGCCCAACAAATAAAAAAAAACACCCCCATTAACTTATTTTTTTTCTCTTGTCCTATATGATTGTATAAGGAAGGAAAGTACAGTTTTCATGTCGATTTTTTGAAATCGAAATTTCACCGGATATAACTTACGTTTTCAGACCCCTGAACCCAACAAAACATGTTTTTAGCGATTGGTCTGTGTGTGTTTGTGAACAGAATATCTCAAGAACGGAACATCGTACGAACTTGAAACATGAAAGTTAAGTTACATACCACTACCGGACCCGACATGAACATTTTCATCAAAATCGGTCAACCGGAAGTAGTAGTTTATTCGTGTAATTTTTCACTATTTTGCAATTTTTCTCAAAAACGGCTCCTACGATTTTTTAAAAAATCGCCTCATTTACTTAATTTTTTATGCTCTACAAGATAGGGTAGGCGCCATGTCTGCTGAAATTCTTGGGAGATTGTTTTCTCATAAAAAATGGTTTTTTTAAGATTGCGACTTTAATACCTCTGCATTTTAGCGCATATATATTTACTATATATATAATAAAAGTTGTAGAGAATTTAAAATCCTACAACTTTTATTTCAAACATTTATTTATATAACGCTTAGTTTAGCGGTAATTAGCGATTTCCGGTTATTTTCTCACGAAAACGTGTAAAAAAAATTGATATTTTTTTTTAAAGATTTTAGCCTTAGTATGTATGCATTCTACGACAAAAGTGTAGTATATGAATTGGCAAGAGAAAGTTGTGTGAGTGTTTCACACCAGATTTTTACTTTATCTTGCCCTATATGTATGATTGTATAAGAAAGGAAAGTATTGCTTTCATGTCGAATTTTTGAAATCGAGTTTTTACCAAAATCATGTATTCATGTTCATCTATTGTGTGTGTGTATGTGTGTTTGTTTGTCCGTTAGGTCTGTGATATTTCCTTTTCATGTAAATTTTATTTTCTTCGCTGTGATACTAATTTTTGAGATTTTAAGTTGAGAAATTGTTGTAAGAGTTATTGATCTCGTCGCCCTTGCGTAGAATAGTAGGCGATGATAACCGCTCTGGTTTATGCCTTAAAAAAATCTGGTGTGAAACACTCACACAACTTTCTCTTGCCAATGAAAATTATGTACAGAATAACCTAACATTAGTAATAAAACATTAGAAATAAACAAAAAACTAACCTCAATAATTATAACCTAATTTTAATCATGAGTGAAAGATGCAAAATGAAAATCAACCTCAGTTTGGCTTAAAAATAAGAAAAATCACTCTTTCACGCTAAACTAGGCTCTGTAGAGGAAAATGATTAAAATAAAAGTTAAATGCTTGAAATAAAACAGTGTGATGCAGTTATTTTAAAAACTAAAATTTTCTTTCCACTAAAACGAGCAGTATAAAAAATTGTGAAAAATATTCGTTCTCGTTAACATAATTTTTCTTTGTAAACTTGATAAAAACTTTCAAAAATTTTTTCATAAAAAAATTATTTTTTTGACCTAATTTAATGGTTTTTTCTGGTAGATCTAGGCCTAAACTATTGGAAAACTTAAAAAACCAAAAATCGAAATTTTGAGTTAAAACCATCGTGCAATCTCCCCTTAAACAACATTTGTTACTTTGTGCCGTAAATTTAGAATGCAATGTAAAAATGGAGTGTAATATTAATTATAACCCACCGGGTTGGTCAAGAGGTAAAGTCGTCGCCAAAATCAGCTGTTTAACAGCTGATTTTCGGAGACGAAGGTTCCTGGTTCAAATCCTAGTAAAGGTAGTTACTTTTATACGGATTTGAATACTAAACAGTGGTTACCGGTGTACTTTGATGGTTGGGGTTCAATTAACCATACTCTCTCAGGAGTATTCGACCTGGGTCTGTACACGACTACACAGTCTCATTACACGTCATACACATCATCCTCATCTGATTGGGTCATGGGGTTGCTTATTGTTCTGAATTTAACAGATTGCAACGTACACAAATTAGGAATAAAAAAAATTAATAATAATAATAATAATAATAATAATAGTAATATTAATGATTAACAATTTAATTCTTTATTTAGCGCACTTGATTAATCTTGACCTTCGACTGGTAATTATTTTTTATTTATTTTTATTAAGATTACTACGAAGAAATCCGTGACATATTTTCCTGTTTTCAGGTCTGATAAAATTATTATGTGCACTTATTTTATAAACCTGTCTTAGAACACGGCTACTAACATAACTGTTTTTTTGTCACATTGTTTCTCCGTTTATCACAATATTAAGTAATACGGTAGAGTCTATATTATCCGACACAAATGAGACCGGAAAATGATCGGATAAGTAAAATTTAAGATAATCTCAATAGATTTAATAAACAAATTTAATTAAAAAAATAAAAGCTGTAGAATTTTAAATTCTCTACAACTTTAATTAATTACATTTTTGCGGTAAAATGCATAATATAGCCGCAATCTTAAAAGAACAATTTTTTTATTTGAAAACAGCCTCAAAAAGAATTTCAGCAAACATGGCGCCTACCCTATCTTGTAGAGCATGACAAATTTAGTAAACGAGGCGACTTTTAAAAAAATTGTACGACCAGTTTTTAAGAAAATCGCAAATAAGTGAAAAATTACACGAATAAACTACTACTTCCGGTTGACCGATTTTGATGAAATTGTTCGTGTCGGGTCCGGTAGTGGTATGTAACTTAAGTTTCAAGTTTCAAGTTTGTACGATGTTTCGTTCTTGAGATATTTTGTATATACACACACAGATCAATAGCTAAAAACATGTTTTTTGGGTTTAGGAGGTCTGAAAACGTGTAGATCCGGTGAAAACTCGATTTCTTAAAATCGATATGTAAACAATACTTTCCTTCCTATATATACTTATAGCTATGCAAGAGAAAGTAAAAATCTGGTGTGAAACACTCACATATCTTTCTCTTGACAATGAAAATAATGAACAATATAACCTAACATTAGTAATAAAACATTAGAAACAAACAAAAACCTCAATGAACATAACCTAATTTTAATCATGAGTAAAAGACGCAAAATGAAAATGAACCTCAGTTTGGTTTAAAAATACGGAAAATCACTCTTTCACGCTAAACTAGGCTCTGGAGAGAAAAATGCGCTAAATAAAAGTTGTAGGTCTTTTAAATTCCTATAAATTTAATTATATACACTTTTGTGGTAAAATGCATACTAGGGCCGAAATCTTAAAAAATCGATTTTTCAACGTTTTAATGAGAAAACACAGAAAATCGCTAATTACCGCTAAACTAAGCATTATTAAAAAAAGTGTTTGAAATAAAAGTTGTAGGATTTTAAATTTTCTACAACTTTTATTATATACATTTATGCGCTAAAATGCATATTTAAGCCGCAATCTTAATAATAAATTTGTTTACGAGAACAGCCTCCCCAAGAATTTCAGCAGACATAGCGCCTACCCTGTCTTGTAGAGCATATAAAATTAGTAAATGAGGCGATTTTTAAAAAATCGTAGGACCTGTTTTTGAGAAAATCGCAAAAAACTAGTAAAATTATACGAATAAACTACTACTTCCGGTTGACCGATTTTGATGAAAATGTTCATGTCGGGTCCGGTAGTAGTATTTTACTTAATTTTAAAGTTTAAAGTTTGTAAGATGTTCCGTTCTTGAGATATTCTGTTCACACACACACACACACACGCACGCACGCACGTACGCACGCACGCACACACATTTTTTCGGGTTCAGGGAGTCTGAAAACGTGTAGATCCAGTGAAAACTCGATTTCAAAAATTCGACATGAAAACAATAGCTACTTTCCTTTATATTCATATAGGCAAGACAAAGTAAAAATAAAGTGTTAAATAAAGTTGTTGTTTTTCAAGAACAGATCAGGATAAAAGTATATGGGGCTATACTAGTTACATAATAATAATAATAATAATAATAATAATGATAATAATAAAATACTTACGTATTTGAGATTCAGCTAAGGATGATAAATAGGTTATTATTATACACGAAATTGAAAGATACCATCCAGATGAAGAAATCATTTTTGCCTAATATTATGAATGCAAACACAAATTTAAAGTTGTCTCTGTGTACCAAAGCCTGGTGGATTAATGGGAACCACGTTTATGGTTATACGTTTTAAGATGGACTGCACCGGTTTGCCACTAATCAATTCACTTCTTAATGTGCTCTCTGATTGAGGAGTGGGACTTTAAAGTTATATTGGAGGGAGTTAAAAATAAATTCAACGATGTAAGGAGTAGGGGTGTATTTCAAGGAATGTATCTAGGACCTGTATTATTCGTAGGTGAAAGTTTATTGCATGTAATATATGTATTAGCATCTCTGTATTACCGTTGTGGATCGTGTACAGGCTATCAATTAAATGTGCTGAAATGCTTAGGGTGTTGGTTATAATTACTAAAAATCTGGTGTAAAACATACACACGACTTTCTCTTCTCAATGCAAATAATTATCATTCATGATGATGAAATGATTGTTAACCCTTTCTAACCCAGTGTGACATAGAAGACATATTGGAGTGAAATAACAGACCTCAAAATGTTAGATGTTAGAGACAACTTTGGATTAAAGAACGCTGGGTGTGAGGTGTAATAATTTTTTGTCCCCTAGCCAGGATTCGAGCCTGAGACTTCCGTTATGCAGTGTAGTATACTGACCATTGCGCCACAGAGGCAACCATTAGTTTCTTTTTACAGTTAATTTTGGTTTTAGATGTTTGTATTCATTTACTAAAATAAAGTAACATTTCTTCGAATATGTTGTATGTATGTACAAGTATATTTTTTTTAAAAACTGTTACTAAATAGTGATTTTATCCATTTGACCAATATTTTTTAATTGTAAAATTTTTGAAGTCTTAAATAGCCTAATATTAAATTCATACTTAGTTGTTTTTTTTTGCTACGAATCTAAGTAAGAGAATATATTTTGTTAAGGAAGCCTGAACATGATTTGATTTATTCTTATTGTTGGGAACTTTCATACCATCAATTCCTAATATGGCGTATGGGTCACACTTTTTTGTCAGGCCATCAAAAGGGTCAAAGGTCTAAAAGTGATTTTATTACACATAAATATCAGTAAAATGTATGAAACAATGTAAACATATTCTTTTGTGTAAAGTTTAAAAATTTGGGATTGAAAGTGTTAATGATGATGATATTGTTTTTTAGTTCATCAGCTGAAAGGCTGGTTTGAACCTGTAGCAATTTTACTAAGTAAAACGAGGAGTGAGGTGGTTTGCCATTGCCTTCCTCACTGAGTGGAAAAGTATGCTTATCATTATGCCAGGCCCTCTGAAAAACATCTACTTTCCACCCTGCAAATGACAGCTTCACTTTATTCACCACAGGGTCTACCTGTGTAATGAATTCATTACTTTCAGAGGAGATAACTGTGATTAGTGTCACAATACACCTGTACCTTTTCTGTTCTTAAGTGATTCAGTCATTTAATTGGCTGACCATGTGATAACAAACACAACTATTTATTTTAGCCCTGCAACTAACAGATTGAGTGTAAATAATTTGACACTCCACTTGTCTGTAATGGGTTGGTTCGTTATTTATATAAATAAAATTGTGATTTTGTCTGTAGACTACAATTTTTCAAAATGCCCCAAAATTTGTTTCTACGCCAGATGTAGGCCTACCACGTAAACACCGAAAATAAGTTCAGCTGAATTTTTGTCTGTTTGTGTGTTACGGCATCACCCGAGAACCACTCAACCAAACTCAATTATTTCGGTTTCTAGGTTCCGGTCCATAATATTATTGAAAATACTATCGGTTTCACAATTATAGACGTCCGAGTTTGAACCCTTGCGTCTCCAAAACTATGAGTCGGATTTCAACAAACTTTACATCAAATTTTAGCTCATTTTATTCTGCATTATTGACCCATAATAAACCTATATTTTAAATATTGTTTAAAAATTGCCATATCGAGGTTGAAAGACAAAAAGACCCCGGTTTTCTTGATACCGCAAACAAATTTCATGCGTTTAGAGGCGTGTAACTCGATAGTTAGGCCTATTAGACCGAAAAGTTTGAAATTTTAACACAAATTAGAAAGTTATATTCTTACAACGTGTACGAAATTTCAAAATAGTAAGTTATTTAAATTTTGATTTGTTAACAATATTGTGAACCCTTGCTATCTCGGTAACCGCTCGATCGTTCGGCACAAACAAACTATCGTTTTATTCAGCGTAAACAACTTAGTACAGATATGTTAATAATATGAAATATCGTTTGGCCAATGTTGTGGTAGAAATTTTAGAATTTTGAAAAATAGATGGGTAATGAATGGGGTAAAGCAGAGGGTGGGCGCTACTATCCATTTTGCTTGAATCTGACTGTCTACCTCCTGAATTGTCAATGCAGTCTATCAATTCAGGTAGTCAGTCCGACAGGATGTCACGTACACAAACTAACAACATGGATAGTAAGACCTACCCCCCCGCATTACCCATCTATTTTTCAAAATTCTAAAATTTCTACCACAACATTGGCCAATCGATATTTCATATTATTAATATATTTGTTCTAAGTTGTTTACGCTGAATAAAACGATAGTTTGTTTGTGCCGAACGATCGAGCGGTTACCGAGATAGCAAGGGTTCACAATATTGTTAACAAATCAAAATTTAAATAACTTACTATTTTGAAATTTCGTACACGTTGTAAGAATATAACTTTCTAATTTGTGTTAAAATTTCAAACTTTTCGGTCTAATAGGCCTAACTATCGAGTTACACGCCTCTAAATGCATAAAATTTGTTGCGGTATCAAGGAAAACCGGGTCTTTTTGTCTTTCAACCTCGATATGGCAATTTTTAAACAATATTTAAAATATAGGTTTATTATGGGTCAATAATGCAGAATGAAATGAGCTAAATTTTGATGTAAAGTTTGTTGAAATCCGACTGATAGTTTTGGAGACGCTTTGGGTCCAAACTCGGACGTGTATCATTATGAAACAGATAGTAGCCTATAAATTATTTTAATATCACAAACGGTGTTTGTGTCTCTAATCAAGCTTTTCGACGTTGCCGCGCTCTGGTGGTCAAAACACAGTTGTTGTTGAATCGCCGTCGATTACTGATGTCTATTGGACGCTTAACCGCTAATTTACATTTTAAAGTGTTTGTTATTTATTGAAGTGACTTTTTTATGTTTAAAAACGCCTTTACGCATATCCGTCTCACGGTAAATAATTCGCTTCGTTCTTTTTTACGCGCACCTTTTTTTACAGTCCACTAATACGCCGAAATTAATTTCTATTAATTCTTCCTAATCTCCTTTAAGTTTACCTGCAGGTATTTTATTTTATTTTTCTCCTGGTCCTATGAGATACGGAAATAATTCAGCTCTATAAGCATGTCAATTTTTCCAGGTTTATGAAAATCTTCATCAGCGAGTGTTACACCTTGCAAGTGTGAAAGTAAACCTAACGGAATAGATACGGTAGGTAAGTTATCCGTAATTTGGTACGTAAGATGTATTGCTTTAATGGATAAACAAATGAAAATACAAACGGATAGGGGGTTCAGAGGGAGGGGGTGAACAAAAAACTACGAATATATCCGTTAAAAGTCAACGTATCAAAAATTTTTTATATAATTGAAATTACTAAACGTTTAAAGAGAAATAAGTTTGATTAGGTAAAGTTTTTCATTTTTATGCATAATAACAGAAATATTACCAATTAAAAAAACAATTAACCAATATTTTTAGAATATTAACATTCAAAATGAACAGTACGTACAATAAACACAGGCCTACGCACCGGTAAACCCGTATTCATTTAGTCAGTTACCTACCTACCCATTCCACCAGTAGGCCTACCTTATACACCTTTTCTCGGTCACGTTGTCAAAAATGAATCAGTCGTCTTAACAGTGGTCACCATCGTGGTGTTCCTATTGTCATTTACCTTTCATTTTATTATGAAAATAATAAAGCACTGCGTATCTTGATTTAAAAACACAAAGACCTCGCTTTTATTTTACGTTCAACTATTTTTACTTTCTCTTGCCTATAGGCTAAGTAAGAAAGTATTCTTTCCATGTCGATTTTTCGAAATCGAGTTTTCACCGGATCTACACGTTTTCAGACCCCCTGAACCCAAAAAACAGTTTATAGCGATTGGTCTGTAAGTGTCTCTTTCTCTCTCTCTCTCTCTCTCTCTCTCTCTCTCTCTCTCTCTCTCTCTCTCTCTCTCTCTCTCTCTCTCTCTCTCTCTCTTTGCGTGTGTGTGCGCGCGTGCGTATGTGTGTGTGTGTGTGTGTGTGTGCGTGTGTGTGTGTGTGTGAGTGTGTGTGTGTGTGTGTGTGTGTGTGTGTGTGTGTGTGTGTGTGTGTTAACAGAATATCTTAAGAATGGAACGTCGTACGAACTTGAAACTTGAAACTTAATTTAGATACCACTAGAGGACCCGACACGAACATTTTCAATTAAATCGGTCAATTGAAAGTAGTAGTTTATTCGTGTAATTTTTCACTTTTTTGCGAGTTTCTCAAAAACGGCTCGTACGATTTTTTTAAAATCGCCTCATTTACTACATTTTTTATGCTCTACAAGATAGGATACGCGCCACGTCTACTGAAATTCTTGGTGAGGCTGTTTTTCGTTAAAATATTGTTTTTTTAAGATTGCGACTTTAATAGGCATATGCATTTTAGCGCAAAAATGTATTTAGTAATGGTTGTAGAGAATTTATAATCCTAAAACTTTTATTTCAAGCATTTTTTTGTATAAGCTTGGTTTAGCGGTAATTAGCGATTTCATGTTTTTTTTCTCACGAAATCGTGTAGTAAATCTTTTTTTAAAGATTTCAGCCTTATTATGCATTTTACGACAAATAAAATGGCAAAAATTTATAGGAAATTAAAAGATCTACAACTTATGTTTATAGCATTTTTCTCTACAGAGCCTAGTTTAGCGTGAAAGAGTGATTTTCCGTATTTTTAAGCTATACTGAGGTTGGTTTTCACTTTGTTTTTTATCATGATTAAAGTAAGATTATGTTTTTTGAGGTTAGTTTCTTTGTTTATTTCTAATGTTTTATTACTAATTTAGGTTATATTATTTGCATTGGCAAGAAAAAGATGTGTGAGTGTTTCACACTAGATTTTTTTTGTTAATGTATCAGATTGCCGGATAAATGGGAATTGGGAATTAATTAATGACTAGCGCCTTAAATAACGTGATATGCAAATTCTGTTACATGTGTGTATGAAAGGAGGTAGTACAAACAACAAGGCGCTTCATATTTATTTTTCAAATCGAGTTTTTACCGGAAATACACTTTTGCGTGTACAAAATATGGGGAAGGAAAGTATATTGTTTTCATGTTGATTTTTCGAAATCGAGTTTTCACCGGTTGGACATGTTTTCAGGTCCCCTGAACCCAAAAATATTTGTTTTTAGTGTTTGATCTGTGTTTGAACGAAATGTCAAGAACAAAATAGGCCTATAGTACGAAGCTGGAAACTTGAAACTTAAGTTATAGATATACCTCTACAAGACCTGACTAACATATTTTCATCAAAATCAGTCAACCGGAAGTAGTTATCGTTCCTTTGAATTTAACCTGAAGTTGAATTAAGTTCCGTAAAGGTGCGGTTTCGTTTGTGCGATCGTCGCATGTGATTACTGCATGCAACGCGTCACAGCTATGCGACGCAAGAGATCACATGCGTCGGCTGCATCGACTGCTTTGGCAACCATCACCATTACTTTGGTACAGAAATACAATTTACAGTATTTATTATTTATTGTTTTTATTACAGTTATTTGTAGAAAAATTAAATTTTAAATACTGATTATTGTTTGACGTTTCGGATAACCCGGACGTGCAATTGGATCGCACGCACGTTCCACTCCACAAACGAAACTACCCGGCCTACGATCGCACAAACGAAACCGCACCTTAACAACTGTGTTCTACGAGCTTTTCTTTAGGTACTTATGCAGTTAGCCTATACGATTCCTCCCTGATATTCGAAAAGATTTTGAATTTCTCTTGCTCGTTATGAATAGCCTATAGGAAAGGAAATTACCGTAAACACGAGCTACTTGAGCCCGGATCTTAAAAATTTCTAATTTTTACTTTCTCTTGCCCTGTTGTTTAGGTGATCAGCAGCCGAATGGAGGCTGGTTTGAACCTCTAGTGGTTTTACAAAGTAAAACGTAGAGTGAGGTGGTTTACCATTGCCTTCGTCACTGAGTGGAAAAGTACGCTTATTAGCATGCCGGGCCCTCTGAAAAGCACATATTTTCCACTCTGCAAATGACACCTTCACTTCATTCACCACACAATCCAACTGTATAATGAAATTCATTACTTTAAGAGGAGATAACTCTGATTAGTGTATTTTACACTTCTACCTCTTCTGTTCTTAAATGATTCAGTCATTTAATTGGCTGACCATGTGACAAGAAACAGAACTATTCATTTTTGCCTTGCAACGGACAGATTGAGTACAAATAATTTGACACTCCACCTGTGTATTATGGGCAGTCTCTTGCCCTACAGGAAAGGAAAGTATTGTTTTCAAGCCAATTATTCGAAATCGAGTTTTCACCGTATATAGCCTACATAATTATTCTCTACAATTTTTTCTTGCCCTATGTGAATATAGGGAAGGAATGTACCGTAAACACGGGCTACTTGAGCCCAGATTTTTAAAATTTCTAATTTTTAATTTTTCTTGCCCTACAGGGGAGGAAAGTATTATTTTCTAGTCAATTTTTCAAAATCAAGTTTTCAGTGGGTATAAAATTTTTCTACAATTTTCTCTTGCCCTATAAGAATATGTGGAAGGAAATTACCGTAAACACGGGATACTTGAGCCCAGATTTTAAAAGTTTCGAATTTTTACTTTCTCTTGCCCTATCGGAAAGGAAAGTATTATTTTGAAGTCAATTTTTCGAAATCGAGTTTTCAATGGATATACATTTTCTCTTGCCCTATGTGAATATAGGAAAGGAAAGTACCGTAAACATGAGCTACTTGAGCCCAGATTTTTAAAATTTTTAATTTCTTTTGGAAAAGGAAGTACTATGGTTTTCACCGGATATACAGGTTTATAGACCCCGTGAACCAAAAAAACAAACATTTTTTTAGCGATTAAATATTGGTGCGATTAGATATTTAGGGTAGAGGTTCAATCGCATATAATGCCGGTTTCTTTGAATTTCGTTACGATCAAATTTTAGTGCACTTTGTTGTTCATACTGTAAATTATGCAGTCGTATGAATGTAGCTTCTAAAATAGAATCTGTAGTACAGTATTATTATAAATAGAAACGTTTATAAGCTTTCATTTTAAATTTAAAATCGAAATGGCAAACAAACAGAAACTAATTATAAAAGATTAACAATTGAATGACAGTTAAAAGTGATCTAACAACAAGGCGCAACGAGTTAAAATAAACAAATAAATAAATAAATAAACGAATAGTGCATTCAGTTCATCTCATTCAGAGATCTTAAATATAACGTTGGCCGTTTATAACGCGGTTACGTTAATAACGCGAGTCGGATTACATTTATTCGAGATACCAGCTATTGGTGGAATTTGTTTTTTTTTTAGTTTAAGTCCCATTAAAAGCTTGGTCATTAGTAACTACGGTAAGTTAAGAAACTGTAACGATGGGTTTTAACACGTAATTATTTCCAGACCCTAGCCGGGAATCGAACCCGGGACCTCCGCTTAGTAATCTAACCACTACGCCACAAAGGCGACCAGTAGTAATTTTTATTGCCATCTATCATTTTCCTTAGTCCGTCGCACCTGGATTTCAGAAACTCCAAGAGATAACAACAAACGGGTTTCGGTTTCGTTATCTACACAAAAATTTCAATTACTAATTTCAAAAACTATTTAAATACCGTATTACAGTTTTTTCCATAGGCCTATATTATCTTTTTTAAAAGAAGTAGTAATCTTATTTGGTTTTCTTATTATAAATCTATTCATTTCAGACTGAAATTAAAAATTTCATTAAACATTTTTTTCTCCGTCCGTTCGTCACACCCAGGTGTCATAAACTATAAGAGAGAGCAACAAATGTGTAATCGGATTCGTAATACAGTAATGCCTCGTTATCCGCGGGGGTTACGTTCCGGAGGGTTACCGCGGTTAGTAAAATCGCGGATAATGATACCTCCTTATATGAACGAGGAGATGGGGGTTAGGTTCTGAAGGAAAAGTGCTGTAGTCGTTCAAAGTGTTTTATACTTTTAGGAACATTTTACCATTATTATTTTCATCTATTAATATTTAATAAATACAGTAATGTACGCGTAAAATTTAAGTTGCTTTAAAATAGATGGTTTGCTTCTTCTTCTTTTAAAACTCCTTGTGGACTTCTTTCTTATGGTAGCTCCTGAAGTCCTCTTTTGAATTGAAGGGCCCTTTCCATGAAAGGATCCGTCTCCAACACGTGATCAGCGAGATGCGTTGTCATGCTGAGGATCTCGTTGATGGTTTGTGAAGAAATGCTTGGCTTCGTTTCAGGATCGTCAAACAAACAAAGAACTGTACGTACGTACGAAGAAGTTAGACTGACACATGGAGGAAATCGAACGGAGAAATTACAGTATGGCGTCTGGGCGTACGTTGGGTAGTTGGGGGAGGGGGGAGGGGGAGGGGGTTGCACTGGCGGGGCACTCACTACGTACAGTATGTGGAAATCTAGCTTGGCTGATATAGCCTACACTCCTTACTCCTTCTCTATCCCTACAACGCTCCATGCGAATATTCCATTGTTTCAAACAGTTCTGGAAGTCATCTTCTGTCAGCTCCTTCAGGACATGTGCCACTCAAAAATGTTTGAAATGAAGCTCGCAAAAATGTTTGTACTGTCACTCTTTGTACGCGATTGAAAATGACACAAATTTTTTTGAAACGATAATAACATGTGATGAAACGTGGTTTTTTACTTATGATCTGGAAACGAAGCGCCAATCTATGTACTGGAAGAGCCGAACTTCACCGAGAGCCAAAAAATCTCGAATGAGCAAGTCAAAATTTAAAGCAATGATGTTAGTTTTCTTTATATCCATGGGATTGTGTACCTTCACTGGGTTCCTGAAGATCAAACAATGAATCAATATTATTACCTTGAGGTACTTTCTAAACTACGTCAAAGAGTAAGGTAAAAACGTCCCGAGATGTGGAAGAACAAATCATCGGTTCTTCACCAAGACAATGCGCCAGCTTATTCCGCGTTATCTGTCAAGAAGTTCCTAGCAAATACAGCATCTTAATGTTAAAATATCCACCTTATTCACCAGATCTTGCACCATGTGACTTCTTCCTGTTCCCTAAGGTGAAATCTGTATTAAAAGGGACAACATTTGAGTCTGTGGAAGCTGTAAAAGAGAAAGCGGCACAAGTCCTGAAGGAGCTGACAGAAGATGACTTCCAGCACTGTTTTCAAACGATGGAAAATTCGCATGGAGCGTTGTAGGGATAGAGGAGTGTATATTGAAGGTGACAATAAGTGATTATGTATAAAATTAAAATTAAATTTTTTACAAAGTCAGTCTCGTTATTTAATAGCAACTCCTAGTATACATTTTTCCCCAAAGATTCCCGACCAGTTGTAGCCTACGTAATTGTAAACCGCGGATAAAGGGGTCTGACTATCAACATAATAATTCCCCCCTAAAACCACGTTATAAACGGGGACCGTGTAGTAAAAATAATATTAACAATAAAAAAAAGTTCAAACTTACTTCTAACGTTAGAAAATTTAAAAACATCTTTCTATGCAACAGAAAAATGTAGTGTACGGTAAACAGGGGACGGAGAAAGCTTTTAATATCACAATGATATTATCTTACATTTTACAATACTGTTAGATAAATATTGTTACCATTGGTTGTTTATATTATGGGCGGGGCTTATAGTAACCAATCACATTACTTCGTTTAAAAAGGGTAGCCGTAAACATGTTTTTCTTTTTCACTGATGTAATCTTTCGCCCCCTTTTTCTTGTAGCTGCTGCAACTCATGCGTAAAAGTGGGTTTCTCTTTTGACAGGATGTGTTTCTGTTTTTATCTTCAGTGTTATATTTATTGGTTAACCTTACGTATCTTTTAATATTTCCGTTTTCAATCGTTTAGTTTCTATTATGAAACATAAAGAATCGAACAACGAACCTTCAAGATCAGGTATGTTTATTTATTTATTTCATTTTAAGACTTCACTGAATCCATATTCACGTCAATTGTCAAAGAGGGAAATACTTACACAACAACTGGCACTAGGTGTTTCAATTTTTATTTTGAATGACGGGGACTTCTTTGCATATTTTAATTTGATAAAAATTTTGATGTGAAACACTAACACGACTTTCTCTTGCCAATGTAAAAAAAAATCTGTTGTGAAACCCTCACACAACTATCTCTTGCCAATGTAAATAATTAACAATAAACCTAACATTATAAATAAACAAAAAACTAACCTCAAAAAACATAACTTTATTTTAATCATGAGTGAAAGACGCAAAATTAAAATCAACCTCAGTTCGGCTTAAAAATACGGGAAATCACTTTTTCACACTAAACTAGGCTCTGTAGAGAAAAATGCTTTAAATAAAGTTATAGATCTTTTTATTTCCTATAAATTTAATTATATACACTTATGTCGTAAAACGCATACTAAGGCCGAAATCTTAAAAAAATTGATTTTTCACACGTTTTCGTAAGAAAAAACAGAAAATTGCTAATAACCGCTAAGCGTTATACAAAAAAATGTTTGAAATAAAAGTTGTAGAATTTTAAATTCTCTACAACTTTTATTATATAATTTTTTGCGCTAAAATGCATATTAAAGCCATAATCTTTAAAAAACTATTTTTTACGTGGAAACTGCCTCACCAAGAATTTCAGCAAACATGATGCCTACCCTATTTTGTAGAGAATAACAAATTGAGTAAACCAGGCGATTTTTAAAAAAACCGTAGGACCAGTTTTTGAGAAAATAACAAAAAAGTGAAAAATTACACGAATAAACTACTACTTCCGGTTGACCGATTTTGATGAAAATTTTCATGTCGGGTCCGGTAGTGGTATGCAACTTAAGTTTCGAGTTTCAAGTTTGTACGATGTTCCATTCTTGAGATATTTTGTATACACACAGACCAATCGCTAAAAACATGTTTTTTGGGTTCAGGAGGTCTGAAAACGTGTAGATCCGGTGAAAACTCGATTTCAAAAAATTGACATGAAAACAATACTTACCTCTTTGTATATTCATATAGGCAAGATGAAGTAAAAATAGGCCTACTTAACTTACTAAAACAACAACTGACACTAGGTGTTTCAATTTTTTTTTTAATAACGGGACTTTATTGCATATTTTAATTTGATATAAAATCTGATGTGAGACACTAACACGACTTTCTCCTGCCAATGTAAATAATGAACCTATGTCTTACCTAATGACATTAGAAACAGAAGTTAAATGACGTAACAGAAGTCATACCTACCAAATGGCAGAACTTTGTTGTTTGCTGATGATACTTCAGTAATCAGTAACAGTTTACTGGTAGATGCTCTTCAAGTAAATACACATGTTAACATAGAGTCCGCAGTACAGTTCTTGAATCAAATTTTATTATAGTTATTTGAAAAAAGTGTCAGTACTTGCAGTTTAAAAATAAACATAACGTTAAAGAAAGTAGAGAAGTGGATGTGTTTATTTCTTAATAATATTTCAGAGCATTTAGAAACAGTGAAGTTCCTAGGAGTATCTCTAGATAGATTTTTGTCTTAGGACTTCTATACCAATCAAGTTTGTAGTAAAATATCATCTGGGGTATTTGCACAAAAACAAATTGCCAGATTAAATGATAAAAAATTACTAATTGCAGCTTATCATGGCCTCATTCTGTTTCATATCCATTATGGTATCTTAGTATGGGGTAATTCTAGCATGGGTAATATGAATAGAGTTTTTAAAATTCAAAAGAAAGCTATTAGGTGTGTATGGGGTGGGAGCTAACCAGCTAACCTTATCCACACCACTATTTAAGGAGCTTAAATTGCTTACTGTTCCCTCCCTCTACATGTTTGAGGTGATTATGTATGTTAGGCAAAATAATTTTATGTAGAATTTGAATGTTTACAACCATAAAACGAGAAACAGAAATGATTATTATGTGGCTAATCACTACACAAAATTGTTTGAACAGAAACCTACTTATGCAGGGAGAAAATTCATGAATAAATTACCCCAATTTTTAAAATGTGAGGATTTAAATTCCTTTAAAAGGAATCTGAAAAATTACTTGATCGGTGAAATTTTTTATAGCGTACAAGAATTTCTTTGTTGATAGTAGTGATACATTGTGTGATTCTTATAGTATTTCAGGTGTTATAGCTGACATGTCCTATACTCCTCCTGGAGTCTCCTGGAGGCAAAAAAAATGTAGGCTATAATTATTATTAGTAAACAATGTAAAATCAAAAACATAATCTACTTTTAATCATGAGTGAATGACGCAAAATAAAAATCAATTTCTTTTCAACTTAAAAATAACGGAAATCAGTAGTAGCCTAATTGACGTTAATCTAAGCTCTGTGGAAAGAAAGGCATTTTTGGGTAAAAATGTATAAAATAAAAGTTGTGCAAAATTTATAAACCTACAAATATTATTTCATACATTTCTAGGTGTATCGCTTAGTTTAGCGGTAATTAGTGATTTTCTGTTTTTTATTTACATGAAATTTCTAAAAATGGATTTTTTAAGATTTCAGCCGTAGTAGGCCTATGCATTCAACGACAAAAGTGTAAATAATCTAATTTTTAGGAATATAAAGATATAAGTTAGGTCATCAAACAGTGATTTCCCTTATTATTAAACCAAGCTGAGGTTGGTTTTCATTTTGCATCACGATTTCAAGATTTCGGCCGTAGTATGCATTTTACGATGAAAGTGTAGGCCTACAATCAATTTATTGAAACTTTAAAGATCTACATCTTTTATTTTAAGCATTTTTCTCTACAGATCCTAGTTTAGTGTGAAAGAGTGATTTGGTTTTTTACTTTCTCTTGCCTATATCAATATAGGGAGGAAAGTATTGTTTTCATGTTGATTTTTTGAAATAGAGTTTTCACCGGAGTTTTCTACACGTTTTCAGACCCCCTGAACCTGAAAACATGTTTTTAGCGATTGGCCTGTGTGTGTGTGAACAGAATATCTCAAGAACAGAACGTTTTACGAACTTGAAACTTGAAACTTAAGTTAGACACTACTACCTGACCCGACACGAACATTTTTATCAAAATCGGTCAACCGGAAGTAGTAGTTTATTCGTGTAATTTTTCACTTTTTTACGATTTTCTCAAAAACGGGTCCTACAATTTTTTTTAAAAATCGCCTCATTTACTAAATTTTTTATGCTCTACAAGATAAGGTAGGCGCCGTGTCTGCTGACATTCTAGGTGAGACTGTTTTCACGTAACAAAATTATTTTTTAAGATTGCGGCTTTAATATGCATTTTAGCGCAAAAATTAATGTAATAAAAGTTGAAAAGAATTTAAAATCCTACAACTTTTATTTCAAACATTTTTTTATATAACGCTTAGTTTAGCAGTAATTAGTGATTTTCTGTTTTTTTCCTTACGAAATCGTGTAAAAATCGATTTTTTAAAGATTTTAGCCTTTGTATGCATTTTACGATGAAAGTGTATAATCAAATTAATAGGAAATTTATAGATCTACAACATTTATTTTAAGCATTTTTCTCTACAGAGTCTAATTTAGCGTGAAAGAGTGATTTGGTTTTTTTTGCATCATTCACTCATGATTAAAATTAGGTTATGTTTTTTGTTTATTTCTAACGTTTTATTACTACTGTTAGATTTATTGTTAATTATTTGCATTGGCAAGAGAAAGTTGTGTGAGTAATTCACACCAGATTTTTAATTTTTATGAAGTGTGTGTTTTGTTATTGACGGAGATTTTTGATTACAGGTCGACGTCCAAAATGTGCGAGATGCAGAAACCATGGAATGATCTCCTGGTTAAAAGGACATAAAAGACAGTGCCGATTTAAAAGCTGTTTTTGTCCGAAATGTAATTTAATTGCTGAAAGACAACGTGTCATGGCTGCACAGGTAGGCTAAATTGATTATCAACAGTCTATAAAAAGGCTACTGTTTACAATTTATGGTTGCGGATGTTGTGTTGTTTACGTCATTAGCCTGTAGGCTGGTTTGAACCTGTAGAGGTTTTACTAAGTAAAACGAGGAGTAAGGTGGTTTACTATTGCCACAACTCACTCAGTGGAAAAGTATGCTCATCAGCATGCCGGGCCCTCTGAAAAGCACCCACATTCCACTCTGCAAATGACATCTTCACTTCATTCACCACAGGGTCTGGCTGTATAATGAAATTCATTACTTTCAGAGGAAATAACTCTGACTAGTGCCTTTTACCGCTTCTGTTCTTAAAATGATTCAGTCATTTAATTGGCTGACCATGTAATAAGAAACAGAACTATTCATTTTAGGCCTGCAACGAACAGATTGAGTGTAAATAATTTGACACTCCACCTGTCTGTAATGGGCCCGGTTATGGGTTGTGTATGTGTTAAAAGTAAAAAAGCTATAAATATCCCCGCGTGTAAGACCCTCACACGACTTTCTCTTGGCCATGTTAAAAACAACATTATGTTTAATCTTGAGTGAATGACGATTAACGAAAATGAATCTTTTCCGTTTGACTTTTGATGACAAAATTACGGAATGTCACTAATTGACTTTAAACTACTATCTCAAAAAAGAGTCGAAATAAAAGTTGCAGTATTTTACTTTCTCTCGCCTTGTATAAATATACAGGGAAGAAAAATTTTGTCATCATGTTAATTTTTTAAAATCGAATTTTTACTGGATATAAACTTTTTCAGGCCCCATGAACCCAAAAACATGTTTTCAGCGATTGGTCCATGTGTGTGTGAACAAAATATCTCAAGAACGGAATATCGTACGATATTAAAACTTGCAACAAACTTAAGTTAGGTAGCATAAAAGGAGCAAACACAAATATTTTCATCAAAATCGGTCAACTGGAAGTAGTAGTTTATTCGTGTGATTTTTCCATTGTTTTACGATTTTCCCAAAAAACGGCTCCTATGAATTTTTACTTTCTCTTGCCTATATGAATATATAGGAAGGAAAGTATTGTTTTCATGTTGATTTTTCGAAACCGAGTTTTTACCGAATCTACAGGTTTTCAGACCCCCTGAACCCAAAAAAAACATGTTTTTAGCGATTTGTCTGTGTGTGTGTGTGTGTGCGCGCGCGCGCGCGTGTGTGTGTATGTCTACGCAGAATATCTCAAGAACGGAACATTGTACGATATTAAAACTTGCAACAAACTTAAGTTAGGTAGCATAAAAGGAGCAAACACAAATATTTTCATCAAAATCGGTCAACTGGAAGTAGTAGTTTATTCGTGTGATTTTTCCATTGTTTTACGATTTTCCCAAAAAACGGCTCCTATGAATTTTTACTTTCTCTTGCCTATATGAATATATAGGAAGGAAAGTATTGTTTTCATGTTGATTTTTCGAAACCGAGTTTTTACCGAATCTACAGGTTTTCAGACCCCCTGAACCCAAAAAAAACATGTTTTTAGCGATTTGTCTGTGTGTGTGTGTGTGTGCGCGCGCGCGCGTGTGTGTGTATGTCTACGCAGAATATCTCAAGAACGGAACATTGTACAAACTTGAAACTTAAGTTACATACCACTACCGGACCCGACACGAACATTTTTATCAAAATCGGTCAACCGGAAGTAGTAGTATATTCGTGTAATTTTTCACTTTTTGCGATTTTCTCAAGAACTGGTCCTACGATTTTTTTAAATATCGCCCGGTTTAATAATTTTTTTATAATCTACATGATAGGGTAGGCGCTATGTTTGCTGAAATTCTTGGTGAGGCTATTTTCACGTAAAAAAATCGTTTTTAAGATTGCGGCTTTAATATGCATTTTAGCGCAAAAGTGTATACAATAAAAATTGTAGAGAATTTAAAATCCTACAACGTTTATTTCAAATATTTTTTGTATAACGCTTAATTTAGCGGTAATTAGTGATTTTCTGTTTTTTCTCACGAAAACATGTGAATAATCGATTTTTTTAAGATTTCGGCTATAGTAGCCTATGCATTTTACGAAAAACGTGTATATAATCAATTTATAGGAAATTAAAAGATCTACAACTTTAATTAAAGCATTTTTCTCTACAGAGCCTATTTTAGCTTGAAAGAGTGATTTTCCGTATTTTTAAGCCAATCTGAGGTTGATTTTCATTTTACGTAGGCCTATTTCACTCATGATTAAAATAAGGTTATGGTTTTTGAGGTTAGTTATTTGTTTACTTCTAATGTTTTATTACTCATGTTAGGTTATATTGGTCATTATTTGCATTGGCAAGAGAAAGTTGTGTGAGTGTTTCACACGAGATCTTTTAAGAAAGACTGTTGTTTAATTCGTATGTTTTAGTATTTTTGTGTTTGTTGTTTAGGTAGCACTGAAACGGCAGCAAGCAGCTGAAGATTGTATTGCCCTTGGTTTAACAAAAGTAATGACTGGAAAAAATTTGTTCTACTTACCTCCTGGGCCAATTTTTAACAACATGGTCTTACCTGAACAAAGTGAGTATATAGCCTATTACTTCTTCTTCTTCAAGTGCCTTCTCCATTGAAAGGAGGTTGGCTATCATCATGGTCAGTCGTACCTTGTCCACTGCTGCTCTGAATAGGTCATGCGACGACCAGTTAAACGCTTCTCTCACGTTTATTAACCAGGATATTCGTCTGCGTCCCACCGAGCGTTTACCAACAAGTTTCCCTTGAATTATGAGATGCAGAATATCGTATTTAGGCCCCCTCATGGTGTGTCCAAGGTATGTCAGTTTCCTTATCTTTATGCTCTGCAGGATTTCCAGCTCTTTCCTCATTCTTCTGAGGACTTCCATATTTGTGACCCTGTCCGTCCACGGTATTCGAAGTATTTTCCGGTAAGTCCATATTTCAAACGCTTGTAGTCGGGTCTCACATTCTTTGGTGAGTGTCCACGCCTCTACCCCATACAAAAGGATGGGAAAGACGTAGCACTTCAAGAGGCGGGTCCTGGTTTCGAGGCTCAGGTCGCGGGCCGATAGAAGAGGTCTCATTTCTAGGAATGCTGAACTGGCTTTTTCAATTCTGATCTTTATTTCTGGCAAGTGGCTTGCACTGCAGTTGACTCGGGTTCCTAGATAGTTATAGGCTTCCACTTGTTCGATTCTGTCTTGCCCAGCAAAAAGTTTTTCTTGTGGATTGCCTCGTTTAGTAATGACCATGTATTTTGTCTTCTTAGCGTTTAATGTGAGCCCATACTCTTCACTGGCTTTAATTATATTGTTCAGCATTTTTTGCAGGCCTTCTGTGCTTTCGGCGAGCAATACCGTGTCGTCTGCATATCGCAGGTTGTTTATGGGGGTACCATTCATGACAATGCCCGCTGTTTCTCCTTCTAGAGCTTTTGCTATGATCCTTTCAGAGTACAAGTTAAACAGAAGCGGCGAGAGAACACACCCTTGGCGGACCCCATGTTTTATTTTAACCAGCAGAGAGCTTAAAATAGTAAATTAAAATAAAAATTAAATTAAAAATATTACGTAATATGATCTAATAATATTCAAAATCCAAAAACTCTGAACTCTGAAATAAAATCTTAAAAAATCCATCATTTTACAGATTGTTGTTTAGGTCATCAGCCAAAAGGCCGATTTGAACCTGTAGAGGTTTTACTAAATAAAATGAGGAGTGAGGTGGTTTACCTTTGCCAATACTCACTGAGTAAAAAAGTACGCTTATCAGCATGCCAGGCCCTCAGCAAAGCATATTTTTCCCACTCTGCAAATGACACCTTCACTTCATTCACCACAGGGTCCAACTGTATAATGAAATTTATTACTTTCAGAGGAAATAATTCTGATTAGTGTCTTTTACAACTCTACCATTTCGGTTGTTAAATGATTCAGTCATTTAATTGGCTGACCATGTGATAAGGAACACAACTAGGCTATTTATTTTAGCACTGTAACGAACAGATTGGGTGTAAATAATTTGACACTTCACCTGTCTGTTATGGGCAGGTTTTACAGATTATCATGAGAAAAAAAACAGAAAATCACTAATTACCAATAAACTAAGCGAAATGTTAGAAATAAAAGTTGTAGATTTTTAAATTTTCTACAACTTTTACTATCCACGCTTTTGCGCTAAAATGCATTTTCAGGCTGCAATCTTGGAAAAACATTTTTTTACGGTACCACAGCATTCCCAAGAATTTCAGTTGAGATAGCGCCTACTCTATAATGTAGAGCATGTAGAGTAAATGAGGCGATTTAAAAAAAATCGTTAAAGCTGTTTTTGAGAAAATCGCAAAAAAGTGAAAAATTACACGAATAAACTAATACTTCTGGTTGGCCGATTTTGATGAAAATGTTCGTGTCGAATTCTCCAGTAGTATACCTTAGACAATTCAAATTGGCACAACCCGCTTCGATGTTTATCTACTCCACTCTTCGCCATACGTCATGCAACGACGGTACAGTCACAAAAAAATACAATCGCTACTGTAATGTGCGACTCACGCACAATCACTACGCTTTCTTTTCACTCTTGTTGTTAATTATCTAGTCAGACATAATGATGTGACTAATAGTTTGTTTTCTGTTCATTATAATTTATTCAGACCAATTTGTTTAATTAGTTGTGTGCGTCAGTAGAGTATAGTTTAGTGAGTTTTTGCAGTTTACTTCTTGCAATTTATAATTTAAATTTTTACTGGGACAAATTAAATACTCATTTTAAAATGAAATAATTATTTGTTAGTTAGTCCATTGAAATAAGGTTGTAGGCATTTGCGTTGATTAACATTTGTAAACGTTGTTGAAAGAATAGGTTATGGATATACTTTATGCGGAACTGTGTGTACAAGTAGAGCAAGAGTTGTGCCAGTTCTAATTGTCCTCAGTATACCTAAATTAAGTTTCAAGTTTTAACTTCGTACAATGTTCTGTTCTTAAAATATTTTGTTCACACAGACCAATCGCTAAAAACATGGTTTTTTGAGTTGGGGGGGGGGGGTTCAGGGGGTTTGAAAACGTGTAGATCCGGTGAAAACTCGATTTCGAAAAATCGACACGAAAACAATACTTTTCTCCCTATATATTCATAAAAACCCACCGGGTTGGACTAGGTGTAAATTCGTCGCCAAAATCAGCTGTTTAACAGCTGGTTTTCGGTGACGAAGGTTCCTGTTTTAAATCCTAGTAAAGGTAAGTTACTTTTATACGGATTTGAATGCTAGACAGTGGTTGTGGGTGTACTTTGATGGTTGGGGTTTAATTAACCATACTCTCTCAGGAATGGTCGGCCTGGGTCTGTAGAAGACTACACCTCATTTACACGTCATACATATCATCCTCATCTCGTTGGGTCATGGGGTTGCTTATTGTTCTCAATTGATCAGATTGCAACGTACACATTTATTAGGAATTAAAAAATAAAAAAAAATAGATAAACAGAGAAAAAAATAGAAAACAGAGAAAAAATAGAATAACAGAGAAAAAATAGGCAAAAGAAAGTAAATTTAGCCTCATATTTTGTTAAATTTATTTAATGATCAGAAAATTATATTTCATTTTTAAGCTGAAACAAGTGAAGAACAACCATCATCGTCAAAATCACCAGAAAGTTCATCAGATGATGTTGAATCTCCAGCGCCAGCTGATTCCTCAGTTATTGATTCACAAATAATTTCTGTTGACAAAGAAGAAAAGACAACCGATCTTGATGAACCAACTGCCAGTTCTATTTCATCAACTAACCTTTCACCATCTTCTTTACAACTTCTCGTTAAATTATTCCCCGACAAGAAAAGGTAAGCTCATCTACAGTGTCTTATTAGAAAAAAAAATCTGGTGTGAAACACTCACACAACTTTCTCTTGCCAATGCAAATAATTAACAATAAACCTAACATTACTAATAAAACATTAGAAATAAACAAAAAAAATAACCTCAATAAACATAACCTAATTTTATTCATGAGTGAAAGACGCAAAATTAAAATCAATCTTAGTTTGGCTTAAAAAGACGGAAAATCTTTCTTTCACGCTAAAATAGGCTCTGTAGAGGAAAATGCTTTAAATAAAAGTTCTAGATCTTTCAATTTTCTTATAAATTTCATTATACACTTTTTCCGTAAAATGCGTACTAAGGCTTAAATCTTTAAAAAAACAAAATCGATTTTTTTACACGTTTTCGTGGGAAAAAACTTAAAATTGCTAATTACCGTTAAATTAAACGTTATACAAAATAATGTTTGGAATAAAAGTTGTAGGATTTTTAATTTTCTCTAACTTTTAGTATATATTTTTGCGCTAAAATGCATATTAAAGTTACAATAAAAAAACAATTTTTTACGCAAAAACAGCCTCTCCAAGAATTTCAGCAGACATGGCACCTACCCTATCTTGTAGAACATAAAAAATGAAGTAAATGAGGCGATTTAAAAAAAGATCGTAGGAGCCGATTTTGAGAAAATCGCAAGCAAGTGAAAAATGACACGAATAAACTACTACTTCCGGTTGACCGATTTTGATGAAAATGATCGTATCGGGTCCTCTAGTGGTATCTAACTTAAATTTCAAGTTTCAACATCATACAATGTTCCTTTCTTGAGATATTCCGTTCACACACACACACACACACACACACACACACACACACACACACACACACACACACACACACACACACACACACACACACACACACACACACACACACACACACACACACACACACACACACACACACACTGATTGCTAAAAACATGTTTTTTGGGGTTCAGGAGGTCTGAAAACGTGTAGATTCGGTGAAAACTCGATTTCTAAAAATCGACATAACAATACTTTCAGTCTTATAGTCATACTAATTCAAACTAGCTAAAATGCGTGTTCTTCGAGCGGTTTTCTTGGTGGTGTGTAGGCTACAGTCTGTTGGTGTACCGAGTTCGATCCCTGTCAGGTCTGTCTGATATTTCGCTTTAATCATTCATTATCATCTATTCGTACCTCCTTTCAACGTCAGCATTATTATTAATAACAAAACAAATAAGTTGATAAAATAAGACGTAAAATAAAAGCGAGATCTACTGTAGGTGTTTTTAAATCAAGATGCGCAGCGCTTTATTATTTTCAGAAGCGTAGTTAATTATTTTGGATAAATAAAAAATTTACTATTTATATAGAGCAATGAAAATTGATGTTTTGAAGTTTAACTCGCACAAATCTGTGTGTAATGTAATTGTAGGTAATTTAATTATTCGCTACATAGCAATGAAAATTGAACTGAAAGTAAATCACAATTGGAACACTCCGCGATGGTTAACTACTAAGGAGACTGTCTTTCGTTTTTCAGAATCTGGTCGAAAACGGGTGTGTCGTATAAGGTTAGGTAGTGGTTGAAGAGGTAGGGAGGGTACAGAGCTTCGGAATGAATACCAGCGGCGCGTAGACCCCTATGTTTATTGTGTTTTCTAAAATATTGCTATCTAATAATTGGTAATATCTCCCTCCCTCCCTCCCTCCCTCCCTCCCTCCCTCCGTTATTATGCATAAAAATGAAAAATTTTACATAGTAATCAAACTTATTTGTCTTTAAAACGTTTCGTAATTTTGATTATATAACATTTTTTGATAGATTGACTTTTAACGGAGATATTCACAGTTTTTTGTTTACCCTTTCCTCTGAACTCCCCCATCCCTTTGTGATATTAAAAAAATTATAGCTTATTTTCATTTCGATAATGTCCAGAACCTAAATACCGAAATTCTTTGAATTTGGTTCAGCTGTTCTGGCGTGATGGCGTAACATACAAACAGACAAACAGACAAAAAAAAAATTCAGCTGAACTTATTTTCGGTGATTACTTGATAGATTTGACATAGAAACAAAATTTGGGCCATTTTGAAAAATTGTACAGACAAAATTACAATTTTATTTATATAGATAGGTAAGAGAAAGTAAAATTAGCCAGGTAATGGATAGAATAATATACAAAATGCTAAAAAAACACATAGGCTATAATATAGGGGTAAGCAAGGTGGAAGTGGTTGGTAGCAGTTGGTGGGTGGACATTTTCTCACAATAATCTCGTGGCACTGTAAGGGTTAAACTTTATAAAAATATAATTTCTGTATTTTAACCCATTTTAAGCTTATTAACAAAAAAATTTCTGTTTACAGATCCGTTTTAGAATTGGTGTTAAAACGAAGCGGTGATGATTTATTGAAGGCGATTGAGCAATGTGTTTCTCAAAGTGGTATGAAAAAGGCCCTCGCGTCTGGCTGTATTTCCACAAATCATAATCTTAGTGTTAATAACAACAGTAGCAGTAATCTTAGTAACAGTAATCCGACACAACGAAGTAATCAAGTCAACATCTGGAATGATTTAACTCACACAAATGTAACACGTAAGTAATATAGGGTGATTCAAAAAGAGCGCCGGTTTTGATATATCAAATTAAGAGATTTATTTTATTGAAAAACTGAAAATAAATACATCAACAAGTTCATCTTACCTTCCGATTTCATGTATGAAAAATGATGTCATGCATGTGTCCTCCTCTACTGCGCTGGCACGCATCAACTCTGTCCATGAAATTGGATATTACTGCACGACAAGTTTCGACTTCCATTTGCCCGATAACCCGTCGAATTTCCTCCTTCAAGTCATTGATGTTTCGGGGTTTATTGGCATACACCAATGACTTCAGATGACCCCAAAGATGAAAGTCACAAGGCGTCAAGTCACACGACCTTGGTGGCCATTGATGGTCGGAATTACGAGAAATGATGCGATCCTGGAACCGTTCACGGAGCAACAACATTGTTTCTCGTGCAGCAACTGAATTTTATACGGGTGATATTGGAGATCGTACCGAAGAATTCTCCGTACAGAAGAACATCGTAAACCCAATTGTTGAGAACGGCGACGTATTGATTTTGCTGGGCTAACAGCCACACTGTCACGAACCAACGCAACGTTCTGCTCAGTTCGGCCAGAACGACGACGTCCAGAACTTTTAAGGTCGACTGTTGAACCCGTCTCAAAAAACTTTTTCATGAGCCTGCGAACTGTTGATTCATTCGGTGCTTCATTACGTCCTAGAGTACCGCGAAGTCGCCTGACAGTAGCCGCATAACTCTCTCCACTCTGGTAAAATGTTTTGACGATTAACACTCGTTGTGCAATAGTAAACTTCTCCATGGTTAGACATAGACTGCGAGAGTACTACACTGCGAACAAGAGAAACTACAACTGAATCGTCAATCGGAATGTTCTCCGAAATAGAAATGAGGTCTAACAATGTTGCCAACCGATAAACAAAAATTTACCAGCCGTTTAAAAACCGGCGCTCTTTTTGAATCACCCGTTATTAACGCAGTTAATAAACTCCGAAATATTAGAGATCTAGTTTTATCAATGAAATAGAGCTCAAATAGGCGTGCAAGCTCAATTATATTAAAAATCTGGTGTGAAACACTCACACAACTTTCTCCTGCCAATGCAAATAATGAACAATATAATCTAATATTAGTAATAAAATATTAGAACTATACAAAAAAACTAACCTCAAAAAAATAACCTTATTTTAATCATGAGTAAATATGCAAAATGAAAATCAACCTCAGTTTGGCTTAAAAATACGGAAAATCACACACTAAACTAGGCTCTGTAGAGAAAAATGCTCCAAATAAAAGTTGTAAATCTTTTAATTTCCTATAAATTTTATTGTTACACTTTTGTCGTAAAATGCATACTAAGGCTGATATCTTTTAAAATAAATCTAATTTTTTTAAATATTTTCGTGAGAAAAACTAAAAAAATCTCTAATTACCGCTAAACTAAGCGTCATAAAAAACAAATGTTTGAAATAAAAGTTGTGGGATTTTAAATTCTCTGCAACTTTTATTACATACATTTTTGCGCTAAAATGTATATTAAAGCCGCAATCTTGAAAAAAACTTTTTTTTTACGAGAGCACAACCTCCCCTAGAATTTCAGCAGACATGGCACCTACCCTATCTTATAGAGCATAAAAAATGTAGTAAATGAGGTGTTTTTAAAAAATTGTAGGAGCCTTTTTTGAGAAAATCGAAAAAAAGTGAAAAATGACAGGAATAAACTACTACTTCCGGTTGATCGATTTTAATGAAAATGTTCGTGTTGGGTACGGTAGTAGTACTTTACTTAAGTTTCAAGTTCGTACGATGTTCACACACACACACACACACACATACACACACACACACTCACACACACACATACACGCGCGCACACACGCACATACACGCGCGCACACACGCACACGCACGCGCGCGCACACACGCACACACACACACAAAGACCAATCGCTAAACACCTTTTCTTTTTGTTCAGGGGGTCTGAAAGCGTGTAGATCCGGTGAAAACTCGATTTCGATATCGGCATGAAAACAATACTTTCCTTCCTATATAGCATTTTTCTCTACAGAGCATAGTTTAGTGGCAATTACTGATTTTCCGTATTTTTAAGCGTTAAAGAGGCTGATCTGAATGTTGCGTCATTCACTCATGATTAAAATTAGGTTATGTTTTTAATTCTACATTGTTTAATCATGATTGAATTTAAGTTTTATTGTTCATTATCTACATTGGCAAAAGAAAGCAGTATGAGTGCTTCACACCAGATATTTATTGTTTATTTTTGGTTGAACATTCTCAAAAATTAACAATTGCGGTTCTTAGTCAATACCATGATCTAAAATAGTTGTGTTTCTTTCAGATGACCGTGATAGGAGTAAAGAACAAGAATTAATAAATGCTGATATGAGGTTATCGGCATTCAGGCCGTTTCTTAGCACAGCTAGTTCCAATATAAATATTAGAAATGCTAACATTATATCTTCAGACCAACTTGAACCTCCGCAAGCTCATCAAGTTTTGCCATGCAGCGGTCGATTACTGAACATGTTTGCGCCTCGTTCGACAACGTTTTTCCATGCACAAACCCCCTCATTCAGGTCAGTCATTTTATACAAAATTTTATTTTTAAAACTAAAAAACATAGGTATTATAAGTTTTTAACTATTTTAATTTAATTAGAAATTTAAAAAATCGTTTCAATAGACGACGCGCCTCATGGCTGGTGGTAATTTTTACTTTCTCTTGCCTTTAAGAATATATAGGAAAGTATTGTTTTCATGTCGATTTTTCGAAATTGAGTTTTTACTGGATCTACACGTTTTCAGACCCCTGAACCTAAAAACATGTTTTTACCGATTGGTCTGTGTGTGTGTGTGCGTGTGTGTGCGTGCGCGCGCGTGTGTGTGCGCGCGTGCGTGCGTTCGTGTGTGTGTGTGTGTGTGTGTGTGTATGTGTGTGTGAACAGAATATCTCAAGAACGGAACATCGTACGAACTTGACAATTGACGGGCCACTGGAGGACCCGATACGAACATTTTCATCAAAATTGCTCAACCGGAAGTAGTAGTTTATGCATGTCATTTTTCACTTTTTGCGATTTTCTCAAAAACGGCTCTACGATTAATTAAAAATCGCCTCATTTTTTAAATTTTTTATGCTTTACAAGATAGGGTAGGTATCATGTCTGCTAAAATTCTTTGAGAAGCTGTTTTCACGTAAAAAAAATTGTTATTTTAAGATTGCGGTTTTAATATGCATTTTAGCGCAAAAATGTGTATAATAAAAGTTGTAGTGAATTTAAAATCCTACAACTTTAATTACAAACATTTTTTTGTATAACGCTTTGTTTAGCGGTAATTAGCAATTTTCTGTATAGCGGTAATTAGCAGTTTTCTCACGAAAACATGTAAAAATTCGATTTTTTAAGATTTCTGCCTTAGTATGCATTTTACGACAAAAGTGTATAATCAAATTTTTTAGTAAATTAAAAGATCTACAACTTTTATTTAGAGCATTTTTCTCTATAGAGCCTAGTTTAGCGTGAAAGAGTCATTTTCCGTATTTTTAAGCCAAACTGAGTTCGATTTTCATTTTGCGTCTTTCACTCATGATTAAAATTAGGTTATGTTTATTGAGGTTAGTTTTTTGTAATATTTTATTACTAATGTTAGTTTATATTGTTCATCATTTACATTGGCAAGAGAAAGTTGTGTGTGTTTCACACCAGATTTTTTAATATTTTTTAAATTTAAATGTAATAAAAGTTCTAAAAGTTAGTTGACTTATGGGCTTACTGAAATGATAGATTCAAATAAAATAAACACAGAAAAAAGGGAACTTAGCGTAATGACTGTGTTTTATTGTTTACAGTGGAACTTCGTTACTACCGTTGTACCAGACTATTCCTCTTTTGCATCAACAACCATTGGGTCCCAGTTGCAGCTGTCCAGAGTGTACTTCAAATACAAATTAATGAATCTTAAATCTTGTTTATTAATATTTTATTTTAAATGTACAGTACTCGTGTAATTTATTATCTATTTCAATGTACCTATTTATAAATAAATGTATCAATAAAAATATCAAATAAAATTAATTAAATACATTTTGTTGATCATATTTTAATGTAGCCTATGGGTAAGCGGAGAGTGAACGCTGGTCGCTGGTCGCAGGTACTGCTTCACGGTGGTGAACGCGCATGCGCATAATGGGAGCATCTAACTACGCGCTTAAGGGGGTAGTCAACCCAGAAAATGAAAATCAAAACTACTGGCTATAATTTATCATTGTACGCATATTTTTAATGAAAGAATAATTTACTCGTAATGATCTACCACTTGACCAGGCCAAAAAATTAATTACAGCCCCTAATATAAGAGTGGGGGTGGAAAAGCGGGCTTTTACGGGGTATGGAATATCTGAGGAACCAAGAAAGACATCAATATGATTCTTATACTAAAAAATAATTACAGAAAATTGCTGTCTATTATTTGTTGTATTTATTTTTTCTTACAAGAAATTATTTGAAGAAAAACCATATTTTCAAAAACATTTATTTATGTATTCACAAATTATTTTATAATAAAGTCCCTATTAAGTTTATTGTAATAATCATTCGACAGATAATAGAGCATGAAATTATAAACATTTGAAAAAAATAATTCATCGAAATATCTCCAATACAAACCAAAATATTTAATTCCCAAGAATGTACAATCATGCAAAAACCCTTTCCGGAAAACTTAAAAGTTAAAGGAATAATTTCACTCGTTTTGCTAGTAAGCTTTATTTTAAATAGACGTTTTTATAACTTTTTGTCAACGTACAGACAAAGTAAACACATGCTATGATTCAGAAAATTTTAAACTTCATACAAGTGAAAAAAATTGTAATTTAAAAAAATTCATCTTCTTGAGTTGATTACTACCTTAACCTTCATTCAGTTGTCCCTCCACTAGCACCAGTCATGATGGAAAACGTTTCCACAAAATTATTATCATTTAAAGACTAATAAATATCACCGTTAGTGATATTAATAAGAACAGAAAATTGTTCGGCATAATTATCTTTCTCCGTAATTAAAAAAAGATAGAGACAGGTTTTTTAAACGCGTGAGAATGACTCTGGAAACGTTTAATTTTATTTTGTCTAAAGTAGAACTTCTTTTACAAAAACAATGGTGCAACTTGTACAAGCAACCAATATTACCGAAAGAAAGACTTGTGATTACTTTGAAGTACGTATTTGGAACATTTTTTTTTTTTTACTTGTGAGGCCACAATGGACCACTTCAGCCACAACATGAAAGACTCTACTTCGATCTCTGAGCCTTGATCTTTACCCAGTATTCCCTCATTCTTTGTGATCTCTGAGCCCGGAGTTCTTCCGTCACCCTCTGCACTCTTCTAGTCTTGGTTTCCGGTCCAAAGCCAGATCCTTCAACTTTCTATAACTTTCAGACTTGAACCTCACATCCTCCAGCGTCAACCCAAACCTTTCCAAGTCCTCCTTGACCTCCTTCGTCCAGTTCAAACCGATTTTAAAATCCCAGACACTTTCAATAAGCCGTCTAAGTACTTTGTTCTCCGGTGTTCTAAGGATATGGCCCAAAAAGGAGATTCGTTTTTTCCTAATTGTGTCTAGTATTGGCTCCGAAATTTTATAGACTTCATTATTTGGTAGCAGTCTCCAACTATTATCTTTGTATATTCTCTTACCAATACAGGTTCTATGGATTCTTCGTTCTAACGTCAGCATTCTGTGGGTTTTAGTTTTTTGTGACAGTTTTGTTAGGGTCTCTCCACAGTAAGTCACTGCAGGTTGTATTACCGTTTTGTAATCTCTTACCTTTGTATTTACCGACATTGACTTCTTGTTGTATGTGGTGTGGGTGATGAACTGAGCTCTCATTAACTTTTTGGTTATAAAGCATTGTTTGGCCAGTAATAATATTTTAAAGTTATTTTTATAAACCTAACCTATCTTATAACAATTAATTAAGTTATTATTTATGAATACGTATATACGACGACGCCAAGTACACTTAGCAAGCAGCAGGCAGGTTTATTGAAAACAAACCAGTGAGCTGATATGCGCAGATGACCAGCGCGCAGCTTTCTCCACCAGCGTTTAGGCCGGGCGTATACTGGAACGCAGGTGGCACAGGCCGTTTGAGACGGACACGAGCAGGGCAGGGCAGGGCAGGGGAGGGGAGGGGTGGGGAGGGGAGGGCAGGCCAGGCACAGCAGATATTTCTGGAGATGCAGGACAGGCGAATATTTTTTTCAGGTTCAGAAATATTAGCTAATGTTTGGCCATTTAGCGCGTTGCATCATTTTAGTGAGAGTGGTGGTAGGTTAGTATCGGATTAGTATTGTAGGCTATGTATTAGTTAATAATACACTACCGGGTGATTGTTTTAGTCCTGTTACCCAATTGTTAATATCTGGTAATTTTTTTCTAAGAAAGGGATATTTTGTTTTGTGACACAAAGTTGGTAGCCCTACTCAACCGGTATAGATACGACAGTTTGAGTTGATTCTCCTTGAGTTGCGTAAAATTTTGTGCCGTTTCCAGTTGTGTTACGAACAGAATGTCTTTTACCCTAGAACAACGGGTTTTCATTCTTGAACAATATTTTGCTACAAAATCGTATGCGAGTGTAAAAGAATCATTTCAAATTAAATTTTTTGGTGTTCCTCCACTCTATTCTAGTCAATTTCTAGGCTAACTAACTGATTTTTAGAGGCAGGTATTGTTTGCAGCAGAAAACGTAGTGGTCGACCAACTCTCTTGACAGATGACGTTAAGAGAATGTGAAAACAAGATTGCTCAATTCTCCATGGAAAAAATTACAAAAACTTTCCTCGCATGTTGATTTGACATGTTCGAGTGCTCAGAAAGCTGCTAAAAAATTGAAATTGTATCCGTATCACAAACGATTAGTTCTAGAGCTTCAGCCTCCAGATTTAAACAAGAGATTGTTTTAGGATAAAAGAGACATTCTGTTCGTAGCACGACCGGAAATGGCAAAAAATTTTACACAGCTCAAGGAGAATCAACTCACACTGCCATATCCATACTGGTTGAGTAGGGCTACCAACTTAGTGTCACAAAACAAAATTTTTTTTTTTTTAGAAAAATATTACCAGACATTAACAATTGGGTACAGGACTAAAAAATCACTCTGTATTTCAAAGCGAAGGGAGAACATTTTATGGCAAAGTGACTTTATAACGCATGGCAAGTTCAAGTTAACACAAGTTTGATGACACTACATTCAAGAATTATACTGGGTTTACAACTGAAGAGTTTTTTATGTAAACAGAATGATTGGTATGATACAATAAGGTATCGGTACGCACAAAATTTATTAGCTTCTCTTGGACCGACATGTTTCCTGGTCAACGCGTGCACTAAAACTGTGCCTCTGCTACAAACTGTGGCTGCTCGACACAGACACGTTGCTGTGCCACACTATCATGTCTGCCTCCCTAAATGGCAGGGCGTATACTGGAACGCCAGGTGGCAATGGCCGTTCGAGACGGACACGAGCAGAGCAGGCAGTGGCAGTGGCAGTGGCGGCGGTCCTAGCGGGTGGGACCGGGCCCACCCATTTTTAATATCACTTGACTGAAACAATAAAACAACGAATAATAATGGTTATGATATTTACGTATCGCAAATGAGACGACTTAAACCTTATCTGTGGGCATCTATGGCAGGGCAAAGACTTAGTAACCTGGCGATTGTATCCATAGAAAGAGAGTTAAGTTTTCCTTTAATGTCGGATCCAGATCCAGTTGTGGACGAGTTTGCAGCTCAAAAATGAAGACGGCTACAATTCACTTTGTTTTAAAGTAAATAATAATCGAGAGTTGACTAGTTTATGTGTTATTATTTCTTCATAATTTTGACCAACAGAATGGATTTGGACTTGATTTTTATATTTTCAAACTGTTTTTGTAACTCATGTACTGTATTTTAAAGTGTTCAATTTAGTAAATTTCTTATAAAAATTACAACGTTATGTTTGTTTATTCAATACTAATCCTGAAATAAAGATAGAATGTACTCAATCGGTTATCCACATGTATTCAATTTATAAAATCATAGACAAATATATATATATGTTTTACATAGGTAAAAATAATGTACATTTCATATACATAACTTGAAACATTAACATAAGTGGGCACACCCAGAAAAAGATTTCTGGGGCCGCCGCCACTGAGGGCAGGACAGGGCAGGCAGAGCAGATATTTCTACCAGCGTACACTGGAGATGCAGGACAGGCAAATATTTTTTTCACGTTCAGAAATATTAGCTAATGTTTGGCCATTTAGCGCGTTGCATCATTTTAGTGAGAGTGATTGGTTAGTATCGGATTCCTCCGATTCCGGTATAGAAGAATTAATTTAACAAGTATTGTATTGTATTTCAAAGCGAAGGGAGAAAATTTTGTGGTAAAGTGACTTTATAAAAAAACGTAAACCGCTTGGTAAGTTCAAGTTAACACAAGTTTGACAATACTACATTCAAGAATTATACTAGGTTTACAACTGAAGAGTTATTCATGTAATCAGGATAAATGGTATCATACAATAAGATTTTCTGTACGCACAAGTTTTATTAGCTTCTCTTGGACCGACATGTTTCCTGGTCAACGCGTGTACTAAAACTGTGCCTTGACTACCAACTGTGGCTGCTCGACACGGACATGTTGCTGTGCCACACTATCATGTCTGCCTCCCAATATACGGTACGCTACAGGCAACAATGGGTGGACAGTTTTCGCTCCTGCCCTGCCTCTCCTGAACTGCACTGCGCTCCAGTCTACGCCCGGCCTTTCTGTGAGACGTCCGATTAAAATACAGGGTGATTTTTTAGTCCTGTACCCAATTGTTAATGTCTGGTAATATTTTTCTAAAAAAAAAAAAATTTTGCTTTGTGACACTAAGTTGGTAGCCCTACTCAACCAGTATGGATATGGCAGTGTGAGTTGATTCTCCTTGAGCTGTGTAAAATTTTTTGCCATTTCCGGTCGTGCTACGAACAGAATGTCTTTTATCCTAAAACAATCTCTTGTTTAAATCTGGAGGCTGAAGCTCTAGAACTAATCGTCTGTGATACGGATACAATTTCAATTTTTTAGCAGCTTTCTGAGCACTCGAACATGACAAATCAACATGCGAGGAAAGTTTTTGTAAACTTTTCCATGGAGAATTGAGCAATCTTGTTTTCACATTCTCTTAACGTCATCTGTCAAGAGAGTTGGTCGACCACTACGTTTTCTGCTGCAAACAATACCTGCCCCTAAAAATCAGTTAGTTAGCCTAGAAATTGACTAGAATAGAGTGGAAGAACACCAAAAAATTTAATTTGAAATGATTCTTTTACACTCGCATACGATTTTGTAGCAAAATATTGTTCAAGAATGAAAACCCGTTGTTCTAGGGTAAAAGACATTCTATTCGTAACACAACTGGAAACAGCACAAAATTTTACGCAACTCAAAGAGAATCAACTCAAACTGTCGTATCTATACCGGTTGAGTAGGGCTACCAACTTTGTGTCACAAAACAAAATATCCCTTTCTTAGAAAAAAATTACCAGACATTAACAATTGGGTAACAGGACTAAAACAATCACCCGGTATAATGGCATATTTCTAGTAGGAGGCTCCCGCTTGTAAGCGACCAGCGACCAGCGTTCACTCTCCGCTTACTTTTTCTTTATTTTCTAACATCCGAGAATATTTACAATCAGTTTAAAAACAAAAACTATAGGGTGATTCAAAAAGAGCGCCGGTTTTGATATATCAAATTAAGAGATTTATTTTATTGAAAAACCGAAAATAAATACATCAACAAGTTCATCTTACCTTCCGATTTCATGTATGAAAAATGATGTCATGCATGTGTCCTCCTCTACTGCGCTGGCACGCATCAACTCTGTCCATGAAATTGGATATTACTGCACGACAAGTTTCGACTTCCATTTGCCCGATAACCCGTCGAATTTCCTCCTTCAAGTCATTGATGTTTCGGGGTTTATTGGCATACACCAACGACTTCAGATGACCCCAAAGATGAAAGTCACAAGGCGTCAAGTCACACGACCTTGGTGGCCATTGATGGTCGGAATTACGAGAAATGATGCGATCCTGGAACCGTTCACGGAGCAACAACATTGTTTCTCGTGCAGCAACTGAATTTTATACGGGTGATATTGGAGATCGTACCGAAGAATTCTCCGTACAGAAGAACATCGTAAACCCAATTGTTGAGAACGGCGACGTATTGATTTTGCTGGGCTAACAGCCACACTGTCACGAACCAACGCAACGTTCTGCTCAGTTCGGCCAGAACGACGACGTCCAGAACTTTTAAGGTCGACTGTTGAACCCGTCTCAAAAAACTTTTTCATGAGCCTGCGAACTGTTGATTCATTCGGTGCTTCATTACGTCCTAGAGTACCGCGAAGTCGCCTGACAGTAGCCGCATAACTCTCTCCACTCTGGTAAAATGTTTTGACGATTAACACTCGTTGTGCAATAGTAAACTTCTCCATGGTTAGACACAGACTGTGAGAGTACTACACTGCGAACAAGAGAAACTACAACTGAATCGTCAATCGGAATGTTCTCTGAAATAGAAATGAGGTCTAACAATGTTGCCAACCGATAAACAAAAATTTACCAGCCGTTTAAAAACCGGCGCTCTTTTTGAATCACCCGTTATAAGTAAATAGCATGAACGGGTTCACATGACGAAGACAATACCCAATGGTATTGCAAAAAAATTAAGTATAATTTTAAAAATATTAACAAGATAAAAGATGAATAACATTAACAGAAAAAGTAACCAAATTAATAACGATGATATTATTAGAGATGATGCTGATGTTGATATGGACTTCAAAAAAAAAAGTAGGTTAGTCGGTAAATCTAAACGCTTACCCTAATGCAAGATGTTTTTCTTCTTGTATAGGGCCATTTTGAGACTACGTTAGGTGACTTTAGACGTTTCTGGAAGCTCTTTTTGCATTCCACATTCTCGGCATTCGCTCACTGTATGCTTTTTCCGTTCTTCTGTCCATCCTGGTGTTCTGTTTTTGCTCTTCATGGAAACCTTTAAAGTCCGTAATTAATTTTCTGAATTTGGTTCAGCTCATTAAATTTTTAGTGTATTCCAGTTTTCTTTATATACTTTTTAAATTTCTTTAAACCGTTTTTTGGAACGTTTTTCTACTAAACTTGGCATAAAACTGTTGTAAAAATGCATAGTTTAGCCGAAAAATCATTTCCCAATCTTCACGTGAAGCCAAAATAGCATTTTTTCTAAATGGCCGCCATATTAAAACAGAAAATGAAATTTTGCTTTTTAAATACTCACATTGCAGAATCTGTATGTGATCTTTAACATACTTTGTCACCACCGGATGGCGACATTTAGTGGCGAGTTGAAACCTTTAATTTGTGTGGTGGCCCTGAAAAGGGCCGTTTAAACGGTGGTCGTCTTGGCGAAGCGTCGGTCGCAGTCGTCGTGGCGGTTGAGGAGCTGGGCGACACGGCGTGTCGTCGTCCAGCGGAGACGTCATCTTCTTCCCTCGCAGTAGTGCGTCGATGGCTGCTTCGTCGGATCCGGTGGGCGTAAGGCTCGGTCGAGGGACCGCTGTGGGTGATGACGGTCCGGTCGACGGCTTACGGTGATGAGTCGGCGAGCGAAAGCACCATCTTCTCTCTTGCGGGGTCGTCGATTAGTTTTCGCTAGAGTCCGGTAGCCGTGTGCCGAAGGTGGATGTATTGTCGATGCTGTCTGGATTGAAATTGAATCCCCTCGGCTCATTGTAACGCTCTTAATGTAGTTGCCGAGAGCGCTGTGGTAGTGGGCGGTTGTTGGCTCGGCCTTGATGACAAAGGCCTCTGTCGGTACGCCACCGCAAGCCTACCACCCCTGTTGGAACAATTGGCGGCTCCCTCTGTCGCAACGTCGGAAGCTTTGTAACCGGCAGCACAGTACTTAATCAAAGAAGGCAACGGTGACAACTTAAACCCCCAATTTTTTATGAAAAGCCTGGATAATGTGAGACTTTAAAAAGCATATTAACAGAAAAATGGCTAAGAACAAGGTACTTTTTACGCAAAAATTGCTGTATCTCCGACAAATTTTTAAAATAAAAAAATTTATTCAAAAGAATAAATGAAGGAAAGAACAGGCTTTAATTTGCTGTACGTTGAAAATTTTCCTTTCGGTCGTTTTAGTAATACAACTCTTCAAACATATCGGACTTCTTCGTGACTGGCACTACAGTTGAAGAATCACGAGGAAGTTCTTGTAGATTACCGTAAAGTTATACGAGGTGTGGCTATTAAATAACGAGGCTGACGTTGTAAAAAATTTAATTTTAATTTTATACATAATCACTTATTGTCACCTTCAATATACATTCCTTCTCTATCCCAACAACGCTTAATGGGAATTTTCCATTATTGGAAACAGTGCTGGAAGTCATCTTCCGTCAGCTCCTTCAGGACACGTGCCGCTTTCTCTTTTATAGCTTCCACAGACTCAAATCTTGTCTCTTTTAATGCAGATTTCACCTTAGGGAACAGGTAGACGATAATAACATGTGATGAAATTTGATTTTTTACTTATGATCCGGAAACGAAGCGCCAATCAATGCCCTGGAAGAGCCGACTTCACAGAGATCCAAAAAAGCTCGAATGAGCAAGTCAAAATTTAAAGCAATGCTGATTGTTTGTTTTTTTATATCCATGGGATTGTGTACCTTCACTGGGTTCCTGAAGGTCAAACAATTAATCAATATTACTACCTTGAGTTACTTTCAAAACTACGTCAAAGAGTAAAGAAAAAACGCCCCGAAATGTGGAAGGACAAATCATGGATTCTCCATCAAGACAGTGCGCCAGCTCATTCCGCGTTATCTGTCAAGAGGTTTCTAGCCAAGTACAGCATCTCAGTGCTAGAACATCCACCTTATTCACCAGATCTTGCACCATGTGACTTCTACCTGTTCCCTAAGGTGAAGTCTGCATTAAAAGGGACAAGATTTGAGTCTGTGGAACCTGTAAAAGAGATAGCGGCACGTGTCCTGAAGGAGCTGACAGTAGATGACTTCCAGCATTGTTTCCAACAATGGAAATCTCGCATGGAGCGTTGTAGGGATAGAGAAGGAGTCTATATTGAAGGTGACAAATAAGTGATTATGTATATAATTAAAATTAAATTTTTTACAACGTCAGCCTCGTTATTTAATAGCCACACCTCGTATTTATTTTAATAGAGGAACGTAGAAGTTGTTTATTCCAGTTTATAAAATGGCTTTCTTTCCATTAAGTTTACTGTAAATAAATCTCATAAAGGTATCTGTGGATTGTTTTGTTTACTTTTTCATTTAAGGAAGAACACACGATAGGGTAGCTTTCCCAAAATGAATCCCTAAACTAATAAAGAGCATTATTAATTTTCATCTCCCCTCCGTTAGTCTCGTCTAATGTTTTCTTTTTATTTTGTTTCTTCTCTACAGTGTAGTAAGAATGTACTGCTGTCGTGAAAAATCTTTTATTCAATTTTAACCTACATGCAATGAACAGAGATGATTTCTTTTTATTTTGTTTCTTCTCTACAGTGTAGTAAGAAGGTACTGCTGACGTGAAAATTTTTTTATTAAATTTCAACCTACATGCAATGTACAGACAATCTCAGCCGATGGGAGACCCGGAGCAATTTCTTCTTTTGCGGGGCCTTTCTGTGACAGATAAAATACCCGTTTCTTTACCACCTTTTACATCTTCTTCTTTTCCTTCTTCTTCTTACTAACAAAGAATTAGGCATAAGCCTGTTCCGAACTCACAAACCATCCTGTACGTTTACACAAACATGAGACATTCCAGCCCGTACATCTCAACTACTGCCATCTTCTTCGAGGTCTTCCCACCTCCGTTCTTTTAACTGGAACACATTCCATCTTTTTTAGAGGTATTCTCTCCTCTAGTATCCGTTCCAAATGTTGCCGCCATTGATTCCGGTACTCCTTCACTTTTTCCTTCAAGCTAAATACACCCAACTCTGATCTAATTTCTTCGTTATGTATTAGATCCAGCCTCGAGCAAATTTCAGCATCGTGCGAATTTAAAATAGTTAAGTTATATATACAATTAATTTTAAATTTTAAAATCAATGTCTTTTTTTAATGTCACTTTAATTGTAGCCAAAGTAGGCAACATTTTTTCACTTTGGTAAAATGTATGTACTACCCGCCTAACAAAACACTACTTATCGAAGTTGTCTGTCTCACTCACTGGGCGCTTCCTATTTTTCTTAACTGGAGTTCGAAATGACGCCTCTCCTTTACCAGAAATAATTTCTTGATTTATTTGCGGATGTTTTTAACAGTAGCTACAGGAAACTCCTTAAGCTGTCGTTGTTCTGTTATCACAATGATGAACAGACATAACAAATTCACCCGATTGTTTGTAATGTTCCGATTCTTTTTTCATAAAATCATTTACATTTGAAATAATTTCTCGCACCTGACTATATGTACTCTTTCTACCAAGTTTGGACCTAACAACTTCCGTTTCCATATGGTTTTTATAACTACGGCACTCACTTTTACAACAAGAAAAATACTTTAAAACAGAAAACAAAATGAAACGCGTCAACTCAAAACGTTTAGTATAAATCCAAAAATCTGGTGTGAAACACTCACACAACTTTCTCTTGCCAATGCAAATAATTTACAATATAATTTAACATTAGTAATAAAATATTAGAAATAAACAAAAAACTAACCTCAATAAACATAACCTTATTTTAATCATGAGTGAAACACTCAAAATGAAAATCAACCTCAGTTTGGCTTAAAAATACGGAAAATCACTATTTCACGCTAAACTAGGCTCTGTAGAGAAAAAGGCGTTAAATAAAAGTTGTAGATCTTTTAATTTTCTATAACTTTGATTATATACACTTTTGTCGTAAAGTGCTAACTAAGGCCGAAATCTTAAAAAAATCGATTTTCACACGTTTTCGTGAGAAAAAACAGAAAATCGCTAATTACCGCTAAACTAAGCGTTATACAAAACAATGTTTGAAATAAAAGTTGTAGGTTTTTAAATTCTCTACAACTTTTATTATATACATTTTTGCTCTAAAATTAATATTAAAGCCGTAATCTTAAAAAAACACTTTTTTACGTAAAAACACCCTCACCAAGAATTTCAGCAAACATGGCGCCTACCCTATCTTTTAGAGAATAAAAAATTGAGTAAATGAGGCGATTTTTAAAAAAATCGTAGGACCAGTTTTTGAGAAAAATGCAAAAAAGTAAAAAATTATACGAATAAACTACTACTTCCGGTTGACCGATTTTAATGAAAATGTTCGTGTCGGGTCCGGTAGTGGTATGTAACTTTAGTTTCAAGTTTGAAGTTCGTACGTTGTTCCGTTCTTGAGATATTCTGTTCACACACACACACACACACACGCACGCGCGCGCGCACACACACACACACACACACACACAGACCAATCGCTAAAAACATGTTTTTTGGGTTCAGGGGGTCTGAAAACGTGTAGATCCGGTGAAAACTTGATTTCTTAAAATCGACATGAAAACAATACTTTCCTTCCTATATATTCATGTAGGCAAGAGAAAGTAAAAAGGAAGTGAAATAAAGATTTGCACGCTTTCTTTACTAAATTCAAACACAGACTAATTATTTATCAGAACCGAGTTGAATGCATGCATTAAGAAGTTACATAAGAGGACGTGTGTCACAATAGAGAAGAGATTAACCGGTGACTAATTGTTTTGAGTACACCCGGTGGACAATATTGTCCCCCGTGAGAGTGTGTTCCTCTTTGCAAAAGGTCATAGCTGCTGCTGTCATTCCACCAAAAGAACTTTTGTATAGAAGCACTTCCACCCCCCACCCCCACCCCCCCACCCCCACCCCCCGCATAGTCCAGTCTTACTCTCGCTGACGATCGTCAATTTGTATTGCGTTACCAGTAATTTAGGTTTTATTATTTACATTGGCAAAATAAAGTCATGCGGGTATTTCACAATCGACTTTTTTGACTTCAAGGGATGTGTGTGTATGTTAAAATTGGATCAAACAGTTTCTCACGTCTGTAATAACGTATATTGTTGAATTTTAAGACAACGAAATGGGGGCTACAGAAAAAATTCTTAAAAGTAACCTTAATTTAAAAGAAAATATTTTTGACTCTTGTGTAATGTTTCACAAAGAGCGATATAATATATTAATAAGTTTGGTGTAAAGGAAATTGAGAAGGCAGCGGGTAATCAACGGATGACAGTACATCAACCTAAATTGCTAATGGATAAAATTTGGATCTTATCCAATCTGATTCAAAGTAAAACACTTTTTTGTTATGTATTAGTGTTAAACAAAAACTTGGTTAAAATGTTCTTGTTTTGAAATGTCTCTCCTTTTATCATTGAACTATTCAATTACAGATTCATGTTCGGCAGGCTTCATCAGTTTTCTTAAGAACTACCAACTAGAACACTAAAGGTCTTGTCAAACAGAACGCGGACGGTCCGCGTGCAGCCAGCTGCGGACTGAGAGAGCCTAACTTAACGCGGACAAATCAGGACGGACCAGAACAGTTGTAAAGAAAACGCGAACGAATCGTCCCGAATTTATGATTTGTTATTTTTTCAAATTTGAAACTTCAATTTATATTGTCTAGCAGTTCCTCAGACGAAGACGAATTACTTCTTTAGTTCGCTTTGAGTCGGTCGAAACGAAAAAGAAAATGGGCGCACGAAATTAATTGCAAAAGAGAGAAGGTAGGCGAATTTCCCCGACTTTGCAATGAATTGAATTCCTTCGAAGACCGATTTTTCATGTATTTTCGTTTATCCCAACTATAATTTCATTATTGTTGATATAGCTAGTTATGGGTGGCATAATGATAGTAGTATCTTCGGAAATTCCGGTTTCTATCGTGAGTTCGTAAATAACAAAATTATACTTCCTCCAAAGTCACTGCCAGGAACAGACATCCCTCTACGAGACCAATTTGTTAGTAATTAATTCAACTATTTTTGAGTCAATGAATAATGAGAATAATTAATAAGTCAATGTCTAATTGATACATTTTCAATGTACAGTAAAAACGTAAAACTAATTTTTTGTTATAAATAGGCTTACTGTAATAACAAAAATAATAAAATTTGTGTTTAGTACTACTGGTTTGTTGAAGTTTTTCAGCAATTTCTCTCCATGTTTGTGCTTTCTTAACCAAGTTTTTGTAATCATTATCTTGCACATCATATAAATGTGGGTGCTCCCTAACAAGTTTAATTAATTTTTCCACTTCATCGGCCATCCTGTCCGTCGCGAACTCTGTAGAACAGTGTTTCCCAACCGGTGGTCCGCGGACCAAAGGTGGTCAGTGAGAGTCCGGTGACTAATTAAAAAAAAGTAATATTTTCCCGTGATTAAATCAAAGTTACGATTTTCATTGAACAAGATTCAGATTAAGTAAAGGTAGAAGAGTTGTCGTGTAAGAAAGCCCTGCCTGCGCTTACCCAACATTCACCAAGTAGCTTAGCGGTATCTTATGATTTTTTTCAACCACTTATTTGTGTGAGCAGGGGTTCTCTAGTTTATTGTTAATTAGAAACTAACAACGAAATCGGCTAAGTGTAAGCAGTGATTTGAGAGTAGCTCTTAGCAAGAGCCTAAAATCTAGAATTCCTCAGCTAGTCAGAAAGATTCGTGCACAAAATTCGCATTGAAATTTTCATTTCATTTTTAATTCATGTTTTAATTTTCATTGTTATTTTCGACTAAGTAAATTCTGTATTCCTTATTTTATAAAAAGACAATTTAAAATTAAAATATTTTTACTTTTTGTGATGTACAATGTACCCTACTCTCTGAAAATAACAATTAATTATATGTTGGTAATAATAGTTTCTTAATTAATAATAATAGTTTGTTTGTGTAAATTTGTTTAATTTAATCACCTTTTAATTTGGTTACAATTGATAAGATATAAATGCAATAATGTAATGGGTGGTGAGTGGTAGTTCACTCTGAGGGTGAGTGGTCCGCAGACCACTGCCGGTTGGCAACCACTGCTGTAGAAAAATACAAGCTGCTAAGAGTCCGCCGCGGTATAGATTGGTACGCAGCGCAGGCCGCTGTTTATTCGACTAGCATGATGCAACCATTTCTGACACAGGGTCCGCGTTCTGTTTGACAAGACCTTAAGGGGAGCGGACTGATTTTAATAAAAAATATTGATTTTTCAATTTTACAATATATTGGTAGATCGTTTTCCCCTATTTAAATTGATATATAACATGACATTCGTTGCTTTTTTTATGAGAAAAATTATGTTTTTACATTGATGTGGTCTACGTAGTGTTTATTTCACATGTTTCATTCGTGTAAATTGAGACTAGGCTATATAATTGCTCTGTTCGCATAAAAACAATAATTTCTAGAACGCATACGGACCAGCCAGCGGTAAAGCAAGAAAGAGAAAATATAGCTTATTGGTGTGTTTTTGTTTGGAAGTTAATTCCAATTGGCAATAGGTGTTTCTGTTACGGTATTATGCTTTTACTATATACATCCGCATTTTCCGCATAACTTATTGTACTTTTTCACTTTAGGTACACTTATTTCAGGAACCATTCCACATAGGAGTGTGAAATTTTGCACACTACATTTTAGTACTAAGGTGTGTATTTACTCCAGAGGTATTTCAAAAATTTTGAAGTTTTCATTTTTTGGGTGTCTTTTCCATTAAAAAAATTGGGCTACATTTGAACAGTTTTTTGAGGATAAAAATCGTTTTTAGAATAGATAAAGATAAATGAAAAAGCTCAGCTACAAATTTGTAAAACTGTATACTGTATGTAGATAGGTGGTGTGCCAAAGGGGTCAGCTTTGTAGCTTTAACGGTTCCTACAAAAATCTACCAAAGTTAGTATTGCAGGTATAATAGGGATAATGAAAATGGTCTGATCCCCGTAAGGAAAGTTCATACCGCGTACCTCGACAATGTTAAATTAGCAGACGTTAAGACTCATTATCTCGGTAACTATTAATGTTCGAAAGCTGTAACTTTGAGGGATTATTTATGAATACAAGAAGTACTAGGCCTACTATAGTTGAGCCGCTCTAAGTTTGCTCCTACTGTCAACAAACCAAAACCAGCTACTACAGGGTGCACGCTACACTCCACCACTTTATGGATGTCGTATTCCTATTAAAATAACTATTTTTTAAATTATAAGTACTTAAAGTACTAAAAACATCAGTCATGATATGATGTAGGCCTAACAATTTCATTTATAAAAATACTTTTAAAAGTATTTTGTATTTAAATACTTTTGAAAGTATTTTGTTGTTACTTTTTAATCAGCGTGTACACATTTTTATATAATGCGCATGCTCAGTGACGTCATTATTTGTTTACATTAGGAGCAAACTTAGAGAGGCTGGACTGTACTAATCGACAGACATTAAAATAACACAACTTTTAAAAAAGTTACGAATCTTTTCTTCTTTGACGGGGCCAATTATTGTTTTCATAAGATATCACATGTAGGCCTACAATGCTGAATGAGGATCCACAGTACCACTATAACCTACTGAATACACAATAACATTTATTATTTATGTTTTGTGGTTTTTGAGAAAATAGGTCTTTTGTAAGAAAAAAATGTTTACAAATGAAAATAAATAATATTCAGACATAATAAAAACAGAAATAACACCCGAAAAAATTAATTTTTCTCTTTTCAAACACTTTTCAAATACTATACAAAATCAATATTAAAGCATACGACTATGTCAAAACATAACCTACAAATCCAATAGAAAACAAGGAAGAAAATTATATCTTCCACGTTTTCAGACATCAAAAACTGTCTGAAAATTTCACTGCCAAAAATTCCGAATAAAACATTAAAAATAAACAAAAACTAACCTCAAAAAACATAACCTTATTTTAATCATGAGTGAAAGACGCAAAATGAAAATTGACCTCAGTTTGGCTTAGAAATACGGAAAATCACTCTTTCACGCTAAACTAGGCTCTGTAGAGAAAAATGCTATAAATGAAATTTGTAGATCTTTTAATTTTCTATAAATTTAGTTTTATATAGCCTACACTTTTGTCGTAAAATGAGTTTTAAGGCCGAAATGTTAAAAAAATCGATTTTTCACACGTTTCGTGAGAAAAAACAGAAAATTGCTAATTACCGCTAAACTAAGCGTTATAAAAATAAATTTAAAATAAAAGTTGTAGGACTTCAAATTCTCTACAAATTTTATTGTATACATTTTTGCGCTGAAATGCATAATAAAGCCGCAATCTTAAAAAAACAATTTATTTACGCGAAAACAGCCTCACCAAGAATTTCAGCAAACATGGCGCCTACCCTATCTTGTATAGCATAAAAAAATTTAGTAAATCTTACGATTTAAAAAAAATCGTAGTAGTAACTTAAGTTTCAAGTCTCAAGTTCGTACGATGTTCCGTTCTTGAGATATTCTGTTCATACACACACACACACACACGCACACACACACACACACACACACACACACACACACACACACACACGCGCGCACACACACACACACACACATACACACACACACACACACACACACACACACGCACACACACACACACACACACACACACACACACACACACACACACACACACACACACACACACACAGACCAATCGCTAAAACATGTTTTTTGGGTTCACGGGGTCTGAAAACGTATAGATCCGGTGAAAACTCAATTTCTAAAAATCGACATGAAAACAATACTTTCCTCCCCTATATATTCATACAGGGCAAGAGAAAGTAAAAATGAATTACTGTGATATATTCAATCAAGTAAAGTTGGAACTGCGTTGGAGGAGACAGATGTTTACAAAAATGAAATCAGATATTGTGTATCAAAGGGTAGTTTAGTTAATGCATTTACTAATATCGTTTTCACCCTTTATTCATACTGTAATCAATAACCAAACCACTTGATTCCTTTTTCACCCCCATTCATAGAAAATAATATGTTTATTAAATATTGCAAAAGAGGGAGGAAAATTATATTACCTAATCATTTATCTGTTAATTTATTTGTATATTTTCACAAGCTGGCGGATGCGTTTAAATTTACCCAACGAATCCTGCGTGACATTACTATTCCTAAAACAGATTTTTACTTTCTCTTGCCTATATGAATATAAAGGAAGGAAAGTATTGTTTTCATGTCGATTTTTAGAAATCGAGTTTTCACCGGATCTACATGTTTTCAGACCACCTGAACCCACACAAACATGTTTTTAGCGTTTGGTCAGTGTGTATGTGTGCGCGCGAGCGCGTGTGTGTGTGTGTGTGAACAGAATATCTCAAGAACGCAACATCGTACGAACTTGAAACTTGAAACTTAAGTTACATACCACTACCGGACCCGACACGAACATTTTCATCAAAATCGGTCAACCGGAAGTAGTAGTTTATTCGTGTAATTTTTCACTTTTTTGCGATTTTCTCAAAAACTGGTCCTACGATTTTCTTAAAAATCGCCTGGTTTACTAAATTTTTTATGCTCTACAAGATAGGGTAGGCGTAATGTTTGCTGAAATTCTCGGTGAGGCTGTTTTTACGTAAAAAATACTTTTTTAAGATTACGGCTTTAATTTCCATTTTAGCGCAAAAAGTTCTATAAAAAAAGTTGTAGAGAATTTAAAATTCTATAACTTTTGTTTCAAACATTTTTTTGTATAACGCTTAGTTTAGCAGTAATTAGCGATTTTCTGTTTTTCTCACGAAAACGTGTGAAAAATCGGAAAATTACTCTTTCACGCTAAAATAGGCTCTGTAGAGAAAATGCTCTAAACAAAAGTTGTAGATCTTTTAATTTCCTATAAATTTTATTATATTTACTTTTGTCGTAAAATGCATACTAAGGCCGAAATCTTTAAAAAAATTGATTTTTCACACGTTTGTGAGAAAAAATCAGAAAATCACTAATAACCGCTAAACTAAGCGTTATACAAAAAATTGTTTGAACTAAAAGTTGTAGTATTTTAAATTCTCTACATTTTTTATTATATACATTTTTGCGCTAATACCCATATTTAAGCCGTAATCTTAAGAAAAACAAGTTTTTTACGTGAAAACAGCCTTAACAAGAATTTCAGCAACATGGCACCTACCCTATCTTGTAGACCATAAAAAATTTAGTAAACCAGGCGATTTTTAAAAAAATCGTAGGACCAGTTTTTGAGAAAATCGCAAAAAAGTGAAAAATTATACGAATAAACTACTACTTCCGGTTGACCGATTTTGATGAAAATGTTCGTGTCGGGTCCGGTAGTGGTATGTAACTTAATTTTTAAGTTTCAAGTTTCGTTCTTGAGATATTCTGTTCACACACACACACACACACACGCGCGCACACACACACACACACACAGACAAATCGCTAAAAACTTTTTTTTTGGGTTCAGGTGGTCTGAAAACGTGTAGATTCGGTGAAAACTCGATTTCTTAAAATCGACATGAAAACAATACTTTCCTTCCTATGTATTCATATAGGCAAGAGAAAGCAAAAATCAATGCTATTTCCTTATGGTTGAAATTACGTGGGACAACCGGTATAAGAGAATAGTAAAACCCAACAAAAATAAAAAGGGATCGTTATATTGCTTAAGGGTTGAACGAGTCAAGAAAGAACTAGAAAACATTACGTCAACAAGGGACCACAAATCTAATGAAAATGGAGTGAGATAAACTAAAGTTTTAGTTTAACAAAATCCTGGTAGAATGCGTTGTGTGTAATATAAACGTATACACTGTTATAGCATTATCTTTGGTTATTTGTTCAAGAAATAAAACGAAACGGGGTAGATTGAGCGAAAATCAAACATGGAAATCGAATTAGAGTTGTAGAGACGTTCCGATTGTATTTTTAACTAACCGTAACTTGATAATCTTCTATAGGCCTATCTATTACAAATACTAACACGGATGTTAGTAAATCAGTTCAAATAGTATTATTCTGTTTATTTTAACATTCTATTTGATATCAAATCAATATCAGGCGCGGCAAACTGAAAAATCTAGTATGAAACACTCACACGATTTATGTATTCTCTTGCCAATGTAGAAAATGAACATAATAATCTATGTTGAATGATTTGAACACAATGTAAAATTTAAAAAAACACGACTTTCTCTTGCCAATGCAAATAATGAACAATATAACCTAACATTAGTAATAAAATATTAGAAATAAACCTTTTTTTAATCATGAGTGAAAGACGCAAAATGAAAATCAACCTCAGTTTAAATGTTCGGCAACTTCAATTATATACAATGTTGCCCTAAAATGTATATTAAGATCGTAATCTTAAAAAAAATTTCTACGAGAGTACAGCCTCCCCAAAAATTCCAGCAAAAATCGTGCTTAAGGTAGCCGCTAGTGATAATTTATATCACTGACTGATTGCTACCATTTTTTAGCAACCTTTTTAAAACAACACCGCAGAGATTTCTTTGACTGTCAGAGCATTTTGATTATAAAATTTTCGTCCAAGAGAGGTAAAAATCTTTTGGAAGTAAGATATTTTAGTTTTGGCAGTCTTTCGCAGTATTTTTCGTGACAATAATTTTATTTAACGCCTAATAACCCGCCGGGTTGGTCTAGAGGTAAAGTTGTCGCCAAAATCAGCTGTTTAACAGCTGATTTTTGGAGACGAAGGTTCCTGGTTCAAATCCTAGTAAAGGTAGTTACTTTTATACGGATTTGAATACTAGACAGTGGTTACCGGTGTACTTTGATGGTCGAGGTTTAATTAACCATACTCTCTCAGGAATGGTCGGCCTGGTTCTGTACAAGACTACACAGTCTCATTTACACGTCATACACATCATCCTCATCTCATTGGGTCATGGGGTTGCTTATTGTTCTCAATTGAACAGATTGCAACGTACATAAATTAGGAATTTAAAAAAAAAAGAAGCCTAATCGGATCCCAATCGGAGGAATTAACCAATGGTTAATTAATTAATTAATAATCAAATATTTTATCGAGTTAGCTACTAAGGTGGTCTTTTCGTTTCAGTTTCCTTTTTACCAAACTTTTGAAAAAACTGTAAAGAAAACAACAGTTGAAAAAATACATTACTCGATGTTTAGTTGCTAAATATGTTATAGTAAATTAACAACACATTAATGTACTGATTTGTTTTGACAAATAAGATTTCTTGGTTGGAAAAAATAAAAATAAATAAACAAATAACAATTTAGTCGGGAAAAAAAAATGACGGCTTTTAGTTTCAGTTAGGCAATGGACACACTAAGAACTTTTTGTCGTGTAACTATCGTAGCGGTTACACCTTATTCACATACACCAGAATATAATATATTATACAATTCGAAGCTTCAGGGACATTTTTACTCTCTCTCTCTCTCTCTCTCTCTCTCTCTCTCTCTCTCTCTCGCCCTATAAGAAAATATAGGAAAGGAAAGTATTGTTTTCATGTCGATTTTTCGAAATCGAGTTTTAATCCGATATACACGTTTTTAGGGTCCGTGAACCCATAAAAAACATGTTTTTAGCGTTTTATCTGTACACGTGAGCCGTTGTTAGTTTGCTCCTACTGTCAACAAACAGAAGCCACCTACTACAGGGTGCACGCTAGAGTCTGCCACTTTACGGATGTCGTATTCCTATTAAGTTAACTATATTTTAAATTATAAGTACTTAAAGTACTAAAAACATCAGTCATGATATGATGTAGGCCTAACAATTTCATTTAAAAAAAATACTTTTAAAAGTATTTTGTTGTTACTTTTTAACCAGCGTGTACACATTTTGACATAATGCGCATGCTCAGTGACGTCATTATTTGTTTACATTAGGAGCAAACTAAGAGAGGCTGGACTGTAGGTGCATGTGCGTGCGTGATCAAAATATCTCAATTATTATGAAACACAGTACGAAACTGAAACTTAAAACTAAAGTTAGGTACCACTAGAGGACCCGACACGAACATTTTCATCAAAATCGGTCAAACGACAGCAGTAGTTTATTCATGCGGGTTTTCACTTTTTTGTGAATTTTATAAAAATCACCTGATTTACAACATTTCTTATGCTCTACAAGATAGGAGACTCATCATGCGGTCGTGGATTCGAATCCCACTGAGGCACGGCATATTTTCATACGTTACAAAAAAAATCATTTCATCCTCCATTGTAAACAGTTACACCCCAACGTCGTCGCTAATGACCACACCAGTTGATGCGACGTTAAATAAATAAAAAATAAATAAGTATAAGTGAGTCTGCAAAATAAGCCCCAAGTCTGCTGAAATTTTTGGGAAGGCTGTTTTTTTGTACAAAAAAATTGCTTTTAAGATTACGGCCTTAATACTTTTGTATTTTAGAGCAGAAATGGAATAATTAACTTGTAGAACATTTCAATTTATTTATATTTACATTAAAATTTTAAATTGCTTTTAATTTCTCTTGCCTACATGAATTTATAGGAAGGAAAGTACCTATTGTTTTAAAGTTGATTTTTCAAAATCGACTTTTCACCGGATCTACAAGTTTTCAGGCCCCCTGAACCCAAAAAACATGTTTTTAGCGATTTGTGTGTGTGTGTGTGTGTGTGTGCGTGTGCGCGCGCGCGTGTGTGTGTGGACAGAATATCTTAAGAAAGGAACATCGTATGAACTTGAAACTTGAAACTTAAGTTACATACCACTACTGGACCCGACACAAACATTTTCATCAGAATTGGTCTGCCGGAAGCAGTAGTTTATTCGTGTAATTTTTCACTTTTTTGCAATTTTTTCAAAAACTGGTCGTACGATTTTTTTAAAAATCGCCTTATTTACTTAACTTTTTATGCTCTACAAGATAGGGTGGGTGCCATGTTAGCTGAAATTCTTGGTGAGTCTGTTTTCACGTAAAACAATTGTTTTTTTAAGACTGCGGTTTTAATATGCATTTTCGCGCAAAAGTTTATAAAATAAAATTTGTAGAGAATTTTAAAACCTACAATTTTTATTTCAAACATTTTTTTGTATAAAGCTTAGTTTAGCGGTAATTAGCGATTTTCTGTTTTTTCTCATGAAAACATGTGAAGAATCGTTTTATATAAGATTTCGGTCTTAGTATGCACTTTACGACAAAAGTGTATATAGCCTAATCAAACTTATAGGAAATTAAAAGATCTAGAACTTTTATTTAGAGCATTTTTCTCTACAGAGCCTAGGTTAGCGTGAAAGAGTGATTTTCCATATTTTTAAGCCAAACTGAGGTCGATTTTCATTTTGCACCTTTCACTCATGATGAAAATTAGGTTTTATATATATATATATATATTGAGGTTAGTTTTTTGTTTATTTGTAATGTTTTATTACTAATGTTGGGTTTATTGTTAATTATTTGCTTTGGCAAGAGAAAGTTGTGTGAGTGTTTCACACCAGATTTTGTCTAAGTAGTGAGATTAAAATGTGATAAGTGTGAACATTACCGAATGTCGGTTGGTAGGTTGGGTTGGGATGTAGACGACGACGACGTGACGTGGTGAGATTAAATGAATTAGCCGGTTGTAAGCTACTGAGAAGTGTGTGTGGGCCAGATGGAGGTAATCGGAGAAATGTTTATTTAAGCGTCACTAAGAATGATGTCTGATGTCTCAGGGGGGAGGAAAGACAAAGCGGCCCTATCTTAGTAAGAACAGGCAGAGTGAGAGAGAGGGATATCGAGCGCGTAAGAGAGAGAGAGAAGGAGAGTGTGATACTATCACTATGAAATGTACATCAACATCTTGCTTCTGTTATAACGCGGTTCATTAACTCCCAAATAACAAGATTTAATTTCTACGCGCAATGAAAGTTTAGTGATAACAGCTATAGTAAATTTTTCCAGTTTAGATTAATTTTTACTTTCTCTTGCTTATTTATGAATATATTATAATATATAATATATATAATAGGCCTATATTATATTACAGATTAGCAAAAATTTCTTAAAACATTATGTTTGGAGTGTAGCATTATACGGAAGTGAAACGTGGGTGATAGGGGCTGTAGAAAAGAAGTGGATAGAAGCTTTTGAAATGTGGTGTTATGGGAAAATATTAAAGATTAGGTGGGTGAACAAAATAAGTAATTTAGAGGTTCTTAGGCGAGTGGATGAAAAAAGAAGTACAGTAAAATCTCTCTATAGCGGAATTGAAGGGACCATGAGGTTCCGCCGCTATAAAGAGAGTTCCGTTATAGAGAGAGCAAGTAATTAATGGGGGGAGGGAAGTTGAAGTACTAATTTTTCTGTACTAAAAACTCATGTACATATGTGAAAGGTGCATGCAATAAGTTTACTTTGAAAAACTACTAAATAGATTACTTTATGACGAATGTTTAATGCAGTAGATTACTTCAATACAGTGAAATATTTAAATTACTTACTTAAAATACATACATACAATTAAAATCTCATAAAACATAGGCTACACAAACACAAAAAAAAAAAACAGCACAGTATATATATTTTCGTTATTAAGGAACAACGACTGTAAAGTACATTTCATTTTGTAAAATAAGTTGTCATTTTTGTTTGTTTGGTTTTCAGTTCGTAAAACATGTCTTCAATCTTATTTTCAATGTTTAAAACTTGTTGTTGTAAATTTTCATCTATATTGTGGCAATAACAGTACGTGGAAACAATACGAATAGCGTCTAGTGCCTGTTTACTTGAGGGGGGCAATATTTCTGTTTCCATTTCATCATCATCTTCACTTTCTTCCTCATTGTTTTGAGCTATAGGTATTCCCCACCGACGATTGCGAGGGAGTGGGAACTTAAAAGTTGACTCATTGTTAGCCGCTATAGAGAGATTTTTGTGCCGCTACAAAGAGAGTTAAATACATTACCGTAATATACGAAAGGGTCGGGGTCGGCAAATAATGCCGCAAAAGAGAGGTTTCCGCAATAGAGAGATCCGCAATAGAGAGATTTTACTGTATATGGAAGCATCTTACCAAAAGAAGGGATAGGCTAGTGGGGCATATCCTAAGACATCCAGGTTTTGGGCTATCAATAATGGAGGGTAATATTGAGGGAGTAAATTGTAGAGGGAGGCAAAGATTAGAATATATAAAGCAAATTGCAAAAGATGTAGGGTGTTACAGGTATGTAGATATGAAACGACTTGCACGAGATAGAACAGGTTGGAGAACTGCATCAAACCAGTCGAGAGACTGATAACAAAAAATAAAAGAATATATAGGAAGGAAAGTATTGTTGTCATGTTGATTTTAAAAAGAGACTGTACTTTGTATCTCACCAATGTTAAATTTGCTATTTTTAGGTAAATTTTTCACACGATTAGTAAAAGATAGGGAAATGCAACTTTTTACACAGTCTAGATTTGTGTTGGGTTTCTTCTCAAGCGACTGACATTTTTTCAATTTAATCTTTGGACCATACCATTTTTTTTTTTTTAATTACGAATAACATTAAATTTTTACAAATTGTTTTCCACGTGTTTTGCGTATTACTAATTTTTGGAGCATCTGGGAAGTCATAAAAACGTTTGTATATGTGGCTTTACAAGATAATTAACTGGTAAAAATTTCAGCCTGGTAGGTTCATTGGTTTCTGAGAAAAATGTACCTTAGGTAGTGTTAAAAATCTAAATTTACGGGAAAACAATTTACAATTTACGAGTAAGAAACAAGAAGGCACAAATCAAAAACAATATGTACACAAACGAGTAAATTTCCCATAAACAGTTGTTTATAAAGCTGAACCAACAGCCGAGAATATTAAAAACCGTGATCCAGATATTTTAAAAACTAAAATTCTCTTTGCACTAAAACGAGCAGTATACAATTATGAAAAAATATTCGTTCTTCGTAACATAATAATTTTTCTGTGTAAACCTGATAAAACCTTAATTTTTTCATAAAAAAATATTTTTTGGCGTAATTTAATGTTTTTCTGGTAGATCTAGGCCTAAACTATTGAAAAATATAAAAAAACCATAAATCAAAATTTTGGGTTAAAATCATCGTGCAATCTCCCCTTAATAAGTTAAATTTCCACCGAATATACAAGTTTTCAGACCCCTGAAACCAAAAAAATATTTTTAGTGATTGGTCTGTGTGAGTGTAAGTGTGTGTGTGTGTGTGTGAGTGTGTGTGTGTGTGTGTGTGTGTGTGTGTGTGTGTGTGTGTGTGTGTGTGTGTGTGTGTGTGTGTGTGTGTGTGTGTGCGCGCGCGGGCACGCATGTGGGTGTGGTTAACAAAATATCTCAATAACTGAACATCCTACAAAGTTGAAACTTGAAACTTAAGTTAAGTACCATAAAAGACCCGACACGAACAGTTCATCAAAATTGGTCAACTGAAGTAGTAGTTTGTGTAATTTTTCTTTTTTCTGCGATATTCTCAAAAACAGCTTTTATGATTTTTTTTAAAAATCGCCTCATTTACTTCATTTTTATGCTCTATAAGATAGGATAAGCGCCATGTCTGCTGAAATTCTTGGGGAGGTTGTGGTTTCGTAGAAAAGAATTGTGTTTTTAAGATTGCGGCCTTAAGGGGAGACTGCACTTTGTATCCCACCAATGTTAAATTTGATATTTTTAAGTACATTTTTCAAAGGATTCATAAAAGATAGGCGAATAAAACTTTACACACGTATAGTTGTCGGGTGTCTTAAGCTACTGAATTTTTTTCAATTTAATCTGTCAAACCATAAAATTAAAAACAAAATAACAAATCACATATATTTTTAGAATTTTTTTAAAGTTTTTTTGCATATTATTAATTGTTGGAGCATTTAAGGAAGTCATAAAAATCCCGGTATATGTGCTTGTACAAGATGAATAACTGGTAAAAGTTTCAGCTTGGTAGGTTTATTGGTTTCTGAACAAAATGTACCTAAAATTATTAAAATTTAAATTTATGAGAACAGGCAAAAACAAAAAACTAAAAACAAAACGTTCAAATATTAATAAATTTCCTATCAACAGTTGGGTAGAAAGATGAACAAACAGCTGAAAATATTAAAAATAGTGATGCAGATATTTTAAAAACTAAAATTCCCTTTGTTTTAAAACGATCAGTATAAAATTATGAAAAATATTCGTTCTTGGTTACATCATTTTTCTGGGCAGACCTGGTAAAAACTTAATTTGTTCATTAAAATAATGTTGGTCTTCGGGCCAGCCCAGTCAGTCAGCTGGTAGTAAGTCACTATTATTTGTTAAGTAACACCGGTAGGGCAAGAGACTTTGTATGGTGACCAGTTGACAGCCATCCATGAACAAACTCTACTGGGGGTCCCTGTTCAAACTCATGCCTGATTCACGTCAAATAATACACAGCAAAAGCTGCGAACAAATTGGGTAGTCGTCAAAAATTTGTTGCCAATAACAAATAAAAGCTAAAAAAAAAATAAATAAATAATAATGTTTTTGATGTAATTTAATTCTTTTTTCTTGTAGATCTAGGGCTGAACTATTGAAAAACATAACAAACCGAAAATTGAAATTTTCTGTCTAAACCATCATACAGTCTTACCTTAATAATAATGGCGTATGTTATTGCGCATAACAGGTATAATCCAGCCTCTCTTAGTTTGCTCTTAATGTAAACAAATAATGACGTCACTGAGCATGCGCATTATATCAAAATGTGTACACGCTGATTAAAAAGTAACAACAAAATACTTTCAAAAGTATTTAAATACAAAATACTTTTAAAAGTATTTTTATAAATGAAATTGTTGGGCCTACATCATATCATGACTGATGTTTTTAGTATTTTATACACTTATAATTTAAAAAATAGTTAACTTAATAGGAATAGGACATTCGTAAAGTCGCAGACTCTAGCGTGGCTTTGGTTTGTTGACAGTAGGAGCAAACTAAGAACGCCCGAACTGTAGGTGGAGTGTTGAATTATTTGCAATTGATCTGGTAGTTCGAGGGCTACAAAATATAGTTGTGTGTTCTTATCACATGGTCAGCCAATTATATGACTGAAACATTTAACAACAGAACGGAACACAAGTACAGGTGTAAAAGACACTAGTCACTGTCATCTGTTCTGAGAGTTATGAATTTCATTAACTTAAACAGTCTGACCCTGTGGTGAATGAACTGAAGGTGTCATTTGCAGGGTGGAAAGTAAATGCTTTTTAGTGGACCCGGCATGCTGATAAGCATACTTTTCCACTCAGTGAAAAAGCCTCTGGTAAACCACATCATTCCTCATTTTACTTAGTAAAGCCTCTAGAGGTTCAAACCAGCATTTCAGCTTATGTAAATAAAAATGTAAATTAGGCAAAATACTTTTATGCAAAACTTAAATGTCCGCTATCATAACATAAGAAACAGAAACGATTATTATGTGGGTAATCACACCACAAAATTGTTTCAACAAAAACCTACTTACCCCGGGAAGAATAAATTACCTTTTTTTGTTTTTTTTTATTGCGTGCTGGAGACTCCAGGAGGAGTAGAGGACATGTCAGTTAAAACACCTGAAATACATATAAGAATCACACAATGTATCACTACTATCAAGAAAGAAATTCTTGTACGCTATAAAAAGTTTCACCGATTAAGTAATTTTTTTAATATTTTTTAAAGGAATGCAAATTATCACAACATTTTAAAAATTGAGGAAATTTATTCATGAATATTCTCCCTGCATAAGTAGGTTTTTCTTTAAACAATTTTGTGGAGTGATTAGCCACCTAATAATCATTTCTGTTTCTCGTGTTATGATTGTGAACATCGAAATTCTGCAAAAAATTATTTTGCCTAACATTCATAATCACCTCAAAAATGTAAAGAGAGGGAACTGTCAGCAATTTAAGCTCCTTAAATAGTGGCCTGCATGAGGTTAGCTGGTTAGCTCCCACCATACACCTAATAGCTTTCTTTTGAATTTTAAAAACCCTATTCATATTACCCATGCTAGAATTACCCCATACTAAGATACCATAATGGATATGAGACAGAATGAGGCCATGATAAACTGCCATTAGTAATTTTTTATCATTTAATCTGGCATTTGTTTTAGTGCAAATGCCCCAAATGAAATTTTACTACAAACATGATTGGTATAGAAGTGCCAAGACAAAGATCTATCTTGAGATACTCCCAGGAACTTCACTGTTTCTACATGCTCTCAATTATTATTATGAATAAATACATCGACTTCTCTGCTTTATTTAACGTTATGTTTGTTTTTTATGACCACAATGGATCACTTTAGTCAAATTTAGAAAGCTTCTTCCTTTTCATATTTTTTAGCTTGATGTTCTGCCAGTATGCCTTCATTGGGGCTGATCTTGCTTGCCGAACTTCCTCAGAAACGACTGGTTTCTTCCTGCTTGGGTTTGTTCTTCTATCTGGTTTTGTTTCAGATCTACTCTCCTTAGCTATTTCTTAAGATTTTTAATATTTTTGTTTTGTTTTCTAAATCATCGAAAGGTAATCCAAGTTTGATCGAGTCTTCTTTGATATTTCGGATCCATGCTCCTGATTTTACCACTGGAAAGAGATTTCTAATCATCTTGTTTAAAATTCTGTCTTTAGGTGTTCTGATAAGATGTCCGAGAAAATATATCCTTTTCTTCCTTATTGTATCTGTTATGGGTTCGTTTTCTATATAGACTTGTTCGTTTGTTAGAATTCCCCATTGGCCATCTACTTAGTTTTTTTCCTATGCAGGTTCTTAAGATTCGTCTTTCGAGTTTTCGGACATTGTCTATTGCTTTTGTCTTGGTCACTTTTGCTAATACAGTAATTCGCTGCCATATGTAACCTGTGGTTGTATGACTGTTTTGTAGTGTTTAATTTTTGTTTGTATATATAAGCATTTTTTGTTGTATAAGTTTTTGGTTATTTGTTATGATTTAGATAATTTTTTCTGTCTCTCTTTCCACGCTATGTTTTCTTTATTGTTTTGTGTTATGTGTTTGCCTAGATATTTAAACGATTTAACTAGTTCCACTTGGTTTCCGTTTATGTTTACTGAATTTATGCAGAGTGTCTCTTTAGCCATCATTTTAGTTTTTTCATAAGAGATTTTTACCCAACTTTTCCTGCTAATTGTTCTAGGGTTTCTATCTGGTATCTAGCTTCCTTAACATACAATAAATATTGTCTGTCCCGCAAGTATGAACTTCACGATGAAACCTTAAAACATTATCATAAATGTTTCTGCAAAGTTTGAACTCGATCGGGCAAACCGTTTTGGAAATATAAGCTCTTCACCTCTTTCAAATTACACCCTGAAAAATAGACTCTTTTTTTAAATTCAACTAAAAAAACGGTTTCAAAAAAGTTTAAAAAACAATCTAAGTTAACCAGCAAACGTAGAATTGAACAGGCAAAATTTTAGTGTAAACATCGTAACGATAGGACCAATGGTTATCGAGATATCTGTTCTCAAACTTGATCGCACATAATTTAAAAAAAATTGATAGTAATAGCTTTGGCCGCATTTTGGTGACGTCACTGTATAGTTGTAAGGCTTTGTTAATTTAAAAGTTTTGTAAAATAGATGGGAAATCGGCAGAATGGAGTGGCACATGCCGCTTTGAATTTCAGGTTATGAAAGGAAAAACAAGTTTATTACGAAATCCTTTTAAGTTTTGACAATTACTTAAATATAAATACAGTGACATTGTTTTGAAAATATTGCATTTATCTTCCGTTAGTTTTTAATATACAATATTAGTTTCGTCTACATAATTGTTGTGTTTATTTTGAAGAAGAAAAGTTTGGTTATCATTATATCGAAAAAAGAGATGTGGTAATTGCTTTAAGAGTACAAAATGGTAAGTATTCTGTTAATCTATATGGTATTTAGGTACCGGTATTTATATTATATTTTTAAGAGGATTCTAATCTTACTTAAAAATTATTTTGTGATTTGAGCTGACAACGATGTACCTGCCGCTACCATGTTTCGTTCACCTTGGGCTCGTTATCAGTTAGTTCAAGGCCGTATTATAAATTTTCTGTTTTGTATCTAAAGGTGCGTTTACACTTTAACATGTATGTTAATTTATTTTTATTAAATTTGGTAGGGATTACAAAAGAATTTCTTTATTGCTCTGAAAATGTTTATTTACAATCTACTCAGTTTTGGAGCAATGAGTAAAACCAATGGATGTTTAATTTTAATCTTTGGCATACTTTCCAAAGATTTTTATCTTTAGTATTTTGAACAATATTTAACATAATGAGATAATTGGCTGGTATTATCCCAAAATACTGTTTATATAACCAAATGTTAAGTAACAAATATTACAACCAAATGAAAGTACATGTTTGTATAGATATTGAAGTCACGAGATTAACTTTTGCATTTATGTATTGGCTGTGAGTAAGGGAAGTGAAATATTTGTAGTGCTGCCAACCTCAACAGTGAGACACTACTCGTACATTTCACTACCGTGCAGTTTCTAGATACATTATGTAAGCTGTGGTTTATTCCAATAAAATGTTTTCTTCATAAACCTTATAGGAAATAAATATGACCTGTAATATTGCCTATAGCTTAATTACTTGACTAGAAATGTTTGATTTACTGTAATTACGAATGAATCGCCTTCTTTACTATTGCTGTTATCAGCATTTTCATTATCAGTCTCTCTAGTATCTACCTAACCGTTTCCTTTTTTTACCAGGTGTCAACAAAACTGTTAAAGAATAGCTTCTTCACATCCTTAATTTCCTTCTTTATTTTTCTAATTGTGGGAAGAGGAACATCACAGTAGCTAGCTGCTTGCTCACGGCTTTTGTTAAGAGGCACGGATACGCATTTTTGTTTAGCTTCAATTTCACAACATTTTATTACATTGCATATTACATTTTGTTCAGCACTGTGAACAGTTTGACCACGTTTACGAGAAACTAAAATTTCTGTCTACAGTAACAAACAGTTATATTTGTACAGTTAATGTACAAAAGGTTCCGCGATATACTGTATATGCTCTGGGTATAGTATAAGTTGTTATGTTTGTCGTACTGAAAGGGTTAAAGCAGTCGCGCATGTGCACTGATGCTTTCCCCCCCTCGTTTCCCCCCTCGTTGCAAACAATAGCAAACTCGTGACTCTAGTGACTATATTACGTGTAATGTTGATAACAATTAAGAAACTATCTACAACAGTATTGGTGTTGTTGTTTAGGTCAACAACCAAGAAGCTGGTTTGAACCTCTAGAGGCTTTAATAAGTTTAACGAGGAGTCAGGTGGTTTACCATTGCCTTCCTCACCGAGTGGAAAAGTGTGCTTATCAGCATGCCGGGCCCTCTGAAAAGAACATATTTTTCACTTTGCAAATGACACCTTCACTTTATTCACCACATACACTACCTGTAGTATATATAATGAAATTCATTACTTTCAGAGGAGGAGATAACTCTGATTAGTGTCACCTAACACACCTCTACCTCTTCTCTTATTAAATAATTCAGTCATTTAATTGGCTGACCATGTGATAAGAAACACAACTATTTATTTTAGCCCTGCAACTAACAGATTGAGTGTAAATAATTTAACACTCCACCTGTCTGTCATGGGCAAAAATTTTATTATATACTTTTTGTTGTAGAATGCATACTTAGGCCGAAATCTTAAAAAATCCTTTTCTTTTACAGATTTTCAGGAAAAAACAATATCACTAATTACCACTAAATTAAGCGTTATACAAAGAAATGTTTGCAATAAAAGTTGTACGTTTTAAATTTTCTACAACTTTTATTAGCCTAGATACATATTTGTGCTAAAATCCATATTATGGCCACAATCTTAAAAAAAAAACATTTTTTTCTACGAGAGCGCAGCCTCTCCAAGAATTTCAACAGACATGGCGCCTACCCTATCATGTAGAGCATATAAAATGTAGTAAATGAGGCGATTTAAAAAAAAATCATTTTTGAAAAAATCACAAAAAGTGAATAATGGCACGAATAAACTACTACTTTCGGTTGACCAATTTTGATGAAAATGTTTGCGTAGGGTCCTCTAGTGATACCTATTGTTTGAGTCACAGCTCCCTCCCTCCGTGCAGTTGGGAGGAATGCAATGCGTTGTTATTGTAGTGGCACAATGAATCAGTGTTAGTTGTGTTCCAAAGCTGATAACATTTTGTAGTGGTAGCGTCTACTAACTAGACTAAAAACATATTCTTCTCTGGCACATTAATTTAACAAATACCTACTGGGTTATTAACTTGGTCGGATTCATAATATTTAACTTACCAATTTATATCAAAATATGTAAATATATAAATGTACCTAATAAGTAAAAACAAATATGTTAAATACGGCAAGTTTGAAAACGAATGTTTTGTATCAGAGTAGTACAACAATCGTTCTCCCAGCATGCATCACTCATTCATTACACTTTGCCCATACCCTTCACCCCGCAACTGCTCGGAGCTTGAGCTTGGAACCGCACAATAACTTAAGTTTCAGCTTCGTACACTATTTTGTTCTTGAGAAATTTTGTTCACACACACAGACCAATCGCTAAAAACATGCTTTTTTTTGGGTTCGGGGGTCTGAAAATGTGTAGATCCGGTGAAAACTCGATTTTGAAAAATTGACATGAAAACAATATGTTCCTTCTTAGAGAAAGTATTAAAAAATCATGTTACTAGATTGTGTTGTTATGTTGGCTTTTTCATTAAGTAGTTGGTTAAAAACAATAGACTGCCTCTGCGGTGTTGTGGTAGTGCTATAGCTTGCAACACAGAGGACCTGGGTTTGATTCCTGGGCAGAGTCTGAAAATTTTCACTAGTTAAAACCCACTGTAGTTGCTATAATTGAGCTATTAATGTAACATTAAGTAAACTAACAAAAAATAAAACTTTTTGTACCGTCTAATACATAATTTTTATCTAATAACTTTTTTTCATTGTTTTGAAATGTTTGTTACAGGTTTAATTAAAAAATTTTTGAAGAGAACAATGGAAGCAATTATTATCTAATAACTTTTTTTAATTGTTTTGAAATGTTTGTTACAGGTTTAATTAAACATTTTTTGAAGAGAACAATGGAAGCAATTATTATCTAATACCTTTTTTTAATTGTTTTGAAATGTTTGTTACAGGTTTAATTAAAACTTTTTTGAAGAGAACAATGGAAGCAATTTACAGTCTGGATTTTAATAATAAGTACAGAAAATTGAAACTATTTTTACTTTTTATTACCTGATTATTGGGTTGTACGTTGAAGTCGTTTTCAAACGTATCAATGTGCTTGTCAAGAGCTTCACGTCTACAGAGATCGTACGATGATATCAAATCTTCATCGTCTTCTACAATTACTTCGTTAATAGGTTTGTTTGTTTTTTAATTTTTATATTTTTCTACACTCTTTCTACAGTTGTTGATTAGGTGATCACCTCTAGAGGCTGGTATACTGCCCGGCTGGTAGTGGTAGCTGTGCACATAGCGTCTGAGAGAGATACAATTATAGGACGACGGCGATAGTTATCCCCCTTTTGAAAAACATCACGCAACATTATTTGTATTTATGTTACATGTTGTGTACAAATTGTAGACTACGCAGTCTAAATACAGTCAACTCCCGATTGTCCGCGCACGTTGGATGAAATTTTTTTTCATTCTTTTTTCTTAACGTTAAGTAAATTTCTTGTAATGTGATAACATTAAAGATAAAATTTGTACAGCACACGAAGTACGCGCTTTGTAAAGTAAAACACACGCTTAAATTTGTGCTTAAGTAAAGCACATGCTTAAATTTGTAAAGCACACGCTTTGCTTTGTGACAAACTTATGTTGAGAAAACTTCTGTCCCAAATCAAGAAAAAGTGTTTGAACTCAAAAAAAAACAAAAGCAGATGACTGACTTTTTTAAAACGTTGTGACTTCTATTACAACATAGCTTCTGCACATCATTTGTAAGTAAACAATATTTTTATGTTTTTTTTTCCTAAATACATTGTATGTAATAATTTAAAAAAATTACAGTAAACAAACATTTTTAGGGACAAAAAAAATAATTAACAACATTTAAAATTTTAATATTATATTTTGTAATTTAAGTTAGCGTTTTCATTATTGTACATATTTATGTACTTTAAACAACAAAAAATTAATAAAGATTTTTATATGTATACTACTGTATATGCCTACGCTGGTTTTTGTCATTTTGCGGATTATCCGCGGTGGCACTCGTGCCACCCAATTCCGAGGATAATCGGGAGTTGACTGTACGAGGCGTATTTTTAAAGTAAGTACCGTTTGAAAATAAAAAAAAAATAAAAGGAAATTTGCAAAAACTAATTTTATTTTCGGAATCTACATACTTTTATCTATTTTTCTACATAGTTTCCAAGTTTTTGTAAACACTTATCATATCGCACAACTAAATTTTGGAAACCTTCTTCATAAAAACTTGCCGCCTGCTGTGATAACCAAGAATTCACGGCCGTTTTCAATTCGTCGTCATCGTCATAACGGCTGCCGCCCAAGTGATGTTTCAGATGATGGAAGAGATGAAAGTTGCTCGGCGCAAGGTCAGGGTTGTAGGGTGGGTGGTCCAAAACTTCCCAGCCAAAAGAGTCCAATGCAGCTTGGGTCTGAGCGGCAGTGTGAGGGCTTGCATTATCGTGCAGAAACAAAATTCCTTTTGTGAGCATGCCACGTCTCTTTTTTGAATTGCTCTGCGCAGCTTCCTCAGGATTTGGCAGTAGGCTTCTGCATTTATTGTCGTTCCTCGTTCCATAAAGTCGACCAGCAAAACACCATGCCTATCCCAAAACACGGACGCCATGATCTTGCGCTGTGACAAAGTCTGTTAGGCTTTGACCTTTACGGGAGAGTGCGTGTGTCTCCATTCCATGCTTTGTTGTTTCGATTCGGGAGTGAAATGCGAAATCCACGTTTCGCATGTTTCATCTGGAACATCACTTGGGCGGCAGCAGTTATGACGATGACGACGAATTGAAAACGGCCGTGAATTCTTGGTTATCACAGCAGGCGGCAAGTTTTTATGAAGAAGGTTTCCAAAATTTAGTTGTGCGATATGATAAGTGTTTACAAAAACTTGGAAACTATGTAGAAAAATAGATAAAAGTATGTAGATTCCGAAAATAAATTAGTTTTTGCAAATTTCCTTTTATTATTTTTTTATTTTCAAACGGTACTTACTTTAAAAATACGCCTCGTATATCCCAATTAATCATCATGCTGAATCACGATAGAATGATGAATTACAATTCAGTGTGGCGACATTTTTATTTTTTTGTAAAATAGTTTATTCCTCGGTTTATTATAAGTTTCAAGCTTTTTGTGCATAAAATTTAATCTAAAAATTCGGTGATATTTAATTTGCAATAATCATGGACAATGTTAACAGTGTGGCGACAGGATTTCGTATACATAAAGTTAGGTTATTTTCTCGGTTTATTGTTAAATTTGTTTGTTGTAAGTTTCAAGCTTTGCGTGCGTAAAATTTAATTTAAAAATGGATGATTTTGATAAATTTGTCACTGGTAGGTTGGTGTACAACTTTCGTTTAACAGAGCATCGGCTTTAAAGGTAGAAATTTAATGGCTTTCTAATAAAGGGTGTTTTTTTTATAGGTATAGAACTTTAAAATGAAATAAAACACCGAATAATTGAACAATTGACGTGGAATTGGTTTTATTTTAAAGATAATTATTTGCCATTTTTATTTAAAAATAATTTCCGGCATGTGGGCGCCGCAGCTAGCTCGGACGTGGTCCAATCGAGACGTCAAATTTGTGATCACTTTTTGCAGTTGGGGCCGTATATTGGTAATAACGCGGTGAATGTTGCCTTCCAAGTCGTCAATTGTCTGTGGCTTATTGGCATAGACTAGCGACTTCACATACCCGCACAGAAAATAGTCCAGCGGTGTTAGATCGCACGACCTTGGAGGCCAATTTACAGTGGCATGCACTGTGTGACATGTTGCACCATCTTGTTGAAACCACAGCTCTCCAACATTAAGGCGATTCAATTCAGGAACAAAACAGTCATTGATCATGGCTCTGTACCGGTCACCATTGACTGTAACATTCTGCCCGGCATCATTTTTGAAGAAGTAAGGACCAATGGCTATACCAGCCCATAAAGCACACCAAACAGTCACTTTTTCTGGATGTAAAGGCTTCTCAGCAATCGTTGTTCAGGCGTCAGTCTATTCATTATAAAATGGCAAATCAAACTGAACATAAATTACAAAACAGTTTTCAAAATGGCCGCCATGGAAATCAGTACTGCCAACTTAAAGTTCTATACCTCTAAAAAAACACCCGTTACATGTAAGGTAAGCAAAAATGGGGCAACCGTTTACAAATTAATTATTAACACAAGAAAATAAAATAAATAATTATATTAAGTAAACATATTCATTAAAATTCTTCTGTAAAAACAAAGTACAACTTCTTATTATTAAAATTTCATATATATTAAAATAAATCTATAAAATGTTGCACGAAGGGAAATTATTTATCGTAAAAACATGGATAGAAAACAGTAGTAGATATTTTCAGGTTGTTGAATAGTGCGGGAACACAGCGATGTCTCCTCAATGTGCACACCTGTACGCCATCCAGTATACTAAGTAAAATGAGGAGTCAAATGGTTTACAAATTACTTCCTCACTGAGTGGGAAATTATGCTTATAGGGATGCTCGGCCCTCTGAAAAGCATCTACTTTCACCTTGCAAATGACATTTCACTTCATTCACCACAGGGTCTGGCTGTATAATGAAATTCATTACTCTCAAAGGAGATGACTGAGACTACTCAGATTGGTTTCGTAATGATAGACACCCACCCGAGTTTGAACCCAAAGCAACTCCAAAACTATGAGTTGGATTTCAACATACAGAAACATCTAAATTTAGCTCATTTTATTCTGCCTTCATCTATGTAACTATGTGGAGGGTGGGCGCTATTATCCATTTTGCTAGGTTTTGTCCATGACATCGTGTCGCCCCCCCCCGCATGGCCCAGCCTATTTTAAAAAAATTCTATCACAACATTGGCCAATCAATATTTCATCTTATTAATCCTTCCACTGCCAAGTTGTTAAACCAGTGAGCCGGGGTTTTTAAAATATATTTTTGGATGCATCTTAAATTTTTAAACATCTTAATTTTTACTAGTTTTATCGATTAAAATTATTTTTTTGTAGCAGATTTATTAAAATTTATATTATATTTATTCCACTATTTGTACCACTAAAATCGTGAACAACATGAATAAATTTATTGGAAGCCTACTGGTACCTTTCCAAAGTAGGTCTAACCTTTTTATGTCGTTTAGGTGGAGGTTTATTTAATTAAACTAGATTGTTCTTCCATGTCACAATCACTATCACTATCGGAGAGAAATAAAATAAAATCAATATCATTATCGACGCCATTTCGTATTTACAAACAAAACAGGTCGCGCAAAAATGAAAATATCTCTTTACTACATACTTGATTTCGTCGTCAAAGAAGTAAAAAAGTCGAGCAGTAAATGCGTAAATACAGTTGGTAACACTTACTGGGGGGGCAATTCAAACACTTTGAATGCCAATCGAGTTAAATCGTGTTTGGCAATACGATTTAAAACTTTGAAACGAGTTAACTCGTGTTTGGTGTGTCAGCATGGTAAGCCCACTACGTGTATACTCGTGTTTGCCAGTGAAAGGGTACCCGGAACGAAAAAAATTGAAAATTTTCACAAATCCGGTTTTTTGTACATTACTGAAATCCAGAGTTTTCAGCATCCAATGATATATTATAATTTTATGGTATTTTTGCAGTTTTTATCTTCCCAAAAAAAATAATTAAAACTATGGTGAACCCTTACGTTGTTTTTTAAGCGTTACCAGTTTACATAAACTTATCTATTAAAAACCTACAACTTTTATTTCAATCATTTTTTTTACAATGCTTAATTTACGACAATTATTGATTTTATGTACGTATTTTTTTATCTACATCTATAAAAAAAACTGGATTTTTTAATATTGTGACTTTAGTATATGCATTTTACAACAAAAGTGTATATAATCAACGTTATTGGAAATTAAAGAATCTACAAATTGTTACTTTACGCATTTTTCTCTAAAGAGCTTAGTTTAGCATCAGTTAAGTGATTTAAGTTGAACAGAGGTTGGTTTCCATTTTGTGTCGTTCTCTAATGATTAAAATTAGGTAACTTGTTTGTTGTTTACCCTGGCGAGAGAAAGTCGTATGAGTGTTTTAACACCAGATTTTTATTATTTTTTTCGTTTTACGGAAACAAGAAATACATTGTTGTTAATTTTTTCAAAGACTCACATAATAATCAATTTAATTTTTCTAAAAATAAGTTTTATTTATAAATAATTATTATTTTTGTGAACTGATAACGCAATTGAAATTTGAGAAGTAGTCCAAAATTGGATGTGCCTAGCGTTATTCGTACCGTGATTTTGTCAAGCACCACTTGAGGTATAAATAAATTATTATATTTATTGTAATATCATATATAAGTATAAATAATTACAAGTAAAAATATGTGGGTTATTTTTTTTTTGAATCAGGCTTCTTGGTTTTATTTAAACCGACCTTGACAAAATAACAATATGTAATTGGTGGGAATTTTTTAAAATGTCATCTATAAATTTCGTTTGTCCGTCTGTCACACCCAGATGTCAGAAACTACTAGAGATAACAATAAACAGTTTTCAGATTTGTAATCTGCACAAAAAGTTAGTGGGCCTGGATTGGGTTAAATTTTTGTTTCGACTGGAAGTGACTGAAAATTGGAAGTCAAGAAATCAAAGTCGGAATTTTGAAACAAAAAAAATCTGGTGTAAAACACTCACACAAGTTTCTCTTGCCAATGCCAAGTAATTAACAATATAATCTAACATTCGTAATAAAACATTAGAAATAAACAAAAAAAGTAATCTCAATAAACATAATCTCATTTTAACCATGAGTGAAAGATGCCAAATGAAAATCGACCTTAGTTTGACTTAAAAATATGGAAAATTACTCTTTCACACTAAACTAGGCTCTGTAGAGAAAAATGCTCTAAATAAAAGTTGTAGATCCTTTAGATTAATTTCCTATAAATTTGATTATAAAAATACCAACTATACCACATATACCGATTAAATTCTTGACTTCTGGTTATGGGCCACTTTCGGTCAAAACCGAAACTTCAAACCGAATTCGGGCCCACTAACTTTTTGTGTAGATTATGAATCCGAAACCCATTAGTTGCTAGCTCTTGTACTTTCTGACGCCTGGGTGTGACAGAAAGACAAACGAAAATTGTATTATTTATGACAATTTTAAAAAGTGTCACCAATATCCTTTCATTCCTGCGTGTGACACATGACGGTACAGTTTCATTCACTTTCCAGAAAGAGTGGAAGGTACGTCTAAAGAAGATTTCACTTCAAAACGTTTAATGGTGTTTTATTTTTAGCATAATTAACTTACTTTTAAGTAGTCACTCTTGTGTATTTAATTTTATTAATTTAATCACTTTTTTATGGGTTTTATCTTGTATTTATCTCAAGTGTAATAATTAAATATACCTTGGCAGTAGTACTGGATGCCTAAAAATTGTTGGTTCAATTTCCTTTTCGATGTTTGTTCAGAAGTATCCGGCGTTATTTTGTTTTACTTAAAAAACGAATGACAGGTATACGAGGTGTGGCTATTAAATAACAAGACTGACGTAAAAATTTTTTATTTTATTTTGTACATAATCACTTATTGTCACCTTCATTATACACTCCTTCTTTATCCATACAACGCTCCATGCAAATTTCCCATTGTTGGAAACAGTGCTGGAAGTCATCTTCTGTCAGCTCCTTCAGGGCACGTGCCAATTTCTCTTTTACAGCTTCCACAGACTCAAATCTTGTCCCTTGTAATGCAGATTTCACCTTAGGGAACAGGTAGAAGTCACATGATGCAAGATCTGGTGAATAAGGTGGATGTTCTAACACTGAGATGCTGTACTTGGCTAGGAACCTCTTGACAGATAACGCGGAATGAGCTGGCACATTGTTTTGGTGGAGAACCCATGATTTTTCCTCCCACATTTAGGGGCGTTTTTTCACCTTACTCTTTGACGTAGTTTAGAAAGTACCTCAAGGTAGTAATATTGATTAATTGTTTGACCTTCAGGAATCCAGTGAAGGTACACAATCTCATGGATATCAAATAAAAACAATCATCATTGCTTTAAATTTTGACTTGCTCATTTGAGCTCTTTTGGCTCTTCCAGTGCATGGATTGGCACTTCATTTCTGGAACATAAGTAAAAAGCCACGTTTCATCACATGTTATTATCTTCTAACTGTTCCCTAAGGTGAAATGTGCATTAAAAGGGACAAAATTTGAGTCTATGGAAGCTGTAAAAGAGAAAGCGACACTTGTCCTGAAGGAGCTGACAGAAGATGACTTCCAGCACTGTTTCCAACAATTGAAAATTTGCATGGAGCGTTGTAAGGATAGAGAAGGCGTGCATATTGAAGGTGACAATAAGTGATTAAGTATATAATTAAAATTAAATTTTTACGTCAGTCTCGTGGTTTAATAGTGTATATTAAACGCTGGAATACGATTATTAGGCTAAATACTGAATTTAAGTTAAAAATTATGAATAAAAATATTTTAGACTACCTCCACAGCTGAACAATCAGCAACGTTTAGTCGTCAGGTGTTCTAGGTGTTAAAAAAGGTCATGGGTTCGATTCCCAGTTTGTCTGAGTTGAGACAATCAGGATAATACTCCAATATACCGATAACTGCCTGATGTATGAATGTAGCGACAAACATAAAGTAGTCGCTAATCGCTAATCATTGCAGATGTGATGCAATTGAAGAAAATAATCACCAAAAATCCATGATGAGGTGATTCTTGAAATTCAACACAAAACTTTTCATGTCATACAGGGCTACTACTTTATTGAAATATAAACTGCACAAATAATTTAATGTAGTACATAGGCCTACACGTAACATTAATGGAAAAATCTGATGTGAAACACTCACACAACTTTCTCTTACCAATGCAAATAATGAACAATATAACCTAATATTAGTAATAAAATATTAGAAGTAAAAAAAAAATTAACCTCAATAAACATAACCTAATTTTAATAATGAGAGAAAGACGCAAAATGAAAATCAACCTAAGTTTGGCTTAAAAATAGGGAAAATCACTTTTTCACTCACGAAAACGTGTGAAAAATTGATTTTTTTAAGATTTTAGCCTTAGTATGCCCGTGTGGGGATTTACCAGTTACCTCCATCGGGCGCGTCCCCGTTGGAATCGGTGGGGTGCTCACCGGCTCTGCAGCCAGCAGAGTTGGGGGGTAGTGGCGAAATAAAATAGTCACCGTGAAACAAAAACTGGACTGGTCCTCCAGGTTGGGGGTTGGGCGAGGGGCCAATAACTCCTCACCATAAAAAGCAGCATATTATGAAACCTCAAATTGAGCCTCGGAATCGGACTGCCAACCTCGGAAATCAAATTGGAAATGAACAAAAAATCAGATTAAGGAAACGGAAACACGTATTGACGGTGGCTACTTGGAATGTGAGAACAATGTTGCAGCCAGGAAAAATGATGGAAATAGCGAGGAGGGGTCGCCCTAGAACACGCTGGCTGCAGGATGTGGAAAAGGATCTGACGAGCTTGGGGGTGGGGAACTGGAGGAGACGGGCAGGTCAGAGGGATGAATGGAGGCGCATTGTTGAGGAGGCCAAGGTCCACGTAGGGCTGTAGCGCTTCGTAAGTAAGTAGTAAGTAGCCTTAGTATGCATTTTATGACAAAAGAGTATCTAATCAAATTTATAGAAAATTAAAAAATCTACAACTTTTGTTTAGAGCATTTTTCTCTACAGAGCCTAGTTTATTTAAATCTGTAGATGTTACACCTTCAGTCATTTGTATAAAAAATTAAAAAATAAAATTTTAGTTTCAATGATAGTATATATTCTGATGATGGCATATCCACTGAAACACATGTAAGTAACAAAAGTTAAGGCAGCTTAAAAAAGGTTAATGAAATTTATTATATAAAATAGAATTAAAGTCACAATCTAAAAAAACAATTTTTTTACAATAAAACAACCTCCCCAAGAATTTCAGCACACCTGGCGCCTACCCTAACTTGTAGAGCATGAAAAATTTAGTAATTGAGACGATTTCTAAAAAAATCTTATGAGCTGTTTTTGAGAAAATTGCAAAAAAGTGAAAATTGACACAGTAGTTTATTCAACTACTACTTGTGCTCAACCGATTTTGAAAAAAATGTTGGAAAAAATGATGATTTTAAAAAAAAATGAAACTTAAGTTTCAAGTTCGTACGATGTTCCGTTCTTGAGATATTCTGTTCACACACACACACACACACACACACACACACACACAGACCAATCGCTTAAACCATGTTTTTTGTGTTCACGGGGTCTGAAAACGTGTAGATCCGGTGAAAACTCGATTTCGAAAAATCGATATGAAAACAATACTTTCCTTCTTATATATTCATATAGGCAAGAGAAAGTACCTTACCTTTACCTTACCTTTACAACCAGGGCGTTCAGGCTTCTGCAGCCCCTCCTCACCGCGACCTAAAAGATCTTTTGTGATTGCCCCTATTCCTTATTTATGCAAGACCCACACTTTCAATAAAGCGCAGGATCCGCCTAGGATCTAGTGCACTTACCTGAGAAGGTGTTAACACGTCCTTACCCATCAGCGCAAGAGAAAGTAAAAATTGTTCATAGTGATTTGTTTGTTCGAAAGTGAATGGTGGTTCAGCGTGCTAATGTTTTTACCTATGTAGTTCTTACCTGATCATCTTCAAAGAAAGACTCTTGTGCACACATGCACTCGCCCGTTCACACACACGCACACACACACACACACACACACACACTTGCTCTATCTATCCTGCCATTGTTGGAAGCAGTAGTAGAAGGCTTATTTCGGAATAATTATTATTATAATTGATTAATAATTATAATTAATTATAAATGAATAATAATAATAATTTTAAATAATTATATTATTATTTATTTTTTTAATTATTTTCGGAATAATATTTTGTTGGAGCTGAGTCATTGCATTTGATGTGACAATATCGACTGAGTCAACGGTCTCCCACTGAGCTCGTCGTCCTCTTAATGTGTACTGCTTTTTCTTAAACCATGCAAACCAGTCGTAAACAGCAGAACTTTTTTTAGTGCATTATAAAGCCTGTCACCGCCACCCCTTCTAATTAATCATTTAGTGTGTTGCCGGCCTTCAACTTCTGGCCTTTGTCATCAAGGCCAACCCAGTGGCCGCCCTCTACCACAGCGCTCTCGGCAACTATATAAAGAGCACTGCACTGAGCTGAGAAATTCAATTCCGATCAAGACTCCGAGGAATTCACTTCAAACCAGACAGCAGACAAGACGTCCACCATGGCACTCAACGGCCGGACTCCAGCGAAGACCGACAACCTCGCAAGAGAGAAGATGATGCTTCCGCTCGCCGACCCGTCATTGTAAGCCATCGACCGGACCATCATCGCCTGCTGATGCGAGCGATGCCCACAGCAGTCCCTCGATCGAGCCTTACGCCCACCGGACCCGACGAAGCAGCCATCGATGCACTACTGCGAGGGAAGAAGATGATGTCTCCGCTGTACGATGACACGCCGTGTCGCCCAGCCTCTGACCGCCACGATGACTACAACCGACACCTCTCCAAGACGACCATCGCTTAAACTGCCCTTTTCAGGGCCACCAAACAACTTAATGTTGCCATCCGGTGACAAGCCATATTTCCCAATTTGCACATAAACTTTTTGATCGTGTGCTGTTCAATCTGCGACATTATGTTAACTGACAACCTCTTACATGTCCATCACATGGAGCACTGTTCAAACAAGAGTGTGTATGCAATCATATTGCTTGTTTGGCAATGGCAACACAATTCCAGGAACCTTTTGAACACCCCTTCTATAATTGTCTGACCATGTGATTAGAAACATAACTATTTTTTTGTAACCCTAGAACTTACACATCGAGTACAAATAACACTCCACCTGCCTGTTATTAGCAAAATTTTATGTATAATTTTACACAAATTTGGGAATTCAGTTCAGGAATCAAACTGGTGGACCCCTGGCATAGAAGCTAGTTGGACTACACCATGGGCTGGCCATAAATTGATTTAAGCACAGCATTTGCAATTAAACTTCAATAAACGGTTATAAAAAAATTGTTATTTTTGTTAGATCAAACTTGACAAAAATTTGTTCGTTTAATTGTATAAATGAGGGTTGAAAAACGATCGTGGTTGTTCGGGAATCGAACTGAGGACCTTTGGCATAAAAGCTAATTGCACTATACCATAGAGCATCCACAAATTAATTAAGCGGGTCATTCAAAAAACTGGATTATAAAAATTGTTATTTTTGTTAGACCAAACTTGACAAAAACCTTTTCTTGTTTTATATATATGAGGTGTGGCTATTAATAATGAGACTGACGTCAAAAATTTTATTTTAATTTTATAAATAATCATTTATGGTCACCTTCAATATACACTCCTTTTCTATCCCTACAACACTCCGTGCAAATTTTACATTGTTGGAAACAATGCTGGAAGTCATCTTCTGTCACCTCCTTCAGGACATGTGCCGCTTTCTCTTTGACAGCTTCCACAGACTCAAATCTTGTCCCTTTTAATGCAGATTTCACCTTAGGGAACAGGTAGAAGACATGTGATGAAATGTGGTTTTTTTACTTATGATCTGGAAATGAAGCGCTAATCGAAGAGCACTGGAAGAGCCAAACTTCACCAAGAGACAAAAAAGCTCGAATGAGCAAGTCAAAATTTAAAGCAATGATGATTGTTTTTTTGATATCCATGAGATTGTGTACCTTCACTGGGTTACTGAAGTTAAACAATTAATCAATATTACTACCTTGAGGTACTTTCTAAACTATGTCAAAGAGTAAGGAAAAAACGCCCCGAAATGTAGAAGGACAAATCATGGGTTCTCCACCAAGACAATGTGCCAGCTCATTCTGCGTTATATATCAAGAGGTTCCTTAGTCAAGTACAGCATTTCAGTGTTAGAACATCCACCTTATTCACCAGATCTTGCATCATGTGACTTCTACCTGTTCCCCCAAGGTGAAATCTGCATTAAAAAGGACAAGATTTGAGTCTGTGGAAGCTGTAAAAGAGAAAGCAGCACGTGTCCTGAAGGAGCTGACAGAAGATGACTTCCAGCACTGTTTCCAACTATGAAAAATTCACATGGAGCGGTGTAGGGATAGAGAAGGAGTGTATATTGAAGGTGACAATAAGTGATTATGTATAAAATAAAAACAAAATTTTTTACAATGTCAGTCTCGTTATTTAATAGCCCCACCTCGTATATAAATGAGTGATGAAAAACGGCCGTACTTGTTCGGGAATCGAACCCTGGACCTTGGGGCTAAGAGCTAGTTGCAGTACACAATGGAACATCCGTAAATTAATTAAGCACGGCATTCAAAAAACTGGATTATAAAAAGTTGTTTTTTTGTGTCAGACGCAAGTTTACTACCTGTAATGTAGTTAATTATTTTCAAATTTTTTTACTGATCACCATACAAAGTTTTTAATTTCATTGATGTTATTTAACAATTCAACTTTGCTTTCTACTAACTGTAAATTAAATTTTGATAGAGTTCTGAATTATTTTCTGAACAATCGTTATATGTTAATTTTTTTTAATATCAATTATACAACTGTTTAAATTAATCTAAATATCTTATTTTTATTATTATATGGGAAACATGATAAGAATTTAACTTTTTGATTTAATGTTAAATTATGTCGTTCATTAGTGCACCGTATTCTTATACGATGAGGTTATGTTTATAAAGTCGCTAGTATAATTTGTTTTTTATCAGTGTAACTGTGTCATGTTTTAATTTCTTTAATTTATTTTCAGTGTTTCAGTTATTTCGTTAAATATTCCAATATGGTTTCATTCCAATGTTTGTATTTAATTCTGTTATTTTCTTAAAATAAATTTTTTTTAATATTTATTTTTCTTGATAGAAATTACTTACGTATTTACATTATTGTTTAACAAACTGGTTGGTCTACAGGTAAAGTCATCGCAGTGAGTCAGCTGTTCAACAGCTGATTTTTAGAGATGTTGGTTCGTGGTTCAAATCCTCGTAAATTAAGTTACTTTAATACAGATTTGAATACGACGAGGTGTGGCTATTAAATTACGAGACTGACGTTGTAAAAAATTTTATTTTTATCTCTATCCCTACAACGCTCCATGCAAATTTTCCATTGTTGGAAACAGTGCTGGGAGTCATCTTCTGTCAGCTCCTTCAGGACACATGCTGCTTTTTCTTTTACAACTTCCACAGACTCAAATCTTGTACCTTTTAATGCAGATTTCACCGAAGGGAACAGGTAGAAGTCACATGGTGCAAGATCTGGTGAATAAGGTGGATGTTTTAACACTGAGATGCTGTACTTGGCTAGGAACCTGTTGACAGGTAACACGGAATGAGCTGGCGCATTGTCTTGGTGGAGAACCCATGATTTGTCCCTCCACATTTCAGGCGTTTTTTCCTTATTCTTTGACGTAGTTTAGAAAGTACCTCAAGGTAGTAATATTGATTAATTGTTTGACCTTCAGGAACCCAGTGAAGGTACACAATCCCATGGATATATAAAAAAACAATCATCATTGCTTTAAATTTTGACTTGCTCATTCAAGCTTTTTTGGCTCTCTGTGAAGTTCGGCTCTTCCAGCGCATGGATTGGCGCTTCATTTCCAGATCATAAGTAAAAACCACGTTTCATCATATATGTTATTATCTTTTCCAAAAAATTTGGGTCATTTTCAATCGCGTACAAAGTGTCATTACAAACATTTTAGCAACTTCATTTCAAACATTTTTGAGCGGCTCGTGTCCTGAAGGAGCTGACAGAAGATGACTTCCAACACTGTTTCCAACAACGGAAAATTCGCATGGAGCGTTGTAGGGATAGAGAAGGAGTGTATATTGAAGGTGACAATAAGTGATTATGTATAAAATAAAAATTACTTTTTTTACAATGTCAGTCTCGTTAATTAATAGCCACACCTCATAGACGGTTGTTACCGGTGTACTTTGATGGTTTGGGTTCAATAAACCATACTCAGTGAGTGTGTCTGTAGAAGAGTACACAGTCTCATTTACACGTCATACACATCATCCTCATCTGATTGGGTCATGGGGTTGCTTATTGTTCTGAATTGAACAGATTGCAATGTACCAGGTGTCCCATATATTGGTTTCCTTATGAGATGGGACATTTTATTTTGATAAGTTGGTAATAGTGTAATGTTGGGAGCATTATGTACAACATTCATTAGTTGCAAATTAGTTCGAATGCAATTTCAATTGAACTTTTTAGTTCATGCAGGTTTTGTGGCTTGGAAGAATACATTAATTCCTTTACAATGCCCCATAGTAAAAAATTACTTGGTGTTAAGTCTGGCGAGTGTGCAGGTCATTCGATTGTACCACGATGACCAATCCATTCATCAACTTTGGAATTTAAAAACTCATGAACTTCGATACCGAAATGTGGTGGGGCGCCATCTCATTGCCAGATGAGCGATTGGATATTGTAAATAGGATTGTTTTTAAGTTCCTGAAATACTACTTCCTGCAGCATTTGTAACTAATTTTCCGAGTTAACATTTCCCTGAAAAAAATATGGACCTATTACTGCAGTACTCGAAATACCTTCCCGTACCATAACACCAGGCTTATTAAGCTCTTTTCGATTTACAATGTGAGGATTTGTATTCGACCGGTACATGCAGTTATGCCGATTAACATGTCCATTGAGTTTGAAACGTGCCTCATCAGACCATAAAATTGATCGCAAAAAGTTTGTAATGGCTTCTGCACGGATAGCTACTGTCTCACAGAATTCCAACCCTCTGTCACTATTGTCCTCATGAAGCGCTTGGAGTAAAGATGGATTAAATGGCGGCTTCAATTTTAATTCCTTCATCATTCTTTGCACGCTAGTTCGTGATAACCTTAGTTCAGAAGATGCCTAACGAGTTGATTTACCAGGACTGGATACAAACACTTCAGCAATCTTTTGTAGGTTATCGTCATTGCAAATCAATCGTGGAGGACCACACTTCGGGGCTTTTAATACGCTTCCTGTAATTTCAAATTTTTTATTCATTTTTCGTAAATGTTGCCGAGTCAATAACGACACACCTGTATACTTATCACTAAATTCTTCCAGTACTTAAGCAGTATTTTTATGACGCTTCCACCGCAACTGAAGCATATAAACTTGTTGTTCAGTTGTAAACATTGTAAAAGTACCCTTATGAAGGATTAAAAAATATTAACTACATGGAGACGTACCTCACACTAGCCACTCTTACAAACAACTAATGAATGTTGGAATGTTGTACGTGATGCTGCCAACATTACACTGTTACCAACGTATGAAAATTAAATGTCCCATCGCATGAGGAAACTGACATATGGGCCACTCAGTATAATTAACTTTATAGTACATTAAAAACCTGCAACTTTTATTTATTTAAATAAAGCAGAGAAGTGGATGTATTTATTCATAATAATAATTTAGAGCATGTAGAAACAGTGAAGTTCCTAGGAGTATCTCTAGATAGATCTTTGTCTTGGGATTTCTATACCAATCAAGTTTGTAGTAAAATATCATCTGGGGTATTTGCACTAAAATTGCACACTAAAATTGCATTGTACATAGCTTACTATAGCATGAATTGTAATTTTAATGTAGCTATATTTTACTAAATAAAATAAATAATAATAAAACAAATTGCCAGATTAAATGATAAAAAATTACTAATGTCAGCTTATCATGGCCTCATTCTGTCTCGTATCCGTTATGGTATCTTAGTATGGGGTAATTCTAGCATGGGTTATATGAATAGGGTTTTTAAAATTCAAAAGAAAGCTATTAGGTGTATGGTGGGAGCTAACCAGCTAACCTCATGCAGGCCACTATATAAGGAGCTTAAATTGCTTACAGTTCCCTCTCTCTACATTTTTGAGGTGATTATGTATATTAGGCAAAATAATTTTATGCAGAATTTCAATTTTCACAATCATAACACGAGAAACAGAAATTATTATTATGTGGTTAAACACTCCACAAAATTGTTTGAACAAAAACCTACTTATGCAGGGAGAAAATTCATGAATAAATTACCCCAATTTTTAAAATGTTGTGAAGATTTGAATTTCTTTAAAAGGAATCTGAAAAATTACTTGATCGGTGAAACTTTTTATAGCGTACAAGAATTCCTTTCTTGATAGTAGTGATACATTGTGTGTTTCTTATATGTATTTCAGATGTTATAGCTGACATGTCCTATACTCCTCCTGGAGTCTCCAGGGCGCAAAAAAAAAAATTTCAAACATTTTTTTCTAGAGAGTCTAGTTTAGAGGCAATTACTGATTTTCCTTATTTTTAAGTCGAACAGAGGTTGATTTTCGTTTCGCGTGATTCACTCATGATTAAAATTAGGTTATGTTTTTAATTTTACATTTGTCACCATCGCCTCCTTTGATTAAGTACTGTGCTGCCGGCTATCATAGCTTCCAACGTAGTGACAGAGGGAGCCGCCAATAGTTAGGAGAGTGTTGGTAGGCTTGTGGCGGCGTACCGACAGAGGCCTTTGTCATCAAGGCCGAGCCAATAACCGCCCTCTACTACAGCACTATCGGCAACTATATAAAGAGCGCTACACTTAGTTGAAGGATTGAATTCCGATCCAGACAGCAGACAAGACATCCACCATAGGCACACGGCTATTGGACTCTAGTGAAGACTTATCAACGACCCCACAAGAGAGAAGATTCTGCTCACTGACCCGTCACCGTAAGCCATCGTCCTGACCATCATCGCCCGCTGACACAAGAGATGCCCACAGCAGTCCTTCGATCGAGCCTTACGCCCACTGGACCTGACGAAGCAGCCATCGACGCACTACTGCGAGGAAAGAAGATGATGTCTCCGCCGGACGACGACACACCATGTCGCCCAGCTCCTCGACCGCCACGACGACTACAACCAACGCTTTACCAAGACAATCACTTTTTAAACTGCCCTTTTCAGGGCTACCAATAAAATAAGGTTTGTCACTTAATGTCACCATCCGGTGACACATTGTTTGTTTACTAGTTCGAAAGTGGAACTTGTGTAAATTCATACTCTCCTGGTGTTAGTGGAACCGAAAAACTGATGCCAATGTAGATATGATTAAACATAGGTTACTGCCCGTCCCCAAGCTTTGTGCAGCTGCGGGATGAAGGGGAAAGACGAAGAACCAGACTGCCACTACGTCATAACACTCTACTAATCATCTCATTGCTCTTCGCTGAGCAGTAGGGTGCCTAGTGCGGTGACATACATGGGTGTTGTTTTCACTATTCGCTGTAGACGGCGACTCCAAATATATGTAGTTTGGATAGTACCCTTGACTACTACAAACATAATACAAGTAACATGTTACTACTACTACTAACGCAATCTCTCACAGTAGTAGTGACGTAATGCATACCTCTCAGCTGCACGAAGCTTGGCAACAGGCAGTATATTTTTCATTATCTACATTGGCAAGAGAAAGTTTTGTAAGTGTTTCATATCAGATTTTTTTTTAACTGAAACACACATTACTGTCATAAATTTAATGCAATTTTGCATCAGATATTTGCACGTAAAGTCACTACTGTATGATAATTTATTATGTTGTTAATTTGTCTGTTGTCAGGGATAACTGGTATGGAATCATGGGTGAAAATATCGATCATATTATGTATGTTTGGAATATTAAAGGAATTCCGGCCTTCAGAACCATTCATAACAGAGTACTTAATAAATCCGCCAATGAATTTCACTGTAGAACAGGTACAGAAATTATTTATTTATGTAATAAGATATTGCCCATAACAAGTAGGTCTCGTCTTCAATTATTTTCACTCAATCTGCTGGTTCCAGGGCTACAAAAAGTAGTTCTGTTTCTTATCACATGGTCAGTCAATTGTATGATTGCAATATTTAAGAACCTAAATTTATCGAGCTTATAAATTTAGCTCGATAAATTTAGGCATGTGGGAGTTTGGTGTGTACTTCACCACTTCCTCACCTCACCCCTCCCACCAGTCGAGCAATTTCTCCTCTCTTTCTGCTCCTGTTCACTTGAAAATTATCCCTTATTTTAACCCTTTCACTGCCAAGTTATAAAACCACCGTGGGTTAAACCAGTGAGCCGGTTTTTTTAAAATATTTGTTTGGATGCATCTTAATTTTTTAAACATTTTAATTTTTACTAGTTTTACCGATTAAAATTATTTCTTTGTAGTAGATTTATTAAATTTTTTTTTAATTTTTTTTAACTTTTGAGACCCCATAGGATCACTTTAGCTCAAATTCAGGTTTGTTCCAGGGTTGGGTTTCTTTAAGAAGCACGCCCTCTTGAGACCGCCTTCCTTTCGTTTGGCCCACACTTTCTTAAGACACTCCGATCTTTGTCTCCGGTCATCATCGGTAAACACGCTGTTGTATACTCTCCTGGGTTACTATTAAATTATTAAATTTTATATTAGATTTATTCCGCTATTTGTGTCACTAAAATCATGAACAACATGAATAAATTTATTGGAAGCCTATTGGTAGCTTTCCGAAGTAGGTCTAACCTTTTTACATCATTTAGGTGGAGGTTTAATTACAGTAGATTGTTCTTCCATGTCACAATCACTATCACTATCGGCTAAATCACAATCAGAGAGGAATAAAAAAAAAATCAATATCATTATTGACGCCATTTCGTGTTTACAAACAAAACAGGCCACGCAAAAATGAAAATATCTCTGCTACATACTTGATTTCATCAACAAAGAAAAAATAGTCAACAGTAAATGCGTAAATACAGTTGGTAACACTTACTGGAGGCAATTTAAACACTTTCAATGCTGATCGAGTTAAATCGTGTTTCAAAAAATCAAAATCGAGTTAAATCGTGTTTGGCAATACGATTTCAGTACGCAACCAGGCATGGTAGCTAGAGCATCGTGCACATTGTACTTTTTATACAGTGGAGTTTTAAAATGAGCGCTGCGATTGAAAATCCCGCCAGTTGTGAAGTGCGTGGCGTGATATGGTTTTTGTTGGCGAATAATTACAAACCGATTGAAATTTATTGCCAGATTTGTAACATGTACGGCAAAGGAATAATGAGTGAAAGCCGAGTGAGGCAGTGGTGCATTGATTTTATAAATGGCCGAACCAATGTTCACGTTGAGGATCGTAGTGGTAGGCCTAGTCTTGTGACTGATGAATTGGTGGTGAAAATCAATGAAAAAATCCGTGAAAATCGTCGTTTCACTATTACGGAACTCACAGAACATTTTCCCCAATTTCGCGGAGTTTAATTCATGAAATTGTGGTTGGTAAACTTGGGTACCACAAATTTTGTGCCAGGTGGATTCCGAAAATCCTAACGGAAGACCACAAAAAACAAAGACTTGCTGTAGTGGAAGAGTACAACAAAAGTGGAAACCATGTTATCGAACGTATCGTAACTGGTGATGAGACTTGGGTAAAGCACGTCAACTGTGAAACAAAACGGCAGTCAATGGAGTGGGGTCACACGCATTCGCCCAAGAAACCGAGGAAGTGTCTGTAGACGCTATCAGCTAGAAAAATCATGGCTACTGTGTTTTGGGACGCTCATTGAGTGATTTTCGTTGATTTTCTTGAACAAGGCCAAACAACAATCAATTCAGAGAAGTATTGCGAAACACTCAGAAAATTAAGACGCGCGATACAAAACAAGCGTCAGGGAAAACTTAGTGGGAAAGTTTTGTTTTTCCACGACAATGCCTGTCCACACACGGCCAAATGTACTCAAGAGCTCTTGGAAGGTTTTGGATGGGAAGTTTTTAATCATCCGCCATACAGCCTGGATTTGGCGCCGAGCGATTACCATCTGTTCCCATCGATGAAGACATGGCTCGCTGCGCAACACTTCGACACTGATGCTGAACTCCATGCCGGTGTAAACGAGTGGTTGAACTCGCAGGCAGCAGATTACTACAAAGAGGGCATTGAAAAGATTGTACCACGTTACGATAAATGCCTTAATTTACTTGGCGATTACGTAGAAAAATAGCCTAAGAGTTAACCTTCAAAATGTATGTAATAAAAATTGATTTTTTTTACTTAGTTACATCTGTTACTTTGTGGACAGCCGTCGTATTTCGTTGTTAGTGTAGTTATACTTAGCTCCTCTGAGAGTAATGAATTTTACCATTTAACAGCCCAACCCTGTGGTGAATGAAGTGAAAGTGTCATTTGCAAGGTGAAATGTAGACGCTTTTCAGAGGACCTGGCATGTTGATAAGCATACTTTTCCACTCTGAGTAAGGCAATGATTAACCACCTCACTCCTTGTTTTATTAATTAAAGCCATTAAGAGGTTTAAATCAGCCTTTTGGCTGTTGACCTAAACAACAATATAGGTTTTTATGCGGTAAGAAATTAATAGTTTTGTTTTTGCTTTTTTTCTAGGTTTATCAAGAAATATATCCGGTAAGCACTTACGCATATTTAGTGGAGCTGATAATTGTATTTTTAATTACGGATTATTTACGATATAAACCGGTTATAATACTAGATGCCATTAGCGGATTAATTGTTTATATATTACTCATTTTTGGAAGAAGTATACAAGCGATGCAGGTAAAACTATTTTCATTTTGTTTTTGTGTGTTGTTTAGCGCTAATTAATACTTTCCTGTCTACCATTTTTTTCACGACTATGCACTACAGACTAAAGTAAATTATATGTATCTTGCACTGTACACTGACGTTTTATTCAACTTTTTCAAAAAATCAGAGTCTGCAGTCACCTCAGTTCTTATCAACAAGGGTATTATATGAAAATAAAGTTTAAAATTTGCTCTTTTTAACCATATATATTATTTAGTTTAAGTAAATTTTTAAGCTATTTATAAAATAATACTATTTACAATTACTCTAAATTACACATTTCCGAAAAATTTTATATGAAACTTATATCAATATCGCTTTCATTCTCCGCAGGGTCGTATGATTCATCAATGTCCGTGTCATCTAATTCCGACCCAGAATCTTCTATAAAACAATCTAATGCATCTCTAGACATCGTTTCATGAAATGTATAATAGAGCAATAACAGAAAAACACATACACTGCAAACAACGTGGCCTTGTAACCCGCTATGTCGGTACTCGGTAGTACACGCTACGGTTCGATCCCGCGCATTAAGTAGCGGTCGATAGTTTCGTCAATATATCAAAAAATACTAATCGATTCGGCCAACTATCGCTGTAGGTATACGAAGAACAAAGTGAACTAAATAACTGTGAAAATGGGAAACGGAGAGCGTAGCCTACGGGTAGCCACATTTATAACAACGTGAAAGTAGCAAACGTTTGAGATACCTCTGCCGTCACTTGGTGTATATCATCACGGCCGTATCATGTACGGTTGTCGTCTCGAAAGTGTTAAATTTTAGAAGAAATTAACTTAATTCCAAATGACCAGTTTTAGTCCATGGGCCAGATAGGGTCACCGTGCATCCCCCCCCCCCACATCCTCGTGTTAATTTCAACCTCCTGGTCAAGAATATCCAATGTTCCCAAAAAAAAACTTCGGCAAAATTGACCAAAATGGCGATTAAAGATGGTTGCCAAGTGTTCCTCCATTAATTCGTTTATTTAATTATATCTTCCGTTCTAATTACCATACAGGCTTTTTTATGCACACCAAATTAAAGGCAAAGAGTTGCCAAACATTTTAAACACAAAAACAATTTTTAAATTGCAAAATCTTGGAGAAAAGTACGATCAAATTTGAAATTTTTGCAAAAAAATCCTTCTAGAACTCGTTTAAAACTTAAATAACACCAAAACGGCTTAATATTTTGAAAATATAAGCGAAATAAATGTTGTAGGTTATTTAATTTACTATTGAATCCACTTCTTACATGATATAATACTGCAATGTGTGATGGAACAGTCTCACTTGAAGTATCAGCGGCAGGGAGTCTTGCATGTTGTTCTCAAGTAGCTCTTTACACAACGTCGACTGTCATGTTGGTCTTTGGTCTTCTTCACTTGTTCTGGTTTATTTTTTTATTTAGTATACTTGTAAGTATATTTTGTTGTAAAACGGTAGTTTTCTAGTTTTTCCTCAGAATTACGAATTTTTTTCAGTCTAGTTTACGGATTATGGATGTCCTAAAAGTCCGAATACAGCAAAATATTTTGCAAACAACGGACGTTATTCTGTAAAACACAATATAATCTTATGAATGCAAATGGAATCTACTGAAATTCATCTTTTTACATATTGTTCTGCCATCTTGAATTCAACTTTTTTTTTTTGAATACGAAGGTGGTCATGTGACACATCATTTGCATCTGGGGTCTGAAAACGTGTAGATCCGGTGAAAACGCAATTTCGAAAAATTAACATGAAAATAATACTTCCTTTCCATATTCATATAGGCAAGATAAAGTAAGTAAGATATATAGCAAGATAAAGTGGGTTCGAATCCCACTCAGGCAAGGCATATTTTCATACGTTACAAAAAAAATCATTTCATCCTCATTACACACAGTTACACCCCAACGTCGTCGCTAATGACCTTGAAGTTGATGCGACGTTAAATAAATAAATAAAAAAAGATAAAGTAAAAATCCGTTCGGGAGAACTTTATATTTAGGAGTTAATAGAATTTCCATTTTATATTTAGGAGTTAATAGTATTCTCATTTAAAATACTTCGGAAGTGATTTTATGTTTTAAATACCGGGTGTTTATAAATGAGTGGCGCGGTTTTAACGCTCTATAATGTTCAATACATTATACTTACAGTTATAAATGATACATCAAACTAAAGCGCAACTCAAACAGTTTTGTTTGTTGGCAGCAGTGCGCAATGTTTCCACCACCAGCCATTAGAAAGCGCTAGTAGCAAAGATGGCGACTAAAGAACAAAAAGCGTTCGCGAAGACGGAATCGGTAGTTACTGTGCAACGTGCGTCCCGTATTAAGTTCGGTTGTGAACCTCCTCCACGTGATAATAACATCCGTGAAGTCTGTCTATGCTAAGAGTACTCCGACGTAGGCAACCACCAATACAAGTGAGCATGCGTATTAATTAAAAATACGCACACCATCATCAACACACAACAATTCCATACAACACTAATTATTCACTCTAAGCTTAATATAATAATGAAAACACGTTCAATTCATTTGTTAGAAAATGTTTTACAAATCGAACATTAGTTTACCATTAATAACTAAAACTTTTACTATTGTTACTCTTACATTGTTATTTTTCATTACATTATTTACTATTATTACATCATTATTTATTATTAGTAGGTTTTTATTATAGACTCAGTTTTATTTTTGGTTACAAGTAATATAAGACTAATGTGCTTGAATTATAACAGGAGAGTAAACAATTCCAGTGATTTGTATCATTTCGTATCATTAAAATAATTAATGCCTCTGACTAGTTTAATAGAACTGTTTGCACTTGCCTGTGTTTAATTCATTTTTGGTTTCATCAGTTATCTTTTGCCATTGTATCGGTTCATTTCTATTTTCTTCATAGACTTAAGTTGAAAAGTTTTGTTAACACGCGTGATAGTGAATGTATTGAGTCTTTGAAACATAAAAGCGGTAAACATTAAAAAGTAGAAAAAAAATTGTTTTGTTAAATGTAACGATTAAAATAATTAATTAAGTTGTCGCTTTATGAAACTACAATAATTACAAGTAATCTGAACGGTATAAATGAAAATGCTTAATGGATAATGTTTATTTTATTAGTTGGATGTAGATATTTTTACGATGGAACGTAGTGCAAGATAATTGTCAGGCGGAGGGAGAGGTAGATACGCACACCAACTAGTGTAAAACTTTTGTTTACAACGTATAGGTGCTTGCCTTGCATGGAGTACTCTTATAGTAGATTGACTATAGATGGTATCATCAGTTTGAAGATACCGGCTGCCTATGCAAAGGGAAGAGTACGGGACGACTAAGTGTTAGTGCGGAGAGCGTTGAGTGAGTGCGAGAGTCGTTCACGCGAAGCCCACAGAAATCTGTTCGGAAGGCTTATCATGAATTAGCAATTCCTGTAATGACTGTTTGGAAAGTTTTACGGAGACATGTCCTTATCGTTTGTAGTTGGTACTGGCTCTAAATCCTGCAGACGATGGTTTATGTGCCAACTTCGCTAACGAAATGTTGTTGCATGAAGATTTTCTACATCATGTCATCTTCAGTGATGAGTTGACCTTTCACCTTAGTGGACAAGTGAACACTCATAATGTGCTAATCTGGGGCACAGAAAATCCTCACCCGATGGTACAACTGCAACGAGACTCCCCTAAATTGAATGCTTTTTGAGCCATGTCCCGGCGGAAAGTTTATGGGCCTTTCTTTTTTGTTGAAGCAACTGTAACTGGTGCTTCTTACCTTGATACTCTACAGCTATGGCTCTTCCCTCAGTTGGAAGATGAAGAGCCACAGAACTTCATTTTCCAGCAAGATGGTGCACCGCCTCACTGGCATAACGAAGTACGCAATTGGCTGAACATCACCTTACCCGACCAAATGGTGCACTCATTGAACACTTTTAGGCATTTATGTAAAACTGTTTGAGTTGCTCTTTTGTTTGATGTATCATTTATAACTGTAAGTATAATGTATTAAATATTATACAGCGTTAAAACCCCCCCTCCGCTATTCATTTATGAACACCTGGTATATAGATTAGGACATCCATATTACATGATTCTCAATTTTGTTTTTTTCTTTCAGGCTGTGGAAATTATTTACGGATTGTTTATGGCGGGTGAAGTGGCGTATTACACTTACATTTATGCAAAAGTCGATAAAGAACATTTTCAAGCAGTTTCCAGCCATACCCGAGCAGCTTATCTCATCGGCCGAGCTATTTCTGGTATCGTCAGTCAAGTAGTGATCAGCGCGCAATTACTCAACTATTATCACTTACAATTTTTAACCGCAGGAGGTAATTGTGTTCCACTTAATTGCAAAATAATTTATGTTGGAAATTTTTTTTTGTCATCAGTCTCTCGACTAGTTTGATGCAGTTTTCCAAGCTGTTCTATCTTGCGCAAGTCGTTTCATATCTACATATTTTTAATACCCTACATCTTTTGTAATTTGCTTTATATATTCTAATCGCTGTCTCCTCCTACAATTCACTCCCTCAATATTACCCTCCTTTATTGATAGATGTCTTGAGATATGCCCCACTAGCCTATCCCTTCTTCTGGTAAGATGCTTCCATATAATTATTTTTTCATCCACTCGCCTAAGAACCTCTAAATTACTTATTTTGTCCACCCACCCAATCTTTAACAATTTCCTATAACACCACATTTCAAAAGCTTCTATCCTCTTCTTTTCTACAGCCCCTATCACTCACGTTTCACTCCCGTATAATACTACACTTCAAACATAGTGTTTTAAGAAATTTTTCTAAATCTGTAAATCAATGTTTGTAGTCAGTAAGCTGTTTTTCATTTCAAAGGCTTTTCTAGCTTGAGCAATTCTATTTTTGATATCAGTTGTGTTTCTACCATCCTTTGTTATTTTACTCCCTAGATTGCAGAATTCCCCAACTTGCTGTATGTTTTCATTGCCTACTTTTAAATTTTCTATCTCTTCTAAACCACTCAGTTTTAGTAACTAGTAGCAAAGTAAGTTGAAATCGGACTCATAGTTTTGGAGATGGTTTGGGTTGAAACTCATCCCAAATTGGGGGGTGTCTCTGAATATGAAACCGATGTTAGTCACAGTTATCTCCAATTTCATTATACAGGTAGACCCCCTGTGCCCTCTGGTGAATGAAGTGAAGGTGTCATTTGCAGGGTGGAAAATAGATGCTTTTTGGAGGGCCTAGCATGCTAATAAGCTAACTATTCCACTCAGTGAGTTGTGGCAATGGAAAACCACCTCACTCATCTTTTTACTTAGTAAAGCCTCTAGAGGTTGAAACCAGCGATTCGGCTGATCACCTATACAACAACTAATTCTCGTATCCGTTACGGTGTTACAGTAAAATGTAAAACATAAAGTAATTTTAATCATGACTGAATGAAAAAATGAAAATCAAGTAGCGCATAAAAAAAAGAAAAATCACTTATTAATGCTAAACTAGGTTATGTGGAAAAAATGCCTGAAATAAAAATTTTACGTTTTTTATTTCCTATAATTGTTATTACACTTATTAAATTTTTATCGTAAATTGCATATTAAGCCATAATCGTAAATAATCGGATTTATTTATTACTAACAGCATATTTATGTCGGCATAAAAAAATTACTGGCATTCAGCAGACATTGGGCGTACTACTAGGCCGACTGAAAACATTATCACTTTATTTTTGATTTTGATGATAATGGTTACAGAAATAGTTCACACTTTGCTATTTAATTAAAACTAATCTAGTATCCCAAAAACATTGTTGTTGTTTAGGTCAACAGCTGAAAGGCTGGTTTGAACCTGTAGAGGTTTTACTGAGTAAAACAAAAACTATTTTTTTTTTTTTAATGTCTGGCTGTTTTGCAATTACTGCTAATACAGATGATGAAGGATGAAATGATTTTTTAAACGCTTTTATTTAACTTACTCTTGGAAGCATCAAATCTTGCAACTTAAAATTTTAATACTTCTACCGTATCAATATGAATCAAACTTTGCACACTTGTTTATCTTCGATGACAATACGCTGTGGAGGTGTTTGTAAAAAAAAATTTTAAAATTTTAAAATTTTATAATGCTTTTAATTTAACTTACTCTTGGATCCATCAAATCTTGCAACTTAAAATTTTAATACTTCTACCGTATCAATATGAATCAAACTTTGCACACTTGTTTATCTTCGATGACAATACGCTGTGGAGGTGTTTGTAAAAAAAAATTTTAAAATTTTATAATGCTTTTAATTTAACTTACTCTTGGATCCATCAAATCTTGCAACTTAAAATTTTAATACTTCTACCATATCAATATGAATCAAACTTTGCACACTTGTTTATCTTCCATGACAATACGCTTTTGTAAAAAAAAATTTTAAAATTTTAAAAAATTTAAAAAACGCTTTTATTTAACAATTACTTAGAAAAATTAACTAAAAAGAAAAAAATAAAAAAAATTTACAAAAAAAAAATTTACAAAAACAAAATTTAAAAAAAAAAAATTTTAAGAAACGCTATTATTTAACAATTAATCAAAAGAAAAATGAACTAAAAAGACAAAAATAAAAAAAATTTACAAAAAAAAACAATCGCAGACATTACAGTTAAAATAAAAGCGTGGCGCATTAATATATATAATATTACAACGAATATTTTACAATAGATATTATGTATATTAATGCGCCACGCTTTTATTTTAACTGTAATGTCTGCGATTGTTTTTTTTTGTAAATTTTTTTCTTTTTTTCTTTTTAGTTCATTTTTCTTTTGATTAATTGTTAAGTAATAGCGTTTCTTAAAAAAAAAATTTTTTTAATTTTTTTTTTGTAAATTTTTTTTTTGTAAATTTTTTTTATTTTTTTCTTTTTAGTTAATTTTTTTAAGTAATTGTTAAATAAAAGCGTTTTTTAAATTTTTTTTTGTAACGTATGAAAGTATGCCGTGCCTGAATGGGATTCGAATCCAAGACCACATTATGAGATGCGAGCACGTTACCAACTACGCCAGTGCGGCCGGCGTAGGTGGTAAACGAGGAGTGAGGTGGTTTACGGTTGCCACAACTCACTCAGTGGAAAAGTACACTTTTCGATTCGGCTGATCACCTATACAACAACTAATTCTCATATCCGTTACGGTGTTACAGTAAAATGTAAAACATAACATAATTTTAATCATGAGTGAATGAAAAAATGAAAATCAAGTAGCGCATAAAAAAATGGAAAATCACTTATTAATGCATGTACGATCTGTGAAAAGCACATATTTTCCACTCTGCAAATGTTACCTTCACTTCATTCATCACAGGGTCTGGCTGTATAATTAATTCATTACTTTCAGAGCAAATAACTCTGATTAGTGTCACAGTACACCTCTACCTCTTCTCTCATTAAATGATTCAGTCATTTAATTGGCTGACCACGTGATAAGAAACAGAACTTTTTCTGAAAAAAAAGTACCTAGTGTTAAAAATCTAAAATTACGGGAAAACGCAAGAAACTAGAAGGCACAAATCAAAAACGAAATGTACACAAACAAGTGAATTTCCCATCAACAGTTGTTTAGAAAGCTGAACCAACTGCTGAAAATGCAAAAAAACAGTGATGCAGGTATTTTAAAAACTAAAACTCTGCACTAAAACGAGCAGTTTAAAATTATAAAAAATATTTGTTCTTGGTAACATAATAATTTTTCCATGTAAACCTGATTAAAACTTAATTTTTTCATAAAAATATTTTTTTTGATGTAATTTAATGGTTTTCTGGTAGATCCTAGGCCTAATCTATTGAAAAAATTAAAAACCAAAAAATGAAATTTTGAGTTAAAACCATCGTGCCATCTCCCCTTAAGTTAAAAGATTACTTAAAATGTATCAAAATTGATATTTTTCAAAAGTTCTAAACATTTTCTAATGATTCCTGACTATAACAAGTCTTTATTAATTTGTGGGAAGAAAATATTAACAAAATAATGAATATTAATGCTATTTCCCTTTGGTTCAAATTCCGTTGGACACCCGATATAAGGAAGTCCTCTGAAAATTTAGTTAGGAACCCCTCTGCTATAATTTATTTTGTAATTCTATTTGAAAAAAGGATTTATGTGATTTGTTTTACGATTTTGTATTTTGTGTGTTTTAGGCTTAGCAGTCGCAACAATATGGGCTTTGTTTTTGCCTCCTGTTAAAACCAGTATTTATTTTCATAGGAATGAATCCACAGTGGGAGTATCTGAAACACAGGTAAATAAAATGTACAAATATGCGGTAAGCAGATTGTAGTACTCTCTTCACTTCTACTCTCTTCCTGCAGTTATTTTTTTACAAAAAGAAATCCGAAAAATTCAGGAAGGTTTACAAGAGTACGAGCTTTATTTTTTTAAAAATTTGCAAAATTTGCTTTATTTTTACTTTAAGTTTTAATGGTTCTAAATTAGATGTTAGAAAATAGTTTGAAAATTTGGAATCCTTGTACGATAATGCAATTTTAATGACTTATTTATTATTTTTTATGGCAATTTGCTTTGTTGCTGATGGCACGTGGCCAAGCCTCGCCTTGTATGATGGGTGGCCCTGAAAAGGGCCGTTTCTTCTTTTAACGGTGTTGCTGTTGGTTGTAACCGGCGTGTGCAGCGCAGTGTCCAAAGGGTGACAGCTCGGTTACTGGGTTCAGGCAAAGCTTTTCCTCAGCGGTAGTTGGTTCCCCACTGCAGCATGGCAGTGGTGGCCCCCAGAGCCCCGAAGTGTCGGGTCGGCATTGGCCATCGGCCGATAACGCAGTCGAGGCGGTTCCCTCTGCGTCTGCGCCGGACTCACTCTTCACCAGCCGGCACGCACGGGCTTTCTTCGGCTGACCGGTGCAGGAATGTGACATCCGCCACTGGTAGCGTCAACCAGGGATGGCTGCGTCCAGTCTCATCTCTGCTGGGCTGTTCCCCTTGGCTGGGCTGGGCTTCTTTTTATGTTGTTCCTTCCTGGTCGAGAGCTGGCGAGTGAGTCACGTTTGCGGTTTAACACGTTGACTGCTATGTGACCGAAATGTGTCACAGTTGCCTTTGAAAATGGACCACGTGCATAAAAAATGAGTCACAGTACATGAATTATTTTTGAGCTGTGTAATGTGGTTTGAAAAGCTACGGCTTCAGAGTGACATTGTACACTTAACTTTTTCAAATAGTTGGCCTTTTTCAAATAATAGGATATTGCGTGTACAGGTAGTTTTCCTTGTTGTCCTGTACTAGAATTCTGCTATTATTTTAAATTTTATTATTTCTTTTGCTTATTTTGGTTGATTGAAATAGTCTAAAACTTTGTAACTTTACCCAGTTGTTTATTACATTTTTTATTGTGACACAAAAAAGGATCACATGGCTCTGAAATAACAAACATAACAACTTGTACTATACCCAGAGCATATAGGCTACGGTGTATCGCGGAACCTTTTCTATGTTAACCTTTACCCTACGGACCGTTTCGTAATTCTGTGAAACAACAAACTAATAATAAGAGCCTTGCGAATAAATTCTTTTATGTTATTTACTAATGGATATAAAATTCTGAAAAAATTACAGTTCATTTATGAAATACGTACCGATTTTTTGAATATAAAATTTTGAAATTAACTTTACTATTGGCTTCGCTGTGGCTAGCGAAAAATTTCGCATGATAATTTAAAGTACTTGGTGTACATTTTTTACTCTGAAGGACTTAAAATTCAGTTTATCAAAAAATTTTATAGAATATATTTTGTAAAGAAGAATTTTCTTAAAAAATGGGTAATTTTCAATTCATTTTTCGAAAAATTTGTAAAGAGTTACAAATTTTTTAAATAGTACATGTTTTTACGAAAATGTCCTTCAAATTTATCATAACGATCTTGCGAATAAACTTTTTTAACTAATTTACTAATTTATAACAAATTCAATAAATATTATAAAGTAAAATAGTTAATAAAAAATAAATAGTAAAATATCTGTGATAAATGTAAAACGAAATGAGAGTAGGAATAAGACGTGTGTATTTAACGCGAAAGGTCACTACACTAACTTGTTGACAAAAACACATTTTTCTGTAGTGATACACACGCCCCTCCTATTTTTTAGCCTAATACTATGGGCAAAGCAGAATAGAATTAGTCCTACTCTATAAGTACAAGTTTTGATCGTGTTGGTAAAAGGTCTAATAAACAAATGGTATTGCCTATAACAAGCCAATACAAATGTAACAAAAATCGTCTTGTCTCTGTCTAAAACCCCTCGTAAAATAGTGAAATAGGATCGTCCACCCTATTCAAGGGCAAACTACGAACAATAATATTTATGCTTCACACACACACAAAAAACACACGTGTATTTTACTTTGTGTGGGTGATAGAAACAGATCCCGTAGAACAACAGAAAAGCAACTTTATTATATGTTACCAACATTTTAAACTGAAATAAAAAATTTCCCTCTCATGATATTTTATTTCGGATTGCCGTGTTACAAAGATTAGTTAATTCCCTGCCAGGAAAGTATAATATCTCTTGTTTTTAGGTTGACAGCAACTGCGGAGCGTCTATTTTAAAACTGCTGTACACATCTTATAGTGAAAACCGCTCAGATGGTCACCAGGAGTTTAAAGGTTAACTGTACGAATATAGCTGTTTGTTACCGTAAACAAACGTTTCTTGAAAACGTGGTCAAACTATTCACAGTGCTGAACGAAATCTAATATGCAATGTAATAAAATGTTGTGAAATTGAAGCTAAACACAATTGCCTTTCTGTGCCTCTTATCAAAAGCAGTGAGCGAGCAGCTAACTACTGTGATGTTTCTCTTTCCACAATTCGAAAAATAAAGAAGGAAATTAAGGATGTGAAGAAGCTATTTTTTAACAGTTTTGTTGACACCTGGTAAAACAAGAAAACGGTTAGGTAGATACTAGAGAGACTGATAATTAAAACGCCGATGACAGCAATAGTAAAGAAGGCGATTCATTCGTAATTACAGTAAATCAAACATTTCTAGTCATGTTAAGCTATTGGCAATCCAGATCACATTTATTTCTTACAAGGTTTGTGAAGAAAACATTTTCGCGGAATAAATTACAGCTTAAAAAATGTATGTAAAAACTGCACGGTAGTGAAATGTACGAGTAGTGTCTCACTGTTGAAGTTGGCAGCACTGCAGATATTTCACTTCCCTTTTTCATAGCCCATCCATACTCAAAAGGCAATCTTGTGACTTCAGTATCGATAACAATACTTTCCTTCCTATGTATTCATATAGGCAAGAGAAGTAAAAATAAGAAAAAATAGTATTAGAAAAATGACTAAACTTTTTTTAGTTCGGTAATAATCTACCTTAACAGTCAGGTCATTTATCCATCATTCTTTTCTCACAGCTGTCAACAAAACCATAATAAATTACTTTATTTTCAAGATTTTGTTGAAAAAAACGATTTTGTACAAAATACTGAGAACATTATTTTATATTTCTATCCTGGTTTTTTCTTCTCTTTCCACTGCTACCAAACCACGTGTAAATAAACAAAAAAGATTTAGTAAGGCATTAGATTTTAGATTGTTTTATTGTGAACAAATTGATTTGCATGTCGATATAATTACAATTACTGACAAAGGACTTACAAGCATTTATTCTGTGCTCTACACGTCGCATCAGTGCGGTTGCTGTTATTTGTCGGTTAATATTCACCTTTTTTCACTACTGGCCTTTTCTTTTTTCTTAATTTATGACTACTTTCACAATGCGTACCACTTTATCAGGTGATATGACGTTACAGTACGTTTGGCGAAACAGTAGCTATGGCTGTGTGCGTTCCAGCGCGCTCAGCCTGGAAACTACTGAGTGACTAAGAGAGTGTTACTGTACTTACATTTCACAATACATCTACATTTATTATTGCCTGTATCATATTATTATACAGGGTGGAGCAGAGGAAACACATGTTTTTTGAACTGCTAGTACGCGGCGACGAGAGGGGGTATTGACTGCCCATACAACGCAGTTTCAGTCGCTATGGAGCATTGGAGCGTAGAACATCGTGTGTTCGTTGTCAAGCAGTACTTAGAAACAATGATTCTGTAGTCACAGTGCAACGTCTTTTCCGTCAAAATTTTAGAGTTGGACGTCGAGGTGCAGTGCCTGATCGAAATACTGTACTCCGATGGGTTGCAGCATTTAGAAATACTGGATCTGTGATGAAGAAGAAACCACCTGGTCTTCCCCGTTCAGTTCGAACTCCGGAAAATGTAGACCGAGTGAGAATGGCAGTTGTTGCTAGTCCGAAGCGATCGGCTAGACAACAGGCTGTAGCGTTGGGTATGTCACGTCATTCGCTTCATCGCATCTTACATGATGATCTTAACTTTCACCCGTACAAGATAATGATCGTCCAGCAGCTTAGTGAAGGGGTTTGTGCTGCGCAGAGAGTTTTGTCGTGTAATGGACGAAATTTTTACAGAAGATGCAAATGCTACAGTCTTCATGAGTGATGAAGCACATTTTCATCTAGATGGTTACGTCAATGTTCAAAATTGTTGTGAAAATGTTTCAAAATTGTCGGTATTGGGCATCGGAGAACCCACATCAATTGCACCAAAGACCTTTCCACAGTTAAAAAGTAACAGTGTGGTGCTGCATTTCAAAGATGGGAATTGTTGGACCCTATTTTTTTGAAGAGGAAGGAACTGCAGTTACTGTGACATTACCGCGCTACGTTGAAATGCTTAATAACTTTCTTCATCCAGAACTGGAAAGGCGTCAAGTGAACATGAGAGAAATATGGTTTCAGCAGGATGTTAATTTCAGCCTCCCAACTAGGGTCTTAATTTCATTACTACATTCATTTACGCCACTCTCTCCATGAAATTTGACGATTCCTCTTCCATTTGGATTACAATTTTTAACCACTGATCTGTAGGTTTCATGTGATTATATTAGAACTCACTAGATATAAACACGTACTAAATATTAGAAATAACAAAAATAAAAATTTAAATACATAATAACTATTAGTAGCCTAAATATTTACTACTATCGGTTTCATAATCATAAGACTCCCAAGTTTGAACCCTTGCGTCTCCAAAATTATGAGTCAGATTTCAACATACTTTACATCAAAATTTAGCTCATTTTATTCTGCGTTGACCCTTAATAGTCCTATATTTTTAATGTTGTCTAAAAATTGCCATATCGAGGTTGGAAGACAAAAAGACCCGGTTTTTTTGCTACCGCAACAAATTTCATGCGTTTAGAGGCGTGTAACTCGATAATTATTTGACCAAAAAGTTTGAAATTTTAACACAACATAGTCAATTACTGCTCGATCGTTCAGCACGGGCAAACTATCGTTTCATTCAGCGTAAAAAACTTAGTACAGATATGTTAATAACATGAAATATCGATTGGCCAATGTTGTGGCAGAATTTTTAAAAGTTTGAAAAATAGACTAGGTAATGCGGGGGGGGGGGGCGAAACTATCCATGTTGCAGTTTGTGAACGTGACATCCTGTGGACTGTCTACCTGAATTGACAGACTGCATTGTCAATACATGTAGACAGTCAGATTCAGGCAACATGGATAGTAGCGCCCACCCCTCGCATTACCCAGTCCATTTTTCACAATTTTAAAAATTATACCACAATATTGGCCAATCAATATTTCATGTTATTAACATATTTGTACTAAGTTTTTTTTACGCTGAAAAAAAAACAATAGTTTGCCTGTGCTGAACGATTGAGCAATTACCGAGATAGCAAGGGTTCAGAATATTGTTAATGAAACAAAATTTAAGTAACGTACGAATTTGAAATTTTGTACACGCTGTAAGAATATTATTGTCTATGTTGCGTTAAAATTTAAAATTTTTCGGTCGAATAATTATTGAGTTACACACCTTTAAACACATGAAATTTGTTGCGGTAATAAAAAAACCGGGTCTTTTTGTCTTCCACCCCTCAATATGGTAATTTATAGACAACATTATTAAAAATATATGACTATTAAGGGTCAACGCATAATAAAATGAGCTAAATTTTGGTGCAAATTATGTTAAAATCAGACTCATAGTTTTGAAGATGCTTTGGGTTGAAACTCTCATAATCATATTCTATGATTATGAAACCGATTGTAGTTCTTGTTATGTTCAGTAATTCATTCGATTAAACTATTTTTCAAAAATAAATCTTTATAATGCATCCTGCAGTTTTAAATATTTCTATTTCATATAATGAATTAATACAATAATTTCACTAACCTTCTTTTTAAACTGCGTCACCTTTATTTTAATAACCATCATCACCATCATCAGAGTAAATAACATATAATTGAAACTAAAAACATTATTTATTAAAAATCTATAGAAGATGATACATCTTCAGTCACTTGTATAAAACTGATCAGTCACTTGTTTTATACAAGTGACTGAAGATGTATCATCTTCTATAGATTTTTAATAAATAATGTTTTTATTTTTTTTTGTTTAACGTCCGACTGTTCTGCAATTACTGCTAATGCAAACGGTGAAGGATGAAATGATTTTTGTAACGTATGAAAATATGCTGTGCCTGAATGGGATTCGAACCTAACACCGCATGATGAGAGGCGAGCACGTTACCTCGATTAAACTAAATGCACAAAGAATTCACATAATACCGTTAGTCGCTAATTAGACGGACTGAGAACATTCACAAATACCGAAATAATACAAACAGCTGGCCGTGTTATTAAGCACTGGTGACGTAATCGGCTACTGCTCATCTTAACGTGACCCCTACCATCTCTTCTAATTATTGTGGGTGATATCATAAAAAAAAATTTTTATAAATATTGTGAAGAATACATTCTCCTTTGTCAAATTTTGAATTCAGACTTCAGTTCTAAATTCAAATTTTAACCCACCAGGTTGGTCTAGAGGTAAAGTCGTCGCCAAAATCAGCTGTTTAACAGCTGATTTTCGGAGACGAAGGTTCCTGGTTGAAATCCTAGTAAAGGTAGTTACTTATATATGGATTTGAATGCTAGACAGTGGTTGTGGGTGTGTACTTTGATGGTTGGGGTTCAATTAACCATACTCTCTTGGGAATGGTCAACGTGAGTCTGTACAAGACTACACAGTCTCATTTACACTTCATAAACATCATCCTAAAGAAGTAGACGAAGGATTGCAAGAATAAGTAGAAGAAGTAGGAGAAGTAGACGAAGGATTGCGGCTGCACAGATGGACTTCTGGAGACGCAGTTGTCGTGTTTCGAGGATGGACCATATACGAAATGAAACAATCTGGCAGAGAGTAGGAAAACCAAGTAGGGTATTGGATGAAATTGGGAAAAAAGTATTGTTTTGGTATGGGCACTTGAGAAGGATGAGTGAGAGCAGATGGCCCAGTAGGATATGGAATTGGACCCCAACAGAGAGAAGGAAAAGAGGCCGTCCAACGAGACGGTGGATGGAGGAGGTGATGGAAGCAATGAGCAAGAGAGATCTGCAGGAGGGTGATTGGCTGGATCGGGAAGCTTGGCGATTGAAATGCGAAAGACGGCTTTAATTGCTGTAGAAGTTCGCAAAAAAAAAAAAAAAACCATCATCCTCATCTGATTGGGTGGGTGATGGGGGGGTTGCTTATTGTTCTCAATTGAACATTTATTGCAACGTATACACATTAGCGATTACAAAAAAAAAATTCAAACTTTGACAAAGGAGGATGAATTCTTCACAATATTTGTAGAAGCTTTTACGATATTACCTGATGAAGCAGTATGCACCACAAAAGTGCTCGTACGTTAAGAAAAAAGTAAAAGAAAGCGGTGTAAAAAGGTGAATATAAAGAAGTTTTCTTAAACCTCATTATTCTAATTAAATGATAATTCTTAATAAATGGCAGTTGTTTTTTTCTTGTTGTTGTTTTACAGGAAAGAAAGCAAGAAAATGTGTTTGTTATAATGTATCTAGATTTGAAACATGCCGTCTGCGACATTTATGTTCTACAATTGTTGATATGGTCAATAATATCAACTGCTGGATTCTATCAGGTAAAACGAACGTCTATTGTACATGTTAAGCCTTTTCAACCTAGTTATACGACGTGTGGCTATTAAATAACGCGAATGATGTAAAAAATTTTATTTTTATTTTATACATATAATGATATTGACAAATTAATTGAAATGACAATGGCAATCAAAAACACAATTGAAAAGAATTTTATTATAATGATATTAAATGATAATATTAGAAGTAGATATTTACCTAATTTAAATTAAAAGTATTAAATCTATTAAAAACACTGTAATTGAGTTTCTCCTATTAGATGAGAAACGACATTTAATGTCATTAATTGTAGTTGTTTCTTTAGCCACAATCACTAATCACTTTTATGTTTGTTTTTTTATTTTTATTCAATCGTAACTATTAAAATATTTCTCAGCTGTTTATTTGTTTACATTGTGTACGTTGTTTACGCTAGCGCGACACAATTCACTATATGAAAATTATATTTTTCTTTACATACATATCACTTATTGTCACCTTCAATATACACTCCTTCTCTAGTCGGACGTTAAACCAAAAAAAAAAAAAACTCCTCTATCCCTTACAACTTTTTCCATTGTTGGAAACAGTGCTGTAATTCATCTTCTGTCAGCTCCTTCAGGACACATGCCTTTTTCTCTTTTCCAGCTTCCACAGACTCAAATCTTGTCCCTTTCAATGCAGATTTCACCTTAGGGAACAGGAGAAGGTAATAACATGTGATGTGGTTTTTTACTTATGATCCAAAAATGAAGCGCTAATCCATGCACTGGAAGAGCCGAATTTCACCGAGAGCCAAAAAAGCTCGAATGAGCAAGTCAAAATTGAAAGCTATGATGATAGTTTTTTTTTTATATCCATGGGATTGTGTACCTTCACTGGGTTCCTGAAGGTCAAACAATTAATCAATATTACTACCTTGAGGTACTTTCTAAACTACGTCAAAGAGTAAGGAAAAAACGCCCTGAAATGTGGAAGGACAAATCATGGGTTCTCCACCAAGACATTGCGCCAGCTCATTCCGCGTTATCTGTCAAGAGGTTCCTAGCCAAGTACAGCATCTCAGTGCTAGAACATCCACCTTATTCACCAGATCTTGCACCATGTGACTTCTACCTGTTCCCTAATGTGAAATCTGCATTAAAAGGGACAAGATTTGAGTCTGTGGAAGCTGTAAAAGAGAAAGAGGCACGTGTCCTGTAGGAGCTGACAGAAGATGACTTCCAGCACTGTTTCCAACAATGGAAAATTCGCATGGAGCGTTGTAGGGATAGAGAAGGAGTGTATATTGAAAATGACAATAAGTGATTATGTACAAAATAAAAATAAAATATTTTTACAATGTCAGTCTCTTTACAAATTTATATATTTATTTATATTTATAAGTATATAAATATTTTTATTATATAAATTTTTGCGCTAAAATGCATATTCAAGCCGCAATCTTAAAACAATTTTTTTTAGGGAAAACAGCCTTTTCAAGAATTTCAGCAGACATGACACCTACCCTATCTTGCAAAGCATAAAAAATTTAGAAAAAACCAGGCGATTTTTAAAAAAATCATAGGACCGTTTTTGAGAAAATTGCAAAAAAGTGAAAAATTACACGAATAAAGTACTACTTCTGGTTGACCGATTTTGATGAAAATGTTTTTGTCAAGTCGGTTAGTGGTGTCTTACTTGATTTTTAAGTTCGTACGAAGTTCCGCTCTTGAGATATTCTGTTCACATACACACACACACAGACCAATCACTAAAAACATGATTTTTGGGTTCAGGGGGTCTGAAAACGTGTAGATCCGGTGAAAACTCAATTTGTAAAAATCGACATGAAAACAATACTTTCATTCCTATATATTCATATAGGCAAGAGAAAGTAAAAATGAAAATCAATCTCAGTTTGGCTTAAAAATACGGAAATCACTCTTTCACGCTAAACTAGGCTCTGTAGAGAAAAATGCTATGAACAAAAGTTGTAGATCTTTTAATTTTTTATAAAAAGTAGTAAAAAAGAACCTAACGTTGCTAATAAAAGGCACAAACCGTTTTAAGTACGAAGGATATTTTCTTTCCATGACGACATAAGTGTTTCATTATTATTTTTGTTACCATAGCATAAATAATAAACTAGTTTGAAATAATTACTTTTTTCCATAACAACGACCCATTCAAAAGGAATTATCATTGTGTTATTCCAGAAAAATAATCTTGTATGTAAACAATGTCTTATTTTCTTTATTTCACCAGCTAATAACTTTGTTTGTCGTTATGTAAACCTATAAAACTATACGCCACTTATTATAACCACAATAAGTGATGTATAGTTTTATAACCTCTTTTTGATTTATAGTTTTGTCGTAATTATACGACATTCTTGTCGTTATAATCATATGAAACGATTGTAACGTTATTTTGAAATTGATACATTTTACATTTTTGGGCGCTAAATCCGAATATGATATTAATTTTCGCCGCAAATCACCATGAAATTAGTTATAAGCGTTTTTTTTATCATCTGTCGAAATAACCTCACTTTTTTGTAATTTTTAATTTTGTCATTATATTACCCTTCATTATCGTTAAATGCTCACAACCGATTAATAATGTCGCTATATTTACAAATTTAATTTACTAACCATTAAAAAATATATTTATTAATGATTTACAACATTTCAAACTAACCGTTACGTATGACGTCATCACTCCTACCACATAATGGTGTACACCGAAAATTAATCTTGATTATTTAGTAAATGGAGAGTAGTTCTATTTTATATACTGAATTTATATAATAAATTTCCCTAGCCTAAACTAAAAACTTTATTAGTTTCAATTATATGTTATTTATTCTGATGATGGTGGATCCACCGAAACACGTGTAAGTAAAGATAAAAGTTGACGCAGTTAAAAAGGAAGGCTAGGGAAATTTATTATATAAATTCAGTATATAAAATAGAATTAATTTCAAACTGCGGATGCATTATAAAGATTTATTTTTGAATGGTGAGTAGGTTATCGGTTGTTCTATGCAGTTATAAATGCAATTAAAATCCGATAACCTACCCATAATAAGGTTATTGGTTATCATATGCAGTTTTAAATTATTACACACAGTTATAAATACAGATGACAACGGATAACCTACCCATAATAAGGTTATTGGTTACTAAATGCAGTTGTATAGGCTATTTTATTTTTATAAAAAATAAGTCCTAAAGGTCACCGATAACCTTTCATTTAAAACTACGAATAACAACCAATGGTTGTTATTCGTAGTTTTAAATGAAAGCTTATCGGTTAGTGTACGCATTTTAATATTTTCGTACAGCTTGTAAAAAAAAAAATATATTCATCAACCACCACAGTAATAAAATATTCATCAAAAAATAAAATAAAATATATATACAGTCCAGCCTCTCTTAGTTTGCTCCTAATGTAAACAAATAATGACGTCACTGAGCATGCGCATTATATCAAAATGTGTACACGCTGATTAAAAAGTAACAACAAAATACTTTTAAAAGTATTTTTATAAATGAAATTGTTAAGCCTACATCATATAATGACTGATGTTTTTAGTACTTTAAGTACTTATAATTTAAAAAATAGTTAACTTAATAGGAATACGACATCTGTAAAGTCGCAGACTCTAGCATGCACCATGTAGTAGGTGGCTTTTGTTTGCTGACAGAAGGAGGAGCAAACTAACAACGGCTCAACTGTATATATATATATATATATATATATTCTAATATTATTTTATTAAACATTATTTTCCTTTGTTTGCACCACTACATATATGATAATGAACAGCCAAAACAAAACAAAATTAAATATAAAACTCACCTCAGAGTATTATATTCTTTTGAGATCTTTCGTCTCCCTCGGAGACATCATCAGGAATTCAAAAAATACACTAATCACATATATAACAAAAAAACATTAAAACAATTATGGTCGACAACCACGTCAATTATTGGCTATATCATAGCGCGCGGAATGGTTTATGATATAGGCAATAATTGACGTGGTCGTCGACCATAATTGTTTTAATGTTTTTTTGTTATATATGTGATTAGTGTGTTTTTTGAATTCCTGATGATGTCTCCGAGGGAGACGAAAGATCTCAAAAGAATATAATACTCTGAGGTGAGTTTTATATTTAATTTTGTTTTGTTTTGTTTTGGCTGTTCATTATCATATACATTCTAATATATATAAATAAATAAAATATATTCATCAAAAAATGTATACATCACAGTATCTTAAAAGGTTAGATGTTTGTCAGTTAGTAATTTCGTCAATATACAAATATTCAAATACATGTCTTTGATCAATAGGTAAAATTAGTTGAAATAGGGACGGACATTTTAACATTTTAGTGTTCATTTAAAGTGTAAATGGATTCAAATAAAATGGCAAATTGAAACATATACGAACAAGTGAGTTTATGTCAGTATATAATAGAAAAGGATTTATAACTAATTTCATGGTGATTTGCGGGGGAAAATAATTTCATATTCGGATTCAGCGCCCAAACTAAAAAGTACAGATTTCAAAAAAATTTGTTACAATTGGTGACAGGCCATGATTCTATATCATTACCTCCGCCCCTTATGTAATTGACCCTCGAATTATCTAACCAGATTTTAAAAAAGAACCTAAACGTTGCTAATAAAAGACACAAACCGTTTTAAGTACGAAGGATATTTTCTTTCCATGACAACATAAGTGTTTCATTATTTTGTTACCATAACGTGTAGCGTGATCTTTTAAGGGTAGTATGGATCCCTGTCCTAAGCAATGTTAATGTTTGTACCTTTTTCTCAGCAATCACTACAGCTAGAGCTACAAAATGCTACTCTTTGGTACATAATTAGAATGTGTAGCATTTAATTCTGGTCTGAATTTTGATTTTCACAATTTTTTTTAAAAAAGACCATTTTTTTCATCGAAAAATCACCGAAAAAAATATTTTCCCCCACATTTTTCAATATTTTTCAAAACGGCACATTCAATCAATAGAACTGAACGATTAACATACTCCATAAAAAATTTCAGCCTTCTACCTTTTGTGGAAGCAGAGGAAAAGTTATATGTATAAAGTTCTAAAAATGACGTTTTGAGATATTCGCGTTTAAAAGTTTAAGAAACAAAAACACAAGTGCAAACAAAGGCAGACCATAACAAAAATAGTGCAGGTTATAAACTTTTAGGTTATACTGCCAACCTATGAATAAATAAAAGAGAGACGGCAATGTGAAAAAATAGTATAATTAATCACAGTAAAATATTAATCGAAAGGGAAAATTACGCTGTAAAATTTCGTGACAGATTGCTAAATCAGCTTAAACATAAAATCACAAAAAATTAATAAAATATTTTATAGTTGGCATAGCAACATTATTCTAACGGCATTTTAAAGCGCACATTTCAAACTATATTTTTAACAAAAAACCGATATATTGATTATTTTTTTTATTTTTTCATTCCACACTCCCCTTAAACTAATTATTTATTAAGAGCAAATAAAAAAAAACTCAACTGCACATATTGGTAACCAGCTACCGACTCCAATTTTTTATTCTTTTTCCTTTTTTAAACTTTCAATTGTTGTAAAAATTTTTTTAAATTTATTTCATTTATTTGACATAAATAATAGATTTAAATTTAGAATAATAAATAACATTTATTTTTAATAATTTAATAATATTTTAATAATTTCAATAACAATTATTTTGAAAATTTTTTAATTATTTTTATACTAGAATAAAATGTGTTGTTTTACAATAATGAAACCTCAAAACTGGCTGCTACAAACGTTAATAATAAACTTGTTTGAAATAATTACTTTTTTCCACAACAACGTCCCAATCAAAAGGAATTATCATTGCGTTATTCCAGAAAAATAATCTTGTATGTAAACAATGTCTTGTTTTCTTTATTTCACCAGCTAATAACTTTGTTTGCTTGTTGTGTGTAAACATATAAAACTATACGCCACTTATTATAACCACAATAAGTGGCGTATAGTTTTTAACCCTCTTTGATTTATAGTTTTGTCGTTGTAGTCTCCTATGAAAAGATATTTATTATGTCCCTTACAGAAATACCGACAAATGAAATGAATACATCAGTTTAAACAAATTACTATTTTTATTTTTTCTTGGCTATATGAATATGTAGGAAGGAAAGTATTGTTTTCATGTCGATTTTTCAAAATCGAGTTTTCACGGATCTAAACATTTTCAGAACCCCTGAACACAAAAAACATGGTTTTAGCGATTGGTCTGGGTGTGCGTGTGCGTGCGTGCGTGCGCGCGCGTGTGTGTGTGTGTGAACAGAACATCTCGAGAATGGAACATCGTACAAACTTGAAACTTAAGTTAGATACTACTGGAGGACTCGACACGAACATTTTCATCAAAATCAGTCAACCGGAAGTAGTAGTACTTTCTTGCGATTTTCTCAAAAACGGCTCCTACGATTTTTTTTTAAATGCCTCATTTACTACATTTTTTAAGCTCTACAAGATAGGGCCTACCCTATCTTGCCCAATGTGTGGTGAAATTCTTGGTGAGGCTGTTTTCACGTAAAAAATTTATTTTTTTAAGATTGCAGCTTTAATATGCATTTTAGTGCAAAAATTTGTATAATAAAAGTTGTAGACAATTTAAAATCCTACAACTTTTATTTCAAACATTTTTTTATATAACGCTTAGTTTAGCGGTAATTAGCGTTTTTCTGTTTTTTTCTCACGAAAACTTGTAAAAAATTGATATTTTTTAAAGATTTCAGCCTTAGTATGCATTTTACGACAAATGTGTATAATTACATTTATAGGAAATTAAAAGATCTACAACTTTTATGAAGAGCATTTTTCTCTACGGAGCCTAGTTTAGCGTGAAAGAGTGATTTTCCGTATTCTTAAGCTAAACTGAGGTAGATTTTCATTTTGCGTCTTTTACTCATGATTAAAATTATGTTAGGTTTATTGTCAATTCTTTGCATTGGCAAGAGAAAGTCATGTGAGTGTTTCGTACCAGATTTTTAATTTGTCATCTATCATTTTGCTATGCCTAGCCGACACACCCAGTAGTTATTAGAAACTACAAGAGATAGCAACAATTGGTTTTAAGATTTGTAATCTACACAAAAAGGTAGTCCTGTATTCAGTTTGAAGTAGTCCAAAACCAGAAGTCATGAAATCAAAGTCAGAATTTGGAAATAAAAGTAGTGTCATTCGATTCCTCTTAAAAGAGTTGATACAGAAATCATTGGGTTTGAAATTCTGGTTTCAACTGGAAGTGGCCAAAAACCAGAAGTCATGAATTCAAAGTTAGAATCTGGTAAAAAAAAATAGTGTTGAAAATCCTATACTATACATTAAGAAAAAAATTTAAATAAGTTTTGATAGTTTTTCTTTTTTTTTTTAGATCGCATCTTATGTTCAAGTGATATGGAATGTAATATCAAAAGAAAACGCTGAACAAAAACAAAAGATGTTGTGGAATGGTGCCGTTGAAACTCTCTACACATTACTTGGTAACATTTTTTACAAGAACCCCTTTGTCACCCGCCACCCCTTCTAATTAATAATTTATTGTGTTGCCGGCCTTTGTCGTTGCGGTAGGCCCTTTAGGGGCGCACCGACAGAGGCCTTTGTCATCAAGGCCGAGTCAATAGCCACCCTCTACCACAGCGCTCTCGGCAACTATATAAAGAGCGCTACACTGAGCCGAGGGATTCAATTCCGATTCAGACACAGAGATTCACTTCCACCAGTCTATAGCATCGAGAAGACGTCCACCACGACACACGGCTGCCAGACTCCAGCGAAGACTAATCGACTACCCCGCAAGAGAGAAGATGATGCTTCCGCTCGCCGACCCGTCACCGTAACCCGTCGACCGAACCGTCATCGCTCGCGTTAGCGAGCGATGCCCACAGCGGTCCCTCAACCAAGCCTTACGCTCACCAGATCCAACAAAGCAACCATCGACACGCTACTGCGAGGGAAGAAGATGATCTCTCCGCTGGACGACGACACGCCGTGTCGCCCAGCACCTCGACTGCCACGACGACTACTACCGACACTCCTCATCACGATGACCACCGCTTGAACGGCCCTTTTCAGGGCCACCAAACAAATAAGGTTTGCCACTTAATGTCGCTATCCGGTGATACCTTTTTCAGTAAATACAAGGTGTGGCTATTAAATAACGAGACTGACGTAAAAAATTTAATTTTAATTTTATACATAATCACTTATTGTCACCTGTAATATACACTCCTTCTCTATCCCTACAATGCTCCATGCGAATTTTCCGTTGTTGGAAACAGTGCTGGAAGTCATCTTCTGTCAGCTCCTTCAGGACACGTGCCGCTTTCTCTTTTACAGCTTCCACAGACTCAAATCTTGTCCCTTTTAATGCCGCACTTCACCTTAGGGAACAGATAGAAGTCACATGGTGCAAGATTTGGTGAATAAGGTGAATGTTCTAACACTGAGATGCTGTACTTGGCTAGGAACCTCTTGACAGGTAACACGGAATGAGCTGGTGGATTGTCTTTGTGGAGAACCATGATTTGTTCTTCCACATTTTAGGGCGTTTTTTTCTTACTCTTTGACATAGTTTAGAAAGTACCTCAAGGTAGTAATATTGATTAATTGTTTGACCTTCAGGAACCCAGTGAAGGTACACAATCCCATGGATATCAGAAAAAGACAATCATCATTGCTTTAAATTTTGACTTCCTCATTCGAGCATTTTTGGCTCTCGGTGAAGTACGGCTCTTCCAATGCCTGGATTGGTGCTTTGTTTCCAGATCATAAGTAAAACACCACGTTTCATCACATGTTATTATCTTCTACCTGTTCCCTAAAGTGAAACCTGCATTAAAAGGGACAAGATTTGAGTCTGTGGAAGCTGTAAAAGAGAAAGCGGCACGTGTCCTGAAGGAGCTGACAGAAGATGACTTCCAGCACTGTTTCCAACAATGGAAAATTCACATGGAGCGTTGTAGGGATGCCGAAGGAGTGTATATTGAAGGTGACAATAAGTGATATGTATAAAATAAAAATTACATTTTTTACAACCTCAGTCTCGTTATTTAATAGCCACACCTTGTACACGTTTTCAGACCCCCTGAACCCAAAGCACAGTAGTGGATAAGGTTCAGATTGTTAATATGGTGGCCAACATCCGAAATTGATAGAAACCTAAAGATTTTTCTTTCATTATTTACATTGGCAAGAGAAAGTTGTGCGAGTGTTTCACACCAGATTTTTTTTTTCCGCAATCGTTGCAAATTTATTGATGAATTGTGTTTGTAATTGTTTGATTACAGGTGCTTTCGGTTCATTCATGGTCGGTAAAATCAACCTACCGTGGTACAAACTGAGTGAAATAATTTTGGCTGTGACTGCATTAGTAATAGCTGCTCTGTTGTACGTAATGTCGCAAACGAACACTCTCTGGATTGCGTACCTCATGTATATTCTTTTTATGATTTTGTACCACACGTGTATAACTATAGTTAAGTAAGTTTTTTTAAAATTTTCATTCTATTTATTTTAAACCCACCGTTGGTTGGTCTAGAGGTAAAGTCGTCGCCAAAATCAGCAGCTGATTTAACAGCTGATTTTCGGAGACGAAGGTTCCTGGTTTAAATCGTAGTAAAGGTATAGATTTAGCCGTTCTTAGTTTGCTCCTTCTGTCAACAAACAAAAGCCACCTACTACAGAGTGCACGCTAGAGTCTGCGACATTGCGGATGTCGTATTCCAATTAAGTTAACTATTTTTTAAATTATAGGTACTTAAAGTACTAAAAACATCAGTCATGATATGATGTAGGCCTAACAATTTCATTTAAAAAAATACTTTTAAAAGTATTTTGTATTTAAATACTTTTGAAAGTATTATGTTGTTACTTGTTAATCAGCGTGTACACATTTTGATATAATGCGCATGCTCAGTGACGTCATTATTTGTTTACATTAGGAGCAAACTAAGAGAGGCTGGACTATAGTTACTTTTATTGAATTTGAATACTAGACAGTGGTTGTGGGTGTATTTTGATGGTTGGGGTTCAATTAACCATAATCTCTCAGGAATGGTCGGCCTGGGTCTGTACAAGACTACACCTCATTTACACGTCATACAGATCATCCTCATCTGATTGGGCCATGGGGTTGCTTATTGTTCTGAATTGAACTGATTGCAACGTACACAAATTAGGAATAAAAAAAAATAAAAATTTATTTTAAATTTTAAGTGTGTTTTGTGGTGTAGGTGATCTTTCGAAAGGCTGGTTCGAACCTATAGAGTAGTGATGTGACGGTCATGAGCGAGTCGCACTCTTTTAACTGAGCGGTGAGCTACCACCTACCAGCACACCGAGCGTTTCTCCCCACGCAGAGCTGACTTGTACATCCCCTCCACGACTAAACCACTTTTCTCTAGTCGCATCATAGCAAGAGCTACCTTAACGCTGCGTGGAAAGTACACATATCGTATCAAACTCTGCCTCTGTTTGTGAGGGTGCAGAGAGGGGGTCATTATTCTTTTGTACTTTACTAAAAAAAAACCTGAAACAAGTGGTTGTAAAATACCAGTGTACTGTACTGTAACAATTTTACCACTTGCGTACAAAACAAAGATAGACACATGACCAAAATTTGTTTTTTTGAAAGGGATACATGAACGTTCAGGTTGATGCACGCGCAAGCACAATGTGCTGTGTGCGAAGGAGTGAGCGAAAGTCACCCTCGGCTTGACTCACTGTCTGTTTATTCAGATCGGTGAGCTGAGTGGTGTACGTATTAGAATCTACTAGGCTCACTGCCACAGTTCACCCCATCTCATCGTTCAATTGTACGGGGCACGCTCTGTGCCATTCACTCAAGTGTGTGGAGTGGGGTGTGGGGTGTGCTAGCTCACCTATTTTACTGTGCCACCGTCCCATGACTACTCTAGAGGCTTTACTAAGTAAAACAAGAAGAGACGTGGTTTACAATTGCCTTCTTCACTGAGTGGAAAAGTATGCTTATCATTATGCCAGGCCCTTAGAAAAGCATCTACTTTCCACCCTGCAAATGACACCTTCACTTCGTTCACCACAGGAGGATCTGGCTGTTTAATGACATAGGAGATAACTGTGACTACTATTTTTTTTCAAAGCTGATGAGCTCTCTTTACGATCGCATTGCCCCCCCCCCTACTCACTTCATAGCTAGCCAATTACTTTTCAGCAACATTGCCAACACTTGCTCTCGTAACTCCGTTTTATATTTTGTCAGCCATTTTTTTTGATCTTTCAATAACAATTATAACCTAGGAACATACAACTAGGGTGCGGCACGGAAACTTGCTGATTTGTATTTCATGCCAAGCGGCAAGATGGTGTAGGGAAAGGGTGGGGAGGATTTCATACGAAAGGCAAGGTCATGAAATTTTGTCACCAGCCTAGTCAGTTGTCAACAAGCAACATGCAAGCAACCGTTGAGGCGTACTTCTCTAATGGTGTAAGGTGTCAAGAGTGGGCATAATTGGTCGTTATTTCTTTGAGGAAAATAAACGCACAGTCACAGTGATTGCGGCTCAGTACACAAAACTGATTGAGGCCTTTTTTCTGTCTAACCTGGCAGAAATGGATGTCGGGGATATCTAGTTCCAACAGGATGGAGCCACGCCATACACGGCGCGATGTTCAATGGATCTTTTGAGACAACACTTCGCTGAACGCCTCATCTCTTTAAGAGGTGACCTTCTTTGCCCAGCCCGTTCCCACAATTTGGCTCCGTGTGACTTTTTTGGGGTTATCTGAAATTAACTGACCGTCCAAGGACCTTACCTCACCTGAAAAACCACATATCAAGCAATCACCAACATACCCGTCAATATGCTTGAACGAGTTGAACAAAACTTCAGAAATCGGGTAATTCAGTGCATTGACAATGAGAGCTGTCATTTGACCAACGTCATCTTTAAAACTATGTAATAAAAAAAATTCAAAGTGATGTATTCTACAATAAAAATTTTATTACCATGATATCTTAACTACTTTTTTTTATTGACCTTTCAAATCAGCCAGTTTCTATGCTGCACCCTGTTTGTTAACGTGCTCTATAACCGTATATTTTGGTCGCACCTCGTAGCAGTACAAAATTTTTTATAACGTGCTGTCAAATGACTGTTCGGATTAATTGAAGTCCAAATTAATGGGGTCCAGATTAATGAGGTACTACTGTGCAAAATAAATCTGTTAAGATTACACTGCTGTGTTTGATTTCAGCTCAGAAATAGCGAAGAATTTAAAAAAGGATTCGTATGGACTGATTTTCGGCGTAGCAATGTTTTTCTCGTTACTTGTCCAAACTGCTCTAACGGCAATTATCGTTGATAAAAGTGGGTTGGCTCTTTCACCCAGAGCTCAGGTAAGCTTATGTTTTTAACATTTTTATTATACTGGATACTTATAAAAAAACATTGTGTGTGTGTGTGCGTGCGTGCGTGCGTGCGTGCTTATGACCAGACGATAAAAGTGAAGACTTTTATGAAATAAAATTATTTATTTTTATTTCTCATAAAGTAATATTAGATACAATTTGTGAATTACTGATTTAATGGAGTTTTGCTCTGATTGGATTTCCTCATTGCTATTATATTGTAAGAATGAAACAAGAGGTTTACGCTAACTGAAATATAAAGGGTGTTTTTTTATAGAGGTATAGAACTTTAAAATGAAATAAAACACAGAATAATTGAACAATTGACGTGGAATTGGTTTTATTTTAAAGATAATTATTTGCCATTTTTATTTAAAAATAATTTCCGGCATGTGGCTGCCGTGGCTAGCTCGGACGTGGTCCAATCAAGACGTCCAATTTGTCACCACTTTTTGCAACATTTGGGGCCGTATATTGGTAATAACGCGGCGAATGTTGCCTTCCAAGTCGTCAATTGTCTGTGGCTTATTGGCATAGACTAGCGACTTCACATACCCCCACAGAAAATAGTCCAGCGGTGTTAGATTGCACGACTTTGGAGGCCAATTTACAGGTCCAGAACGTGAAATTATGCGTTCACCAAACGTTTCCTTCAGTAAATCGATTGTGGCACGCGCTGTGTGACATGTTGCACCATCTTGTTGAAACCACAGCTCTCCAACATTAAGGCAATTCAATTCAGGAACAAAAAAGTCATTGATCATGGCTCTGTAGCGGTCACCATTGACTGTAACATTCTGCCCCGCATCATTTTTGAAGAAGTAACCAGCCCATAAAGCACACCAAACAGTCACTTTTTCTGGATGTAAAGGCTTCTCAGCAATATATCGAGGATTACCTTCACTCCAAATGCGGCAGTTTTGTTTATTCATGTAGCCATTCAACCAAAAATGGGCTTCATCACTGAACAAAATACTCTGATGAATGATTATGTCGATCATAAAACGGACGTAGTGCGCGATAAGTTTCACAAACCGAACCATGATTTTCAAAATAAATCTGCACAATTTGCAAGCGTTGTTCAAGCGTCAGTCTATTCATTATAAAATGGCGAACCAAACCGAACATAAATTTACAAAACAGTTTTCAAAATGGCCGCCATGGAAATATCGGTACTGCCAACTTAAAGTTCTATACCTCTAAAAAAAACACCCGTTAATAATAATAATAGTCTAATAATCCCAGTCCATAATCCGAGGCATCATGAGGTTTGCCAGTATTTAAGAAAATCGTCTGGCGGCCGCGTTACAAGCACTGCGCAGATGAAGCTGATTAGTGGGATTGCTACATCATTATGGTACTAGGAACGCTGGAAAAATTAAGACTAGAAAACCAAATAGTACATTTTTTCAGAAGTCATTTCTCTATCTTGAGAGGCGATTCGTTAACGTACTTCCACCCCATATACACAGTATTATGTCACCCCCACATCTATTAAAACATAAACTAAAATATCATATAATATCGATCTGTGAGCAACAACTTGAGAAACTTTTCCAGGTCTTAAAATAACTGTTTTATTAGTTTTTAATTTTTTCTTTGCGACAGTTTAACTGTCTCTTTATGCTCATTTATTGAATTAATTTCGTATAAAGTTAAAATATTTACATTGTGTTAGCTAAAATATATTATTGTAAAGTAGTTATAGTTATAAAATAAAAATTATAATATCGCTATTATAATATAGCGACTACCAGTAGTGATTTAACTTGGTAATTGTGATAGTAGTTATAAGAAGTATTTAAGTGAATTAATGTTTTTGTTCTGTTCATATCTACTCCTATGCGCGGACAGAACTCTTTGTGAAGAAGAGTTTTTGCATATAAGTATATTTAGTTTAAAATATTGTACATAGCTTAGTATAGTCATGAATTGTAATTTTAATGTAGCTATATTTTACTAAATAAAATAAATAAATAAAAATAAATATCACTGGATATGAGCCTGCAGGACAGTTCCTTTGAGATGCCGCACTAGGCTATTTTGCCTCCTCCGTCGTTAGGAAAGTCTTCCATGTCCGCCTTTGGAGCCGTTGACCATCTCCACTGGTTTTTGTCCACCCTGAGTATTTTATTTCCTCAGCACTCTCCAACAGAGTTGACGAGTGTCCCCATCGTAAGGGGCGGCTCCCGATAGCAGACCCACCAACAGCCACGAGCGAGAGGAGAGTAGATTGCAAGCATCTGAAATGAAATTTCTTCGACATACAGGTCATTTGTTCTAGCAAGAAGCTCTCCCACCAATGCTCTGTGCCACTGAGCTGTTCTGTTTAATGGTGGGGGACGCACCTTGAAGGGAACTGATCAGTCTCTCCATAGTGCTAGCAGAGTTAACAGCCTAACTGTACTATAAATCCTAAAAACATTGACTGTATGTTGTAATTTTATATTTTTGTTGTTCTCTTCAACTCGTGCATTCGGTAGTAGGCCTACTGTTTTATGTACCTTTTGTTTTTACTCTTTTCCTGTTTGGTTTTGTTTATATTAATTTTTTGTACGTATTCTTTGTTTCGTTTCTACTTTTTATTTATTTAGTTAATACAATGGAACCTAGTTGTAGTAGTGAAAATTCGAGCACGACTGCTAGTGTAATACGGAAAAGGCAGGTATACATGATCAGGCTTGGGAGTGTAGTCAGTGTATACAATTTTATGAAAAAAGAAGCCGAACAGAACGGACCAAGTCTAGCGTAGTAGTTGTAACAGAGTAGTATACAGTTAGAAAGAAAGGGAATGATGATTAAGTGAGAAGGAGACAACAGTTGCCCCATTAAAACTATCCCTACTCTACCTACTCTCCCTCCCCGTACAAGCTTCTTCCAAAAACAAATGTACTATACGTATGGGTGTAGTACTAGAGAAGATCGTTGATAAGGAAACAACTCAACATCTTCTCTATAAACAACAACAACAACAAGGTATCCCACAACAGAATGCAAGAGGATGGGATACCTAAGCAGACACTGGGCTATAAGCCGGAGGCCAGGAGAGAACAAGGACACCCGAGAAAGAGATGGGCAGATTTGAGAGGTTCGGAACAGGCAGAGATGCCTAATCCTTAAAAGGCAGAAGAAGGAGGAAAAGATAATTATAATAATAATAATAATAATTTATTTCCATTCAAACATAGGTACAATACATTTCTAACATATTTTAGACAGTTCAAAACCATGCACAACAATTCAACAATTTGTAACAAACTGTAGGAAATGTAGAAAAAAATTCTCTAATTTAAAGTTGTAGATCTTTTAATATCCTATAAATTTGATTATGTACATTTTTGCCATAAAATGCATACTAAGGCCGAAATCATTTGAAACCAATTTTTTTACAGATTTTCATGAAGAATATAAACAGAAAATCACTAATTAGTGCTAAAATAAGTGTTATACAAAAAAAAATGTTTGGAATAAAAGTTGTAGGATTTTAAATTCTCTTTAACTTTTATTATACACATATGCATACGTATATGTATATACATATGCGCTCTAATGCATATTAAAGCTGCAATCTTAAAAAAAAATATTTTTTTTACGAGAGAACAGCCTCTACAAGAATTTCAGCAGACATGGCGCCTACTCTATCTTGTAGAGCATAAAAAAATATAGTAAATGAGGCGATTTTTTTAAAAAATCGTAGGAGCAGTTTTTGAGAAAATCGCAAAAAAGTGAAAAATTATACGAACCAACTACTACTTCCGGTGGACCGATTTTGATGAAAATGTTTGTGTCGGGTCCTCTAGTGGTATCTAAATTAAGTTTCAAGTTGGTACGATGTTCTGTTCTTGAGATATTTTGTTCACACACACACACACACACACCTACAGAACAATCGCTAAAAACATGTTGTTTTTTTTTATTCAGGGGGTCTGAAAACATGTATATCCGGTGAAAACTCGATTTCTTAAAATCTACATGAAAACTGTTCTTTTTTTCCTATACTATATTCATATAGGCAAGAGAAAGTAAAAATTGTTTTGTAGATTACGTCCGGAGATGGGACAGTCCGGATTTGACAGGTTGTACTAAAGTTGTTTATTTCATGGAATTTAAGATAAAAGTTTGCAATTTTTTTTTTGTTTCAGTTTGTAGTGTATGGAGCATATTTTAATGTACTGAGTGCAATATTATTTATTAAGATCATACTATGCGCAATAACAAGATTCTGTTCAGGCAACAAAGGTAGTGTATAAATTTATTTATTTAGTTTTTACTTTTATATTGACTTGGTTATTCGTGTGTACCATTAACACATTGAGTCCACAGGCTGCTATCATGGATGTGTCGCTATGCTATACATCAATAAATTGCCACAAGGTTTAAAAAGTTGTGACAATTTAAGTCATTTTAAAAAAGCTAAAACAATATTTGATTGATAAAACATTTTACAGTGTGCACGAATTCCTTTCTAAATAGTTTTGATTGAAAAATATTTAACTTGTAATTAAACAAATATTGTGTACTATTTGATACAAAGGGGTTCATACTGAGTTAAGCAGTAGCAGGAAAAAATTATTGGTAAGTGGTGAATTTATCATTGTGTTTGATTTTTTTATTTTGTGAGATATTTGATTGAATGGGGTTCATGACAAGCCTACTGAAGTAAGCAGTAGCAGAAACAATTTTCTGGTGGTAAGTGATGAATTTATCATTGGTGATAAACTTTCAGTTTATTAGTTTTATCTTGATGTGTCTTATACTCCCTTTGGAGTCTCGTGAATGCAAGTAGCAAAAAAAAAAAATGCTGACGTGCCATTACAGTGAGGGAATTCCATGATACCTCAAGGCGTCAGTTGACCATGCAAACAATCTTTAAATAAACGTTTTAGATCTTTTAATTTCCTATAAATTTAATTATACACACTTTTGTCATGAAATGCATACTAAGGCTGCAATCTTAAAAAATTGATTATTTTACACGTTTTCATGAGAAAAAAAACAAAATCGCTCATTACCGCTAAACTAAGCATTATACAAAAAAATGTTTGAAATACAAGTTGTAGGATTTTAAATTCTCTACAATTTATTATATAAATTTTTGTGCTAAAATGCATATTAAAGCCGCAATCTTAAATAAACAATTTTTTACATTAAACAGCCTCACCAAGAATTTCAGGGAACATGGTGAACATCGCGCCCTATCTTGTAGAGCATAAAAAATTTAATAAACTAGGCGATTTTTAAAAAAATTGCAGGACTTGTTTTTGAGAAAATCGCAAAAAAGTGAAAAGTTACACGTATAAACTACTACTTCCGGTTGACCGATTTTTATTAAAATGCTCGTGTCAGGTCCGTTAGTGGTATCTAACTTAAGTTTCAAGTTTCAAGTTCGTACGATGTTCCGTTCTTGAGATATTCTGTTCACACACACAGACCAAATTGCTAAAAACATGTTTTTTTTTGATTCAGGGGGTCTGAAAACGTGTAGAACCGTTGAAAACTCGATTTCAAAAAATCGACATGAAAACAATATACTGTGACACTTATTGCTAAGGTCCATTTCGGGATCTAAATAATTAAATAATTAATACACTAAAGTTTACAATTACAGATATTTATTACACTAAAAGATCACAAAATAAATAATTCAACTAATTATAATTAAGAAATACAATAACTGATTAAATAATTCACTTATAAAATAAATAACAAACAATAAATAACTTAATAACTTACTTAGCCTACTTACAATCACTTTTATAGATTACACTAACATACAGAACACAAACTGAATTCACAAAACTACACATTAACTTTACAATACACACACAACAAAGAGACGGTATAACAATCTTGAATCACTACAATACTTCAATAGATGTATAACCTGTAAATACACACCCGATACTCTTCGGCAAAGATCACACGAATCCTGACTGACCGCCTCGGGGGTCTCTTTTTATACCTACTCATTCATAAAGATTGTTCCAGAATAAAGTAGTGAAATCTACTCAAGTACAAAAATAACTCTTTATTTATGAATGCTAGAAAAATCTTGTTAATAGGTCAACAAAAAGTCTTTTGTAAATAGAAAACGTAAACAACCTGCCTCCCTCATAATAGCTGTACACAATACCTAAACTTTATGATAGTTATTTCAACCCTTATGAATGAATAGACACTTTTATGGTTACAACTGTCATATACAAAACTGATCTTATTGTGTAAGTTATTGTTATTTTATTATTTCTTAACTATTTTTATGAATGGATTTCTGGAACATTCGTGTCGTTTCTTGGATCTTGTTACAATACTTTTATTCGTATATGCAAGAGAAAGTAAATAGAGTAGTGTATTGGTTTTACTTAAACGTTTTTCACAGTTGATGAGCTCTACTGTTCTACTCATTTAGGGCAATCAGAACGTTTGCCAGCGTTGTCAGGTTGTACGAATGTATCAGTGTGGCAAACATTATACCCATTTGTGTGTAAGAGTCGCAGTATTTCACTCGTGTCTTGTATCTCGCACTGAACGCATCGATTATAGAGCGCGTTAACATGCAATACTTTACAATATAATCAGAAAGTTGTATGTTGGTAGGTTATAATTGTTATCGTAAGACCAAAAAAATGGTTGACAAGAGCTACAAGAGAAATTATTGGCAATGTTGTTGGAAAATCAATGGCTAGCTATGAAGTGGGGGGGGGGGGCAATGTATACGTTGAGAGCTGATCAGCCGTGAAGAATAGGGCTGTATAGGGCTGCATGATAATAGAAGACGTAATAATAAACCAGCCTTATACAGATGTAAAAGAAATTGTGTACAAAATGTGCACAAAATTGAGTCACCTGTAGTCAACATGTTAATGACCAGTTTGATTATAATTATACTACGCTAAATGAGCTGAAAATTGGAAATTTAGGTTTCTTAACTATGTTAAGTCCAGCCTTACTAAGGTTGCTCATTCTGTAAACAAATAGAGAAACAAATAGAGGTGTGGCTATTAAATAACGAGACTGACATTGTAAAAAATTTTATTTTTATTTTATACACAATCACTTATTGTCACCTTCAATATACACTTCTTCTCTAACCCTATAACGCTCCATGCAAATTTTATATTGTTGGATACAGTGCTGGAAGTCATCTTCTGTCAGCTCCTTCAGGACACGTGCCACTATCTCTTTTACAGCTTCCACAGACTCAAATCTTGTCCCTTTTAATGCAGATCTCACCTTAAGGAACAGGAAGAAGATAATAACATGTGATAAAACGTGGTTTTTTTACTTATGATCCAGAAACAAAGCGCCAATCCATGCACTGGAAGAGTCGAACTTCACCGAGAGCCAAAAAAGCTCGAATGAGCAAGTCAAAATTTAAAGCAATGATGATTGTTTTTTTGATATCCATGGGATTGTGTACCTTCACTGGGTTTCTGAAGGTCAAACTATTAATCAATATTACTACCTTGAGGTACTTTCTAAACTATGTCAGAGTAAGGAAAAAGCGCCTCGAAATGTGGAAGGACAAATCATGGGTTCTCCACCAAGACAATGCACCAGCTCATTCCGGGTTATCTGTCAAGATGTACCTAGCCAAGTACAGCATCTCAGTGTTAGAACATCCACCTCATTCACCAGATCTTGCACCATGTGACTTCTACCTGTTCCCTAAGGTGAAATCTGCATTAAAAGAGACAAGATTTGAGTCTGTGGAAGCTGTAAAAGAGAAAGCGGCACATGTCCTGAAGGAGTTGACAGAAGATGACTTCCAGCACTGTTTCCAACAATGGAAAATTTGCATGGAGTGTTGTAGGGATAGAGAAGGAGTGTATATTGAAGGTGACAATAAGTGGTTTTGTATAAAATTAAAATTAAATTTTTTACAACGTCAGTCTCGTTATTTAATAGCCACACCTTGTAAAAATGTGTACACAGTGATTAAAAAGTAACAACAAAATACTTTTAAAAGTATTTTTATAAATGAAATAGTTAGGCCTACATCATGTCATGACTGATGTTGTTAGTACTTTAAGTACTTATAATTTAAAACATAGTTAACTTAATTGGAATACAACTACCATAAAGTGGTGGACTCTAGGGTGCACCCTGTAGTAGCTGGCTTTGGTTTGTTGACAGAAGGAGGAGGAGGAGGAGGAGGAGCAAACTAACAACGGCTAAACTTTATAGGTTTTTGAAAATTTTTTAAATGTTGATATTTTCTGTTTTCTTTCAGAAGATGACGTCATTTCTGTTAGTGGTGGTGAAGCATTATGAAATCAGTATTCTTATTTTAATCTTTTTTAAACTACGAATATAGTAAATAAGTTTTTATAGATTTATTGTTGATGTTGTTGTATTTATATATTTATAGTTTATGAGAATTTGTTAAATAAAATTTTATTTTTAGATATCCGTTTGTAATTTTTTATGTTTTTACTCCCTAATATACAAAAAAAGAGGCTGCTGTAGAAAAGGTGTATGACAAGGATGTTCATTGTCACCACTACTTTTTGATTTGTGTGTAAAAGAGGCTATAAATGAAGTGAAGGAGAAATTTGATGCAGGAATAAAAATTCAAGAACTAGGAACATCTTGACAGATAACACGGAATGACCTGACGCATTGCCTTGGTGGAGAACCTATGATTTGTCCTTCCACATTTCGGGGCGTTTCTTCCTTACTCTTTGACGTTATTTAGAAAGTACCTCAAGGTAGTAATATTGATTAATTGTTTGACCTTCAGGAACCCAGTGAAGGTACACAATGCCATGGATATCAAAAAAATAATCATCATTGCTTTAAATTTTGACTTGCTCTTCAACCTTTTTTGGCTCTCAGAGAAGTTTGGCTCTTCCAGTGCATGGATTGACGCTTCGTTTCCGGATCATAAGTAAAAAACCACATTTCATCACATGTTGTTACCTTGTACCAGTTCCCTAAGGTGAAATCTACATTAAAAGGGACAAGATTTGAGTCTGTGGAAGCTGTAAAAGAGAGCGCACGTGTCCTGAAGGAGCTGACAGAAGATGACTTCCAGCATTGTTTCCAACGATGGAAAATTCGCATGGAGCGTTGTAGGGATAGAGAAGGAGTGTATGTTGAAGGTGACAATACGTGATTTATGTATAAAATTTTTTACAACGCCAGTCTTGTTATTTAATAGCCACACCTCGTTGAATGAATGACAAACTGTTGACAAAACAGATTTTTAAGACACTAAACAATAAACCTAAAATCTCAGATAAATGAATTTAAAGTCAGAAATATTGTGAAGAAAACTGGAATTAACAGTTAATATAATGTACCATGAAAAGACTGATGAACAGGATAACAGAAGTGAGCGAGAAGTATGGCCTGGACATCAACGTCGTGAAAACCAAATTAATGGTAATTAGCAGGGGACCGATAACTGGTGTAGACCTATATATAAAACATGCAAGAATTGAGCGTGTAGCATGGTATCCGTATTTGGGCACTATTATCAATGAAGCCTGGGAAAACTCACAAGAGATCAAGTGCCGTATTGGTAAGGCAAGTAGTGTTTTCAACGCAATGAGTTCGGCGTTTAAGAGTCATGATCTCACTATGGGCACTAAGTTGCGACTCTTGCGGTGTTACGTGTTTTCCGTTCTTCTGTACGGAGTAGAGTCACGGACGTTGACAAGGGCGACCACTACTAAACTTGAAGCCTTCGAACTTTGGGTGTACAGAAGAATGCTGAGGATACCATGGACAGATAGGGTGACCAACATTGAGGTTTTGCGTCGGATGGACAAGGAACCAGAGGTAATAAACACCATTAAGTGTCGCAAGTTGCAATACCTCGGTCATATTATGAGGAACCACGGTAGATATGAACTGTTGCAGCGCATCCTGCAGGGAAGATTGGATGGTAGAAGACAGCCAGGCCGAAGAAGAATATCCTGGCTTGCTAACCTGAGAGACTGGTATGGGAAAAGCTCGGCCCAACTGTTCCGCATTGCAGATGACAAGACCAAGATAGCCATGATGACAGCCAGCGTTCGAACCGGACAGGCACGCTAAGAAGAAGATAATGTACCATTGCCCATAACAGGCAGATGGAGTATTAAATTATTTACACTTGATCTGCTAGTTCCAGGGCTACAAAAAATAGTTCTTTTTCTTATCACATGATCAGCTAATTATTATGACTGAATCATTTAAGAACAGAAAAGGTATAGGTGTAAAAAACACTATTCTTTGTCCAACAATTGAATGATACCATTTTTTATTTTTTCCATCCAGGAGACTTCATAAGGGATTATAGAACATGTCAAGTTAAAACTGATAAACAAAAAGTCAAACACAATGTTAAATTCCTCACTTACCAATAATTTTTTCCCGCTACTGCTTAACTCAGTAGGCTTGTCATGAACCCCTTTGTATTAAATAGTACACAATATTTGTTTAATTAGAAGTTAAATACTTTTCAACCAAAAACTATTTAGAAAGGAATTCGTGTACACTGTAAAATGTTTTATCAATCAAATATTGTTTTAGCTTTTTTTAAAATGACTTAAATTGTCACAATTTTTTAAACCTTGTGGCAATTTATTAATGTATTTTCTACCTGCATAAGTTGGTTTTTGTTCCTGACAATTTAGAGTTGTGATTAGCAACATAATAATCGATTCTGCTTCTTGTGTAGTGGCTGTGAACACCTAAATTCTGTAAAAAGGTATTTCGTTTTACGTACATTACCATTTCAAAAATGTACAAAGAAGGAACTGTGAGCAATTGCAGCTCTTTAAATAGTGATCTGCATGAGGTAAGGTGGTTGACTCCCATCATACACCAAACAGCTTTTTTCTGTGTTTTAAAAACTCTTTCCATGTTACCCTGTGATGAATTACCCCATACTAATATGGCATACCTGATATGAGATAAAATTATAAGCTGCTATTAGCAATTTTTCATCATTTAATCTGGCAATTTGTTTTAATGCAAATACCCCAAATGATATTTTACCACAAATTGGTCGGTATAATAATCCCTTGATAAAGTCCTATCTAGTGACACTCCTAGAAACATCACTGTTTGCACATGATATTATTTTGTGTAAAGACATCCACTTTTCTGTTTTCCCTTACATTGTGTTTGTTTTTGAACTGTAAGTACTGACACTTTTTCCTATTAACTGTCAACATTAATTCATTCAGAAATTGGACTACCATTGCTTATATGGCATGAGGGCTGTTACATACTGTGTTAAAAACATTCACTCACACTACGAAAATAAAAGTTTATCTTATTGCAGCAGTCTACGAGATGTGGCTATTAAATAACGAGACTGACGTTGTAAAAAATTTAATTTTAATTTTATAAATAATCACTTATTGTCATCTTCAATATACACTCCTTACTCCTTCTCTATCCCTACAACGCTCCATGCGAATTTTCCATTGTTGGAAACAGTGCTGGAAGTCATCTTCTGTCAGCTCCTTCAGGACACGTGCCGCTTTCTCTTTTACAGCTTCCACAGACTCAAATCTTGTCCCTTTTAATGCAGATTTCACCTTAGTAAACTGGTAGAAGATAATAACATGTAATGAAATGTGGTTTTTTACTTATGATTCAGAAACGAAGCGCCAATCCATGCACTGGAAGAGCCGAACTTCACCGAGAGCCAAAAAAGCTTGAATGAGCAAGTCAAAATTTAAAGCAATGATGATTGTTTCTTTTATATCCATGGGATTGTGTACCTTCACTGGTTTCCTGAAGGTCAAACAATTAATCAATATTACTACCTTGAGGTACTTTCTAAACTATGTCAAAGAGTAAGGAAAAAACGCTCCGTAAAAGAGAAAGTGGCACGAGTCCTGAAGGAGCTGAGAGAAGATGACTTCCAGCACTGTTTCCAACAATGAAAAATTCGCATGGAGTGTTGTAGGGATAGAGAAGGAGTGTATATTGAAGGTGACAGTAAGTGATTATCTATAAAATTAAAATAAATTTTTTTACGTCAGTCTCGTTATTTAATAACCACACCTCGTATATTATACGTTATGATATTGAAACAATTTACATTTACAATTAAAAATGATTACATAATCTGAAATACATAGGTAATATGTGACAGGATTGTTATTACATTGTAATTGATTATAACTACTGTATTTATAGTGTAATGTAGAGTATTTTTTTTCTAACCCATAAAATGTTATGAAAAGATAAAATTAAATAAACATAATATTTTTATTCTTTCAAAATCTATATTTATTCATTTTATCGACATAGGCTGCCATCCATTTATAAATATTATAAAAATATTACAGTATCATGTACTGTATATCTATACTCTTTTTCTTCAAATCCATGTTGGCTTCAAATTATTAAGAGTTCGACAAAGAACAAAAACATAACACCGCATGGCTAAAAAAAAGTGTACAGTGAAGGAATACTGAGAATGTGGGCTTCAAAAACAACTTACAGAAATAATTTTCTACAATAATCTAAATACTAATACAATAAAGAAGAAACGTCTGTTTGTTTGTTTGTATGAGGTGGTAATCTCACAAACTACTCAACTGATTTTAACAAAATCTTTCAATGTTGCATAGCTTAGAGCTTCCTGATCAATATAGGCTATTTCACAACTTTAAGTAACTTTAATTAAGTGAGTTAAGCAACTTAAACTGTGACGATGTCGCATATTTTAGTTTATCGGGTGCATAGCACTTTATTTTTTCAAAGTCCTCTGGATGGTGTATTTTTTGGCCTAGAAGCACGATTCAACTTTTATATGTCATAGAAAAATGTGAAGAACAACATTCGATTCCAAAAACATTAAAAATTCAGATATATTCAAAATTTTAATTTTTGTACTGTATTTCATATATTTGTTTTCATTAGACAGGTAGTGAATGAGTCACATATTTACAATTTTTCTGCATACAGCACCCACATAAAATAACTAACTGTCTCTTATATCAGTCATATATCAACAAACTGTCTCTTTCTTTTCCATTGATATTGTTCTGTGCATTCTATTCAATTCTGTTAAGTCGCAGGGACAAACATTTAAAACGGTGGGCATCGATTTGAGACAAGAGTGCTTCCTTCACTCATGGACAACTTTATGTTGGACTTTCTAGAGGTGGAAGTGCACAAAAACAATTTATTTTGCTGCCACAGGGCAACAAAACCACAAATATTGTGTATAGAGAGGTTTTTAAAATAATTTAATGAGGCCTACATTAGCTGCTGTGAAGCGAAGCGAGTAATAAAGTTCTATAAGGAATAATAAATAGGTACCAATAAATATACACGTGAAAATATTATAGGCCTACACAACGTAGTTTTGACAACCATGTTATTTTGTACTGAACATTTAACGATAAATTCCGTTGAAATATAAACTTTTCACGATAAAAATACTTTTAGATTTTATATAATACATTACTAAGGAAGTATTTAATGTTATAAAATAACATAAAATGTTAAATGATATTTTAAACGACTCACTTATCACAAAAACGGTTGTTTACTTCTTGTAGTTACATAAAGTGCTGCTATCTAACGGCTGATTTTATAACTAATGAAAATCAGCAAAACAGAAATTCTATCCCTGCTTCTTTTGATCATTACCGCGTTACGATGAAGTAGTACAGATCGGTCGTGTTAAGTTTTGGTTATATACACTGAAATGTTGGTTAGATTTACATTCGATTGTTTGTTTTAAAAGTATATTAATTATACTTCAGTAACGTTATTTAACCTTAATTAGTTTTTTAACAAATTCAGTGCTGTGTTTGGATTTTTTAATACTAGTACTACCATGAAATCTATAAATCATTTAAAACTACAAATTGATCATACGTTTCGGTGTTACAACATTTCTAATTTGGATAAACTTTATACCAGGTAATTTTTATCTATATTATTAATAAAACTGTTTGTAATCAAACTTTTAAAATACTGTTATATATTTTCGTGAAAGAAATAACCTCACAGCTTAGTTTGCTATATTGATTTTTTAAAACAATATTTATTTTGTATTTTAATATTTTATTTCAAACGGTTATTTTATTTTATTTAAATACGTTATTTATTTGTTTTTATTTATCGATAGCGCAGTTAGACAATTTATTACTTTCGTATAAATGTAAATTTTTTATTTATTTTTCGTTTATAACCTCTCAAAATTATTGAAATAATTTCTAAAATTCTGTGTTACCGATTAATGCTATTAACTTTGATTAAATAATAAATAAAATTTCATGAATTTATTTTGTAAAATTATTTATAAATTTGCGTTTGCATAAATTTTGGGAAGGTGTTATCGTAAACGGGGAAAGTCAAATTTATTTTTCAAAATAATTTTGTAGTTTTAATTTCATTTAGCAATTGCGCCCGCACTAACCACCTTCAAATCGCTAGCATCAGCGGAGGTTTTGCAATAAATTTGTGTTTTGAAGTATAAAAGGGGCTGGTTACACTAATGTAAAAAAAAATCTGGTGTGAAACACTCACACAACTTTCTCTTGCCAATGCAAATAATGAACAATATAATTTAACATTAGTAATAAAACATCAGAAATAAACGAAAAACTAACCTCAAAAAACATAATCATATTTTAATCATGAGTGAAAGACGCAAAATGAAAATCAACTTCAGTTTGGCGTAAAAATACGGAAAATCACGCTAAACTAGGCTCTGTAGAGAAATATGCTCCAAATAAAAGTTGTACATCTTTTAATTTCCTATAAATTTTATTATATAAATTTTGTCGTGAAATGCATAATAAGGCTGAAATCTTAAAAAACATCGATTTTTCACACGTTTTCGTGAGAAAAAAATAGAAAATTGCTAATTACCGTTAAACTAAGCATTATACAAAAAATATGTGAAATAAAAGTTGTAGGATTTTAAATTTTCTACACCTTTTATTTTATAATTTTTTGCGCTAAAATGCATATTGAAGTCTCAATCGTAAAAAACAATTTTGTTTTTGTTGTCGCGGAAACACCTACCCCGAGAATTTCAGCAGACATGGCGCCTACCGTATTTTGTAGAGCATAAAAATTTCAGTAAATGAGGCGGTTTTTAAAAAAATCGTAGAACGCATTTTTGAGAAAATCGCAAAAAAGTGAAAAATTACACGAATAAACTACTACTTCCGGTTAACCGATTTTGATGAAAATATTCGTGTCAGGTCCGGTAGTGGTGTCTAACTTAAGTTTCAAGTTCGTACGATGTTCCGTTCTTGAGATATTTTGTTAGCACACGCGTACACAGACAGCACAATCGCTAAAAACATGTTTTTTGGCTTCAGTGGGTCTGAAAACGTGTAGATCCGATGTAAACTCGATTCCTTAAAATCGACATGAAAACAATACTTTGCTTCCTAGATATTCATTAACAGGCAAGAGAAAGTAAAAATTATCAATATTGTGGAAATTTTTTTTTTTAACGTCCGACTGTTTTGCAATTACTGCTAATGCAGACGGTGAAGGATGAGATGATTTTTTTGTAACGTATGAAAATATGCCGTGCCTGAATGGGATTCGAACCCAAGACCGCATGATGAGAGGCGAGCACGTTATCAACTACGCCAATGCGGCCGGCAATATTGTGGAAATGATTTACCAAACAATCTTACCTGATCAAGAAGGTCGTGAACAGTAGTTGAAAAGGCGGGCGGAATCTCATAATATGAAACTAAAAGTTTATCATAAGAAAATAAAATCTGGTGTGAAACATTCACGCGACCTTCTCTTGCCAATGTAAATACTTAACAATATAACCTGTGTTTAATCATTAGTATTATAATGTAAAATGAAAAACATAACCTAATATTAATCTTGAGTGAATGACGCAAAATGAAAAACAACCTCTGTAAAACTTAAAAATACGGCAGATCACCGGTTGGCGGTAAACTAAGCTCTGTAGAGGAAAATGTTTGATATAAACTACTTTTTAAGTAGTTGGTTTTTTTAATTTCCGATAACTTAATTTATGTACACGTTTGTTGCTAAATGCATACTAAGGTTGCAATCTTTAAAAAAAATCTGGTGGGGAAACACTCACACGACTTTCTCTTGCCAATGTGAATAATTTCCAATATAACCTAACATTAGTAATAAAACATTAGAAATAAAACAAAAAACCTAACGACAAGAAACATAACCTTATTTTAATCATGAGTAAAAGACGCAAAATGAAAATCGACCTCAGTTTGGCTTAAAAATACGGAAAATCACTCTTTCACGCTAAACTAGGGGCTCTGTAGCGAAGAAAAATGCTCTCAATAAAAGGTGCAGATCTTTTAATTTCCTATAAATTTGATTGTATACGTTTTTGTCCTAAAATGCATTGTAAGGCTAAAATCGATTTTTTTACACGTTTTCGTGAGAAAACTACAGAAAATTAAGCTAATTACCGCTTAATTATTTAGTGTTACACAGGAAAATGTTTAAAATAAAGATTGTAAGATTTTAAATTGTCTACAGCTTTTTTTTTCATTTTATGACCACAAATTATCACTTTAGTCTCTTTGGTTAGTTCTTTTTCTTCGGCAGTTTATTTCCTTTTCATTTCTTTCTTGCCAATACTTTTTCATTCTGTCGGATCTTGCTTTTCTCAATTCGTCTGAACAAACCTGTTCTTTTCGTTTAATTGTTCTTAGGTACTAATAAAATTTTGTTTTTGTCTTTAATTGTTTCTTTGTAAACCGGTGTGCGATCTTTGACATAAGCAATTGTTAGATTTAGTTCTGTTCTGTCTTTTTTGATTTCTTCAAGCCAAGGAATTGTAGCTCCTTCCGTTTTTGCACACATGAATTTTTCTTAATAATCGGTTTTCTGGAATTCTGAGGATATGCGAAGAGAAAGAAATTCTCTTTTTGCGCATTGCATCAGTGATTGGTTCTATTTCTTTATAAATTTGTTCTCTTGGTAAAAGTCTGTGCTGGTTGTCAACTATGTGTTTTTTGTTTATGCAGGTTCTAAGAATCCTTTCTATTTTTCTGATTGTTTCTTTTATTCCGTTTCCATCAATACTGAAGAGGGTTTCACTGCCGTACATTGCTTGTGATCTTAGAACTGCTTTGTTTAAGTTTTGTGTGAATGGAAAGACATTTTTTGTTGTAAGTGTTTTTAGTAATTTGCTGTCCTTTGGAAAGTTTAGAAATTCTCTCATTCCTTGCAGCCTTTTCATTAAGATTATATGTGATTGTTTCTCCAAGATATTTAAAACTCTCTACAATGTCGATAGGATCCCATTAATATTTATTTTGTTTATACATAACCGGTTGATCATCATAAATTTCGTTTTTTCGTAAGAAATTTTCAATCCAATCCTTCCTGCAATTTCTTCTAAAGATGTTATTTGTTGTCGTGTTTCTTCAACTGTGTTTGCAAGGAAAACCAAGTCATCTGCGAAACCTAGGCAGTTAAGTTTGATGTTATCTCTAGTATGACGAACTTGTATGTTTTCAGGATCAGTTTCTCTCCATTTCCTAATAATAAATATATAATAAATGGTCTACAACTTTTATTAAACACATTTTTTCTAAAATGTATAGGCCTAGTATTAAAGCTGCAATCTTATTAAAACATTTTTTACGAGAAAAACAGCCTCCTCAAGAATTTTAGCAGACATGGCGCCTACACTATCTTAAATTTAGTAAATGAGGCGATTTTAAAAAAAAATCGTACTACCCGTTTTTGAGAAACTCGTAAAAAAGTGAAAAATGCCACGAATAAACTACTACTTCCGGTTGACCGATTTTGATGAAAATGTTCGTGTCGGGTCCTCTAGTGGTATGTAACTTAAGTTTCAAGTTTGTACGATGTTCCGTTCTTGAAATATTTTGCACACACACACACACACACACATACCAATCGCTAAGAACATGTTTTTTTGGGTTCAAGGGGTCTGCAAACGTGTAGATCCGGTGAAAACTCGATTTCGAAAAATCGACATGAAAACAATACTTTTTTTCCTATTTATTTATATAGGCAAGAGACAGTAAAAAAAAATTTTTCAGGATTTTGGCGTTAGTATGTTTTTAACGATAAAAGTGTACATAATGAAATTTATAGTAAATAAAAAAAACTATTTTAAACATTTTTCTCTACAGAGCCTAGTTTAGCGTGAAAGAGTGACTTTCCGTATTTTTAAGCCAAATTGAGGTCGATTTTCATTTTGCTCTTTCACTCATGATTAAAATAATGTTATGATTTTTGTTTATTTCTAATGTTATATTAGTAATGTTAAGTTATATTGTTCGATTCGTCTGTAAGTGTGTGTGTGTGTGTGTGACCAAAATGTCTCAAGAACAGAACATCGAACGAACTTGAAATTTAAGTTAGATACTAATGGACCTAACACAAACATTTTTCATCAAAATCGGCCATCTAGAAGTAGTAGTTTATTCGCCTCATTTTTCACTTTTTTGCGATTTTCTAAAAAACTGCTCTTACGATTTTTTAAAATATCGCCTCATTTACTCAATTTTTTATGCTCTACAAGATAGAGTAGGCGCCATGTCTGCTATAATTCTTGGTTTGGCTGTTCTCTTGTAGAAAAAAATGTTTGTTTTAAGTTTGCGGCCTTAAAATGCATTTTAGCGCAAAAGTGTATATAATAGAAGTTGTAGACAATCCAAAAATCTACAACGTTTATTTCAAACATTTTTTTGTATAACGCTTAGTTTAGCGGTAATTAGCGATTTTCTGTTGTTGTTTTTTTCAGGAAATTGTGTAAAAAATCGATATTATACGATTTTAGCCCTAGTATGCATTTGGCGACAAAAGTGTACATAATCAAATTGATAGGGAATTAAAAGATGTAAAACTTTTATTTCGAGCATTTTGCTCTACAGAGCCTAGTTTAGTGTAAAAGAGTGATTTTACTTATTTTTAAGACTATCTGAGGTTGATTTTCATTTTGCGTTTTTCAATCATGATTAAAATAAGATTATGTTTTTGAGGTTAGTTTTTTGTGTATTTCTAATGTTTTGTTACTAATGTTAGGTTATATTGGCAAGAGAAAGTTGTGTGAGTGTTTCACACCAGATTTTTTTCATTTAGTATTATAGATAAGAATCCCCCGGTAAAGGGGAAACGTTCAGCAGTAAAATAAACAAACAAACACGGGGAAGAATAGATTGTTAGTAATATGACGAGACGAGTATTTTTTTTCATTGCTGTCGCTTTCAAATCGAAAAAGAAATCAAATTTAATAAAAATATAATACATCGCTGTTGTGAGTTTCCTTGTACAAATACATATTTCCGATGAAATGCAAAAGTATTTCCTTCAGGAAAATATCATAAAGGGAAATATTTCTCCAGGAAATGCTCTCCATACAGTTTAATTCTAATAAAATTTTCCCTTAAAAACATCTTTCAATGGATCTTTTTTACCTTTAAATATTACATCGGTTTACTTCATTATTTATACTGGTATTTTATTATACAGATGAAAGAAAAATCTAAAGCAGTTCTCTGCCTTTTTTACTTTCTCTTGCCTATATGAATATATAAGAAGGAAAGTATTGTTTTCATGTCGATTTTAACAAATCGAGTTTTCACCGGATCTATACGTTTTCAGACCCCCTGAACCCACACAAACATGTTTTTAGCAATTATTGGTCTGTGTGTGTATGTGTGTGAGTGTGTGTATGTGTGTGAGTGTATACAAAATATCTCAAGAACGCAACATCGTACGAACTTGAAACTTAAGTTACATACCCTTACCGGACCCGACACGAACATTTTTATTAAAATCGGTCAACCGGAAGTAGTAGTTTATTCGTATAATTTTTCACTTTTTTGCGATTTTCTCAAAAACTGGTCCTACGATTTTTTTAAAATTCGCCTCATTTACTCAATTTTTTATTCTCTGTAAGATAGGGTAGGTACCATGTTTGCTGAAATTCTTGGTGAGGGTGTTTTTACGTAAAAAAGTGTTTTTTTTAAGATTACGGCTTTAATATGTATTATAGCGCAAAAATTTATATAATAAAAAATGTAGAGAATTTAAAATTCTACAACTTTTATTTCTAACATTTTTTTGCATAACGCTTAGTTTAGTGGTAATTAGCGATTTTCTGTTTTTTCTCACGAAAACGTGTGAAAAGTCGATTTTTTTTAAAGATTTCAGCCTTAGTATTCATTTTATGACAAAAGTGTTTACAATCAAATTTATAGAAAATTAAAAGATCTACAACTTTTATTACGAGCATTTTTCTCTAAGTTATAGAGCCTAGTTTAGCGTGAAAGAGTGATTTTCCGTATTTTTTAGCCAAACTGAGGTTGATTTTCATTTTGCGTGTTTCTTTCATGATTGAAATAAGGTTATGTTTTTTAGGTTAGTTTTTTATTTATTTCTGATGTTTTATTACTATTGTTAGGTTTATTGTTAATTATTTGCATTGGCACGAGAAAGTCGTGTGAGTGTTTCACACCAGATTTTTTTTTTTACTTTCTCTTGCCTATCTGTACTTCTATACTAATATAATAAAGAAGAAACGTCTGTTTGTTTGTTTGTATGAGGTGGAAATCTCAGAAACTACTCAACTGATTTTAAAAAATTCTTTCATTGTTGCGTAGCTTAGAGCTTCCTGATCAATATAGGCTATTTTTAAACTTTAAGTAACTTTAATTAAGTGAGTTAAGCAACTTAAACTGTGACGATGTCGCATGTTTTAGTTTATCGGGTGCATAGCACTTTTATTTTTTAAAAGTCCTCTGGATGGTGTATTTTTTGGCCTAGAAGCACGATTCAACTTTTATATTTCATAGAAAAATGTGAAGAATAACATTCGATTCAAAAAAAACATTAAAAATTCGGAAACATTCAAAATTTTTATTTTTGTAGGCCTACTGTGTTTCAAATATTTGTTTTCATTGGACAGGTAGTGAATGAGTCATATATTTCCAATTACTCTGCGTACCGCACCCACCTATTATTGTCTCTTTTCTCAGCCATATATCAACCTGTCTCTTTCTTTTCTATCGGTATTCTTCTATGCATTCTATTCGATTCTGTTAAATCGCAGGGACAAACATTTAAAACGGTGGGCATCGATTTGAGACAAGAGTGCTTCCTTCACTCATGGACAACTTTATGTCTGACTTTCTAGAGCTGGAAGTGCAGAAAAACAATTTATTTTGCTGCCACAGGGCAACAAAACCACAAATATTGTATATAGAGAGAGGAGGTTTTAAAATGATTTAATGAGGCGTACATTAGGATTAGCTGGTGTGAAGCGAAGCAATTGGGGGTTGATAGTATGAATAATTATATAGGAAGGAAAGTATTGTTTTCATGTCGATTTTAAGAAATCAAGTTTTCACCTGAACTAAACGTTTTCAGATCCCCTGAACCCAAAAAACATGGTTTAGCGATCGGTGCGTGTGTGTGTGTGTGTGTGTGTGTGTGTGTGCGCGCGCGCGCGCGCGTGCGTGCGTACGTGTGTGTGTGTAATGAAAATATCTCAAGATCGGAACATCGTACGAACTTGAAACTTAAGTTACATACCACTACCGGACCCGACACGAACATTTTCATTAAAATCGGTCAACCGGAAGTAGTAGTTTATTCGTATCATTTTACACTTTTTTGCGATTTCTCAGTAACGGCTCCCACGATTTTTTTAAAAATTGCCTCGTTTACTACATTTTTGACGCCATATATTATTATTTCTAATTTGTGTACGTTGCAATCTGTTCAATTTAGAACAATAAGCAACCCCATGACCCAATGAGATGAGGATGATGTGTATGACGTGTAAATGAGGTGTAGTCTTGTACAGACCCAGGCCGACCATTCCTGAGAGAGTATGGTTAATTAAACCCCAACCATCAAAGTACACCGGTAACCACTGTGTACTTTGATGGTTGGGGTTTAATTAACCATACTCTCTCAGGAATGGTCGGCCTGGGTCTGTACAAGACTACACCTCATTTACTTGTCATACACATCATCCTCATCTCATTGGGTCATGGGGTTGCTTATTGTTCTAAATTGAACAGATTGCAACGTACACAAATTAGAAATAATAATATATGGCGTCAAAAATGTAGTAAACGAGGCAATTTAAAAAAAAAAAAAATCGTGGGAGCCGTTACTGAGAAATCGCAAATTTTTGACGCCATATGTGCTGAAATTTTTGGGAAGCCTGGTCTCTCGTAGAAATTTTTTTTAAGATTGCTCCTTTAATATGCATTTTAGTGCAAAAATGTATACAATAAAAATTGTAGCCAATATAAAAATCTATAACTTTTATTTATAACATTTTTTTCGTATAACGCTCACTTAAGCGGTAATAATTAGTAATATTCTGTTTTTCTTAACGAAAACGTGTAAAAAAAATCGAATTTTTTTAAAGATTTCAGTCTTATAAATGAATGCATTTTACGACAAAATTGTATAGAATAAAATTTACAGTAAATTAAAATATCTACAACTTTTATTTAGAGCATTTTTCTCTACAGAGCTTAGTTTAGCGTGAAATAGTGATTTTTCGTATTTTTAAGCCAAACTGAGATTGATTTTCATATCGCATCATCACTCACGATTATAATAAGGTTATGTTTATTGAGGTTAGTTTTCTGTTGGTTTCTAATGTTAGGTTATATTGCCCACCGGATTGGTCTAGAGGTAAAGTCGTCGCCAAAATCAGCTGTTTAACAGCTGATTTTCGGAGACGAAGGTTCCTGGTTGAAATCCTAGTAAAGGTAGTTACTTTTATACGGATTTGAATGCTAGACAGTGGTTACCGGTGTACTTTGATCTTTGGGGTTCAATTAACTATACTCTCTCAGGAATGGTCGACCTGAGTATGTACAAGACTACACCTCATTTACACTTCATACACATCACCCTCTCATCTGATTGGGTCATGGGGTTGCTTATTGTTCTCAATTGAACAGATTGCAACGTACACAAATTAGGGATTACAAAAAAAAGGTTATATTGTTCACTATTTTCATTGGTAAGAAAAAGTTGTGTGAGTGTTTTACACCAGATGTTTTTCATTTTACGTTGTTTACTAATGACTAACTAATTGTAAGAGCGCTGTTAAAATATTTCGGCAACTTTTTAAACATATAGGCCTAAATGTACTTAAAGAACCGATTGATAAATCGGTCATTAATAAAGTGAACTGCATTTAATATTTTTACTTTCTCTTGCCTATATGAAATATATAGAGAGGAAAGTATTGTTTTCAGTCGATTTTTCAAAAACGAGTTTTCACCGGATCTACACGTTTTCAGACCCCCTGAGCCCAAAAACATGTTTTTAGCAATTGGTCTGTGTGAGTGTGTGTGTGTGTGTGTGTGTACAAAATATCTCAAAAACGGAACATCATACAAATTTGATACTTGAAACTTAAGTTAGTTACCATTACCAGATCCGACACGAACATTTTCATCAAAATCGGTCAACCTGAAGTAGTAGTTTATTCGTGTAATTTTTCACATTTTTGCGATTTTCTTAAAAAGTCGTACGATTTTTTTTTTAAATCTCGTGGTTTAAATTTTTTATGCTCTACAAGATACGGTAGACGCTATGTCTGCTGAAATTCTTGGTGAGGCTGTTTTCACGTAAAAAAAATGTTTTTTTTTTAAGATTGCGGCAATAATATTCATTTTAGCGCAAAAATGTAGGCTATATATTGAAAGTTTTAGAAAATTTAAAATCCTACAATGTTCATTTAAACATTTTTTTGTATAACGCTTAGTTTAGCGGTAATTAGAGATTTTCTGTTTTTTTTCTCTCACGAAAACGAGTGAAAAATCGATTTTTCTAAGATTTCGTCCTTAGTATGCATTTTACGACAAAAGTGTATATAATCAAATTTATAGGAAATTAAAAGATCTACAACTTTTATTTTAAGCATTTTCACCTACAGAACCTAGTTTAGCGTGAAAGAGTGATTTTCCGTATTTTTTAAGCCAAACTGAGGTCGATTTTAATTTTCCGTCTTTCACTCGTGATTAAACTAAGGTTATGTTTTTTGAGGTTAGTTTTTTTGTTTACTTCTAATGTTTTATTACAAAATTGTTAAGTTTATTGTTAATTATTTGCACCGGTAAGAGAAAGTTGTGTGAGTGTTTTACAGGAGATTTTTTTATAGGGAAATAGAAGTTTGCTTTAAACGTGAAGCAGGTCGAACGTAGAACAATGGAATGGATCAACAGCTCTCTTCGGTAACACCCCCCCCAGGCACCCTCCCCTGGCACCCACCCCTGCTAACAGGTGCATCTTTATCACTTAACCACGCTCTATCAATAATACAATGTGAAATTCATTTCAAAACGACCAAATTTTTATACACAGATTTCAATTGATAATCACGTAAAAAACTTTGAAATTCGCTTAGGATATCACATATCCTAAGCGAATTTCAAAGTTAACAAAAATTTGTTGTAAAACACTCACACAACTTTCTCTTGCCAATGCAAGTAATTAACAATATATCCTAACAATTTTTTTTTTATTCCTAATTTGTGTACATTGCAATCTGTTGAATTGAGAACAATAAGCAACCCCATGACATGACCCAATCAGATGAGGATGATGTGTATGACGTGTAAATGAGACTGTGTAGTCTTGTACAGACCCAGGCCGACCATTCCTGAGAGAGTTTTGTTAATTGAACCCCAACCATCAAAGTACACCCACAACCACTGTCTAGCATTCAAATCCGTATAAAAGTAACTACCTTTACTCGGATTTGAAACAGCTGATTTTGGCGACGACTTTACCTCTAGGCCAACCCGGTGGGTTATTTTTTTTTTTTAATCCCTAATTTGTGTACGTGGCAATCTGTTCAATTCAGAACAATAAGCAACCCCATGACCCAATGAGATGAGGATGATGTGTATGACGTGCAAATGACATGTAGTCTTGTCCAAACTCAGGCCGACCATTCCTGAGACAGTATGGTTAATTGAACCCTAACCATCAAAGTACACTGGTAACCACTGTCTAGCATTCATATCCGTATAAAATTAACTACCTTTACTAGGATTTGAACCAGGAACCTTTGTCTCCGAAAATATACGGTGGGTTTTTAATTTCAAAATTAACAAAAATTTGGTGTGAAACACTCACACAACTTTCTCTTGCCAGTTTAAACAATGAACAACATAACATATGTAATAAAACATTAGAAATAAACAAAAAACGAACCTAAAAACATAACCTTATTTAAATCATGAGTTAAAGACGCAAAATGAATATTAACCTGAGATTGGCTTAAAAATACGGAATATCACTCTTTCACGCTAAACTAGGCTCTATAGAGAAAAATGCTGTAACTAAAAGTTGTAGATCCTTTAATTTTCTTTAAAGTTATAGGAAATTAAGTATTTACAGGGTGATTATAAATGAAATAGACACTTTCGACAGCTTCTTAAACATCAAACCGGTGTATTTGAACATAGTAAATGATATAGGTTTGTAGGGAATTTTTTTAAAGTTTATGTTGGTACAACTGTTGGTAGCATTTTGTTGTTGGCTGCTGTTACAATGACCAGTCTAGCAAAATAGCCGCTACTCAAGTGGAGAAAGCTTATTGTGTTCTTGAATTAGCCAAAACAAATTCGGTTACGGTTGTGCAACGTAATGTCAGAACTAGATATGGTAAACCACCACCAACAAGGCGATCAATCTATGACTGGTATAAACACTTTTAAAACAATGGATGTCTGTGTAAAAGGAAGAGTAACTTACTGGAAGACCTTCTGTTACAGAAGAAAAAATTGATAGTGTTTGTGATGTTTATGTACCAAGTCCAGGAAAATCAACTAGATCAGCAAGTTTCGAATTGGAAATTCCTCAACCGACTGTGTAGAAAATTTTGCGGAAACGTTTGAAAATGACATCTTATAAATTACAGTTAGTGCAAAGTTTAAATAGCAGTGATAAAGTCGTACGTAAAACTGTTTGTCTGGAGATGCAGCATTGTGTTGAAAATGACGACGCATTCTTTAATCGCCTAATTTTCAGTGATGAATGTAATTTTCACATTAGTGGAAAAGTTAATAGACATAATGTTAGAATATGGGGCACAGAAAACCCAAAAATAACTTTACAGCATACACACGATTCCCCTGAAGTAAACGTCTTTTGCGCATTATCTCGTGAAAAGGTTTACGGGCCGTTCTTCTTTCACCAAGTGTCAGTAACCGGAGTAATTTATCTGGACATGTTAAACGAATTGTTAATGCCTCAACTCCAGGAAGATAGTGATAACTTCATTTTTGTACAAGATGGAGCTCCACCTCACTGGCACTTACAGTTCAGAAATTATCTTGAAGAACATCTTCCTAGACGATGGATCGGCCGTGCAAGTGAGGAAAACATTGTGTTTACGCCGTGGCCACCTCGTAGTCCAGACTTAAAGCCCTGCGACTTTTTCTTATGGGGTTATGTAAAAGACAAAGGTTTTGTACCACCGCTTCCTGAAGATATCGATGATCTAAAACAACGTATCGCAAATGCTCTTGCCACAGTTGACCGTTATATGCTTAATCGTGTGTGGGAAGAATTCGACTACCGTGTTGATATCTGTTGTGTTACAAATGGTGCACACATTGAACATCTGTAAATATTGTCACCGGATGGCGACATTTAGTGGCAAGTTAAACCTTTAATTTGTTTGGTGGCCCTGAAAAGGGCCGTTTAAGCGGTGGTCGTCTTGGAGAGGCGTCGGTCGTAGTCGTCGTGGCGGTCGAGGAGCTGGGCGACACGACGTGTCGTCGTCCGGTGGGCGTAAGGCTCGGACGAGGGACCGCTGTGGGCATCGCTCACGTCAGTGGGCGATGACGGTCCGGTCGACGGCTCACATTGACGGGTCGGCGAGCGGAAGCATCATCTTCTCTCTTTCGGGGTCGTCGATTAGTCCTCGCTGGAGTCCGCCAGCCGTGTGCTGTCATGGACGTCTTGTCGATGCTGTCTGGTGGAAGTGAATCCCTCGGTGTCTTGATCGGAATTGAATCTCTCGGCTCAGTGCAGCGCTCTTTATATAGCTGCCGAGAGCGCTGCGGTAGAGGGTGGCTACAGGCTCGGCCTTGATGACAAAGGCCTCTGTCGGTGCGCTGACAAAGGACGGGAGAACTTTTGAAGGCCGGCAACACAGTAGCCTAAATAATTAATTAGATGGGGTGGCGGTGACATTATTTTCAATAAAAACTTAATCAATTCTTCTATATAGCCTAATCATGTAGGCAGGCTAACTAATTACCTTTACTTTTCATAAATACATTTTCTATAAGCCTGCTATCGAAACTGTCTATTCCATTTATAATCACCCTGTACTATTACCTCACCCTAACTTGATCATTTAAACCAAATAAATAAAATTTCTCAATCGGATGTCCATTCATATTCTCTAAGCTTAAACTTTTCAAACTTTACAATCCAACTTTGCCCATATCATACAAGAGCACACCATTATAATACCAGGAACAAGGATCTCTTACTTTTACAAAAGGCCTCTAAAACTTTATACAGAGTGATTTTTACTTTCTCTTGTCTATATGAATATTAAGGAAAAAAAGTATTGTTTTCATGTCAATTTTAAGAAATGGAGTTTTCACCGGATCTACACGTTTTCAGACCCCCTGAACCCAAAAAAACATATTTTTAGCAGTTGTTCTGTGTGAGTGGTGTGAACAGAATATCTCAAGAATTGAAAATCGTACGAAATTGAAACTTAAGTTAGACACCACTAGAAGACCCGACACGAACATTTTCATCAAAATCGGTTAACTGGAAGTAGTAGTTTATTCGTTACATTTTTCATTTTTTTGCGATTTTCTCAAAAACGGCTTCTACGATTTTTTTAAAAGTCGCCTAATTTACTACATTGTTTAATGCTTTACAAGATAGGGTAGGTGCAATGACTGCTGAAATTCTTAAGAAGGTTGTTTTCGCGTAACGAAATTGTTTTTTTTAAGATTGTGACTTTAATATACATTTTACCGCAAAAGTGTATATAATGAAAGTTGTAGAGAATTTTACATCCTACAACTTTTATTTCAAACATTTTTTTGTATAACGCTTAGTTTAACGGTAATTAGCGATTTTCTGTTTTTTTTCTCACGAAAACGTGTGAAAAATCTTTTTTTACGATTTCGGCCTTAATATGCATTTTACGACAACAGTGTATAATATAATAAAATTTATAGGAAATTAAAAGATCTACAATTTTTATTTAGATCATTTTTCTCTACAGAGCTTAGTTTAGCATGAAATTGATTTTCCGTAATTTTAAGCCAAACTGAGGTTGATTTTTATTTTGCGTCATTCACTAATGATTAAAATAAGTTAAAATTTTTTGTGATTAGTTTTTAGTTTATTTCTTGTTTTATTACTTATGTTAGGTTATATTATTCATTATTTGTGTTGGCAAGAGAAAGTCGTGTGTGTTTCACAACCGATTTTTTTTTTTTTATTAACCGAAGTTTTAAAATGGTTTCACATATTACCATATTTTGACTGTTACTGAGGTTTTTATTCATTTTTTCCCAAATCTCTGTTAGTGACAGCTGTTACAATTTGCAAAGAGATAAAAGAGTGTATTATTTTTGCGAACATTCTTTATCTAAGCTGTCATGCCATTTTGTTAGGGCACATTAAAATTATTTCTTTCCTTCCTATTTACCTGTTTCAGAATCCGTAGTGTAAAGTTAAAACTCTTGCGTGAAACACTCACACAACTTTCTCTTGCCAATGCAAATATTTTACAACCTAACATTAGTATTAAAACAGTAAAAATAAACAAAAAACTAACCCCAATGAACATAACCTAATTTTAATCATGAGTGAAAGACGCAGAAAAAATGCTCTAAATAAAAGTTATAGGTATTTTAATTTCCTATAAATTTAATTGTATACACTTTTGTCGTAAAATTCATAGGCTTCTAAGGCCGGAATCTTTAAAAAAAATCGATTTTTACAGGTTTTCGAGAGAAAAAAACATAAAATCGCTAATTACCGCTAAACTAATCGTTATAGAAAAAAATGTTTCAAATAAAAGTTGTAGGATTTTGAATTCTCTACAATTTTTATTATATACATTTTTTCGCTAAAATGCATATTAAAGTCGCAATCTTAAAAAAACAATTTTGTTACGTGAAAACACCTATCCCGAGAATTTCAGCAGACATGGCGCCTACCCTATCTTGTAGTGTAGAGCATAAACAATTTAGTAAATCAGGCGATTTTTAAAAACATCGTAATAGCCGTTTTTGAGAAAATCGTAAAAAAGTGAAAAAATAAAAAAGTGAAAGTGAAAAGCGTAAAAATTAGAAGAATAAACTACTACTTCCGGTTGACCGATTTTGATGAAAATGTTCGTGTCGGGTCTAGTAGTGTCTAACTTAAGTTTCAAGTTCGTCCGATATCCAGTTCTTGAGTTATTCTGTTCACACAGACCAATCGCTAAAAACATGTTTTTGGGTTCAGGGGTCTGAAAACGTGTAGATCCGATAAAAACTCGATATTGAAAAATCGACATGAAAACAATACAATCCTTCTTATATATTCATATAGGCAAAAGAAAGTAAAAATTATTGCTATTCTGAAAAAAATGTATATCAAATTCAACTGTTAATGTAGGCCTACTTATATGCTTATTGGCGGGAATTTTTAAAATTTTCATCTATCATTTTCCATCGTTTGCCCAACCGTCATCATGCGGTCCTGGGTTCGAATCCCATTCAGGCACGGCATATTTTCATATGTTACAAAAAATCATTTCATCCTTCACCGTCTGCATTAGCAGTAATTGCAGAACAGTCGAACGTTAAACAAAAAAAATCCTTTTTATTCTCCTTGTTCTTCACCTTATCCTTCTCCTTCTTGTTCTTCTTCTCACCTCCTTATGTTTCGTCTCCTTCTCCTCCCCTTGTTGTTAGTCTCACCTCCGCCTCCTTCCCTTCTCCTTGTTCTTGTACTCTTGTTTCTCTACCTCCTCCTGCTTATTTTATCCTTTTTTCTCTCTTCCTTGTTCTTCACCTTCTCCATCTCCTCCTTGTTCTTCTTCTCCTCCTTCTTATGTTTCTTCTCCTTCTCCTCCCCTTGTTGTTAGTCTCACCTCCGCCTCCTTCCCTTCTCCTTGTTCTTGTACTCCTCTTTCTCTACCTCCTCCTCCTCCTCCTGCTTATTTTATCCTTTTTCTCTCTTCTTTGGTCTTCACCTTATCCTTCTCCTCCTCTTCCTTATTTTCATCATGCAGTCTTGGGTTTGAATCCCATTCAGGCACGGCATATTTTCATATGTTACAAAAAATCATTTCATCCTTCACCGTCTGCATTAGCAGTAATTACGGAACAGTCGGACGTTAAACCCCCCCCCCAAAAAAAAAAAAAAAAAAAAAAAAAAACGCCCAACCGTCACACGCAGATGTCTGAAACAACAAGAGATACCAACAGACGGTTGTCCAAAAATCTGGTGTGAAACTTTTACCCAATGAAACGTTGATTTTCATTTTGCGTCATTCACTCATGATTAAAATTAGGTTTTGTTTTTCATTTTGCATTGTTTACTCATGATTAAACACACGTAATGTTTCATGCTCATAATAGGCAGGTTGAGTGTTGAATTATTTGCATTCGATCTGTTAGCGCCGCCAGGGCTACAAATGAAAGTTTTGTTTCTTATCACAATTACGCAATTATGACTGAAGCATTTCACTCATTCAATTAGACTGAAGCATTTAACAAAAGAACAGGTAGGCCTATCAGGGCTAATGAGCTCTGTACTCTGCCCATAACAGACTGCAGGTGGAGTGTCAAATTATTTTCACTCAATCTGTTAGTTGCAGGGCTAAAATAAATAGTTCTGATTCTTATCACGTGGTCAGCGAATTAAATGACTGAATCATTTAAGAACAGAATAGGTAGAGGTGTACTGTGACACTAATCAGAGTTATCTCTTCTGAAAGTAATGAATTTCATTATACAGCCAGACCCTGTGGTGAATGAAGTGAAGGTGTCATTTGCAGGGTGGAAAATATGTGCTTTTCAGAGGACCCTGCATGCTGATAAGCATACTTTTCCACTCAGTGAGTTGTGGCAATGGTAAACCACCTCACTCCTTGTTTTACTTACTAAAACCTCTACAGGTTCAAACCAGCTTTTTGGTTGATTACCTAAACAACAACGAGCTGTGAACGTACGCTTTGCCCCCCCCCCCCACCCACTTTATAGCTAGCCAGTTACTTGCCAGCAACGTTGCCAATACTTGCTCTCCTACTTCTGTTATACAGGGTGATTTTTAAATATGGAAACAGTTTTATATTGCGTAACTGAGACGTATTTGGCGAAAGAAGCTTATACGGATCTGCATATTTTTAAAAATCCAACTTTATTTTTGGTTTTGAAATTTTTGTCCGCCATTTTGGATCCGCCATATTGGATTCAACTTTATTTTTTTAAATGGGATGTTGGTCGTGTGATAGCTTGCGTCATTTCAATGTGAAATTTTAAGAAAAAAACAATGGCGCAAACCGTTTTTCAATAGATGCTTTCGTGTTTTAGTTATAAGCATTCAAAGTTGCAATTTTTCGGAAAATTGTGTTAGCAATAAAAAAGGTAGAACGCACTGCATAAACCATTTTATTGCATTTTTCAATCATAAAATATCTAATAACTAAGTTTAAACGGTGGTAAGACATGATAATAATGAGAAAAAAATAATTATAAATATGTTGTACTATTTATTTATAATTATTTTTTTCTCACTATTACACTACGATTTTTTTTAAATCACTTCATTTATTACAACATTTTCTATACTCTAAAAGATAGGGTTAGGCGCCATGCCCGCTGAAATTCTCGGAGAGGCTGTTTTCACGTAAAAGAATTGTTTTTTTAAGATTGCGGCTTTAATATGCATTTAACGCAAAAAGTTATAAATAAAAGTTGTAGAAATTTTAATATCTTACAACTTTTATTCTAATTTTTTTTTATAACGCTCAGTTTAGCGGTAATTAGCGATTTTTTCACAATGTGTAAAAAGAACGATTTGTTCAAGAATTATACGATAAAAGTGTATATAATAAATTATAGAAAATTAACAGATCTACAACTTTTATTCACAACATTTTTCTTTAAAAGCCTAGTTTTGCGTGAAAGAGTAATTTCCATATTTTTAAGTCGAACTGATATTGCTTTTCATTTTTCGTCTTTCACTCATGATTAAAATAAGGTTATGTTTATTGAGGTTAGTTTTTTGTTTATTTTTTAATGTTTTATTAACTAATGTTAGGTTATATTGTTTATTGTTTGCATTGGCAAGAGAAAGTCGTGTGAGTGTTTCGCACCAGATTTTTATGACTTTGATTCACGGGTGATTCGGTCGGGATTTCCGTGAATTTCTTTGGTTCGGATGTGTGTAGGAAGTGATGTAGATGCGCGTCAGTAGGCCTATATGTTTAGCGTAAAGGGATGAAGGGTGCTGTTGTGGGTGGGGGTGGGGGTGAATGTTGTACAGTGGTTGTAAGCGTATCGTTTGAGGGTGGAATTCTGTGATGCCGGCTGGAGACCGTAGCCGAGAATCGAGACTCATTCGGTTGAGAGAACGTGCCAGTGTACTAGTAACTCGACGTTCGTCTTATCGATTGAACGTAGACCGGCGTGCGCATGCGCCACGTCCTTACCCAGGCATAACTGGGTCACCCTACACTCTGAACTCTACACGCCGACCTCGTCGACCCCCAACACCCTGTCCCTCCCTACGTATGTACTCAACTCCCGTTCAAGACCCCAACTCAAGGAACCGTTCCGGTTCCTTTCAACCCTTAAATTACCCTACCACCCTTTAAAAAAAAAACATTAATAGTTTATTTTTACAATCTGCTGTGAAACAATCACACCACTTTCTCTTACCAATATAAATTATGAATAATATAACGTATGTTTAATCATGAGTGAACATTGTAAGATGAAAAACATAACCTTATTTTAATCATGAGTGAACGAACCAAAATGAAAATCAACCTACGTTTGGCTTAATATTACGGAAAATCACTCTTTCACGCTAAACTAAGCTCTGTAGAGAAAAATGCTCCACATAAAAGTTGTAGATCTTTTAATTTTCTATAAATTTAATTATATACACTTTTGTCGTAAAATGCATACTAAGGTTGAAATATTGAAAAATCAATTTTTTACACTTTTTCATGAATAAACAGAAAATTGCTAATTACCGCTAAACTAAGCGTTATACAAAAAAATGTTAGAAATAAAAGTTGTAGGATTTTAAATTCAATATAACTTTTATTATATACATTTTTGCAAGAAAATTCAAATTAAAGCCGCAATCTTTAAAAAATATTATTTTTTACGTAAAAACAGCCTCACCAAGAATTTCAGCAGATATGACCCTATCTTGCAGAGCATAAACAATTTAGTAAACCAGGCGATTTTTAAAAAAATCGTAGGACCCGTTTTTGAGAAAGTCGCAAAACAGTGAAAAATTACACGAATAAATACTATTTCCGGTTGACCGATTTTGATGAAAATGTTCGTGTCGGGTCCGATAGTGGTGTCTAAGTTAAGTTTCAAGTTCGTAAGATATTCCGTTCTTGAGATATTCTGTTCACACACACATGCACACACACACACACACCAATTGCTAAAAACATGTTTTTCGGGTTCAGGGGAATCTGAAAACGTGGAGATCCGGTGAAAACTCGATTTCTTAAAATCGATATGAAAATACTTTCCTTCCTATATATTCATATGGGCAAGAGAAAGTAAAAAAACAGCTTACTACAAACATTTATTTACAGATTAGGAAATATTTCTTAAAACATCATGTTTGAAGTGTAGTATTATACGGGAGTGAAACGTGGGTGATAGGGGCTGTAGAAAAGAAGAAGATAGAAGCTTTTGAAATGTGGTGTTATAGGAAAATGTTAAAGATTAGGTGGGTGGACAAAATAAGTAATTTAGGATTCTTAGGCGAGTGGATGTAAAAAGAAGTATATGGAAGCATCTTACCAGAAGAAGGGATAGGCTAGTGGGGCATATCTTAAGACATCTATCAATAATGGAGGGTAATATTGAGGGAGTAAATTTGTAGGGGGAAGCAAAAGATTAGAATATATAAAGCAAATTACAAAAGATGTAGGGTGTTACAGGTATGTAGATACGAAACGACTTGCGCAAGATAGAACAGCTTAGAGAACTGCATCAAACCAGTCGAGAGAATGACAAAAATAAAGTTTAATCATGAGTAAACAATGTAAAATGAAAAACATAACCTTAGTTTAATCATGAGTGAATGAGGCAAAATGAAAACCACCCTCAGTTTGGCTTAAAAATACGGAAAATCACTCTTTCACACTAAACTAGGCTCTGTGGAGAAAAACGCTTTAAATAAAAGTTGTAGATCTTTTAATTTTCCATAAATTTAATTACTTACACGTATGTCGCAAAATGTATACTTAGGCTGAAATCTTAAAAAATAGATTTTTTACACTTTTTCGTGAAAAAAAAAACCGAAAATTGGTAATTACCGCTAAACTAAGAGTTATACAAACAAATGTTGGAAATAAAAGTTGTAGGATTTTAAATTGTCTACAACTTTTATTGTATACATTTTTGCGCTTAAATGCATATTAAAGCCGCAATCTTAAAAATACAATTCTTTTACGTGAAAACAGCATCTCTGAGAATTTCAGCAGGCATGGCGCCTACCCTATCTTGTAGAGCATAAAACATTTTGTAAATGAGGGGTTTTTAAAAAAATCATAGGCGCCGTTTTTGAGAAATTCGTAAAAAGTGAAAAATTACACGAATAAACTACTACTTCCGGTTGATCGATTAATGAAAATGTTCGGGTCGGGTCCTTTAGTGTCTAACTTAATTTTCAAGTTCGTACGATGTTCCGTTTATTGAGATATTCTGTTCATACACACACACACACACACACACACACACACACACACACGCGCACACACACACACACACACACACACACACACACACACATACACATACACACACGCGCGCGCGCGCACGCACGCACACACACACGCGCGCGCGCACACACACACACACACACACACACACACAGGCCAATCGCTAAAAACATGTTCAGGGTAAACATGGGTTCAGGGTGTCTGAAAACGTGTAGATCCGATGAAAACTTGATTTCTTAAAATCGACATGAAAACAATACTTTCCTTTCTATATATTCCTATAGGCAAGAGAAAGTACAAAATACTAAAAAAAACTGGTGTGAAACACTCACACGACTTTCTTTTACCAATGTAAATAATGAACAATAGGCTACAGGCCTAACCTATTTTTAATCATGAGTAAACAAATTAAAAAATTAAAATATAGCCTAATTACAATCATGAGTGAATGATGCAAAATTAAAATCTACGTCTGTTCGACTTAAAAATACGAGAAATAAGTAATTGCCTCTAAACGAGCCTCAATAAGAAAACATGTTTGAAATAAAAGTTGTAGCTTTTTACTTTCTCTTGCCTATATGAATAAATAGGAAGGAAAGTAAGTTATTGTTTTCATGTCGATTTAAGATATCGAGTTTTTACCGGATGTACACGTTTTCAGACCCCCTGAACCCAAAACGCCTTATTTAATGCATTTTTTCTGCTCTATAAGATAGGGTAAACGCCATGTGTGCTGAAATTTTTGGTGAGGTTGTTTTCTCGTAAAAAAATTGTTGTTTTAAGATTGCGACTTAAATAACATATGCATTTTAGCGAAAAAATGTATAGTAAAAGTTGTAGAGAATTAAAAAACCTACTACCTTTAATTCTAACATTTTTTGTATAACCCTGAGTTTATCGGTAATTAGCGATTTTCTGTTTTTTTTTCTCACGAAAACGTGTAAAAACAGTCGATTTTTAAAGATTTCAGCGATAGAGAGCCTATGTATTTTACGACAAACGTGTCAAAATCAAACTTATAGGAAATTAAAATATCTACAATTTTTATTTAAGCATTTTTCTCTACAGGTCCTAATTTAGCGTGAAAAGAGTGATTTTCCGTATTTTAAGCCAAACTGAGGTTGACTTTCATTTTGCGTTTTTCACTCATGATTAAAATAAGGTTAGGTTTTTTTGTTTATTTCTAATGTTGTATTACTTAGGTTATAGCCTATTGTTAATTATTTTCATTGGCAAGAGAAAGTCGTGTGAGTGTTTTACACTAGTTTTTTTTTTTTGTTATTTCCTATAACTTTGATTTTATACATTTTCGTTTTAAAATGCATTCTAACGCCGTAATCTTAAGAAAACAGAAAAACACTAATTTCCGCTTAATTAAGTTTTGTACAAAAAATGTTTGTAAAAATGTTGTAAATATATATTTTTGTCGAAAAATGCTTAGTAAGGCCGTAATCTCTAAATAATTTCAGGTTTTTAGTGATTTTCATTAAAAAAACACAGAAAATCAGTAATTGTCGCTAAACTAAGCGTTGTACAAAAATATGTTTGAAATAAAAGTTGTAGGGTTTTAAATTTTTTACAACGTTGATTGTATACACTTTTCTCTAAAATGCACAATAAGGCCGCAATCTTAAAACTAATGTTTTACGAGAGCACAGCCTTACCCGATCATGTAGAGCATAAAAACGTAGTACGTAAGGCGTTTCTTTTTTTAAGTCGTAGGTGCCGTTTTTGAGAAAATCGCAAGAGTGAAAAACCGGTTCAAAGGGCCGAACAAAGTGTACGTCCGATGAACTCGTTTTCGAAAAATCGACATGAAAACAATACTTTTCTTCCCTATTATATTCATATACGAGGTGTGGCTATTAAATAACGAGACTGATGTAAAAAAAATTATTTTAATTATACATAATCACTTATTGTCACCTTCAATATACACTCTTTCTCTATCCCTACAAAACTCCATGTGAATTTTCCATTGTTGGAAACAGTGCTGGAACTCATCTTCTGTCAGCTCCTTCAGGACACGTGCCGCTTTCTCTTTTACAGCTTCCACAGACTCAAATCTTTTCCCTTTTAATTCAGATTTCACCTTAGGGAACAGGTAGAAGTCACATAGTGCAAGATCTGGTGAATAAGGTGGATGTTCTAGCACTGAGATGCGGTACTTGGCTAGGAACCTCTTGACAGATAACGTGGAATGAGCTGGCGCATTGTCTTGGTGGAGAACCAATGATTTGTTGTCCGTCCACATTTCGGGGCGTTTTTCCTTACTCGTTGACGTAGTTTAGAAAGTACCTCAAGGTAGTAATATTGATTGATTTTTTGACCTTCAGGAACCCAATGAAGGTACACAATGCCATGGATATCAAAAAAAAATCATCATTGCTTTAATTTTTGACTTACTCATTCGAGCTTTTTTGGCTCTCGGTGAAGTTCGGCTCTTCCAGTGCATGGATTGGCGCTTCGTTTCCGGATCATAAGTAAAAAACCACATTTCATCACATGTTATTATCTTCTACCTGTTCCCTAAGGTGAAATCTGCATTAAAATGGACAAGATTTGAGTCTGTGGAAGCTGTAAAAGAGAAAGCGGCACGTGTCCTGAAGGAACTGACAGAAGATGACTTCCAGCACTGTTTCCAATAATGTAAAATTCGCATGGAGCATTGTAGGGATAGAGAAGGAGTGCATATTGAAGGTGACAATAAGTGATTATGTATAAAATAAAAATAAATTTTTTTACATCAGTCTCGTTATTTAATAGCCACACCTCGTAGAGAAAGAAAACTTTATAATTAATAAACCTGTCGCTTAAATAATTTCATTTATTGACAATCTGAGGGAAAACTAGTTCGATTTGCCGTAAAACATCAAAATTATTATTGCCATTCGATATTTATTTTTAGTGTTATTTTTTGGAAGAGCAAAGCTGACAAATAATTTAAATTGTACTCTAATCAAATTTCTTGTACTTGTCGAGGGGGAATTTCACCCTCTACCAATAAGGGATGTTATAGTAACTGATTTAGAAACGAATCAATTTCCGTTCCTAGTCAAAACGGAAAACTACCTGAACAATACATTTCCGTTCTTCAATAATTTCCTAAAACAAAATGTTGCAACAGAAATCTCATTTCAATACTTTTTAAAAAATGTTTAAACTCTACCAAAATAATCATCTTGAAAATTCATTGTCAATAAAATAAATTTTAAAAATTATTTCCCGAAAAAAGATAATTGTTTTCTAAAATACCGGTTGTCCCACGAAGAGGTTGCTTTTTTGAATTTATATGCCAGACGTGTCGCACACTCTACAGACTGGAAACTTTTCAGTGTTATCATAAATAGATATGTTAAAAATCTGGTGTGAAACACTTACATAACATTCTCTTGCCAGTGGAAATAATTAATATAACCTAATATTAGTAATAAAACATTAGAAATAAATAAATAACTAACCTCAAAAAACATAACCTTATTTTAATCATGAGTGAAAAACGCAAAATGAAAATCGACCTCACTTTGGCTTAAAAATACGGAAAATAACTGTTTCACGCTAAACTAGGCACTGTAGAGAAATATGCTCTAAATAAAAGTTGTAGGTCTTTTTTTTATTTATTTAACGTCGCATCAACTGGTGTGGTCATTAGCGACGACGTTGGGGTGTAACTGTTTACAATGGAGGACGAAATGATTTTTTTTTGTAACGTATGAAAATATGCCGTGCCTGAGTGGGATTCGAACCTAGGACCGCATGATGAGAGGCGAGCACGTTACCAACTGCGCCAATACGGCCGGCTGTAGGTCTTTTACTTTCCTATAAATTTAAATATATACACTTTTGTCGTAAAATGCATACTAAGGCCGAAATTAAGAAAATCGATTTTCCACACGTTTTCGTGATAAAAAACAGAAAATCGCTAATTACAGCTAAACTAAGCGTTATAAAAAAATGTTTGAAATAACAGTTGTAAAATTTTAAATTCTCTACATTTCTTATTTTATAAATTTTTGCGCTAAAATGTATATTAAAGCCGCAATCTTAAGAAAAACAATTATTTACGTGAAAACAGTCTCACCAAGAATTAAAAGTTTAGTTAACCAGGCGATTTTTAAAAAAATTGTAGGACCCGTTTTTGAGAAAATCGCAAAAAAGTAAAAAATGACACGAATAAACTACTACTTCCGGTTGACCGATTTTGATGAAAATGTTCTTGTCGGATCCGGTAGTGGTGTCTAACTTAAGTTTCAAGTTCGTACGAGGTTCCGTTCTTGAGATATTCTGTTCACACACACAGACCCACAGAACACACACAGACCAATCGCTAAAAACATGTTTTGTTGGGTTCAGGGGGTCTGAAAACGTGTAGATCCGGTGAAAACTCGATTTCGAAAAATCGACATGAAAACAGTACTTTCCTTTCTATATATTCATATGGGCAAGAGAAAGTGAAAAAAGTACCCTCGAGTTTCATTTGCTTATGATTAATCAAAACAAAATGTTTTTTTTTAAATTAACATTATTTGTAATCTGTTTTTTAAAAATAAACTATAAACAAAACTTTTGAATTTACAAATGACAAGTTGAGGCCAAGTGATTATCCTGAGTACCTCTCATTATATCAATTATTCATATGTTAAAAGAGAAAATTACTACCTATGTACAAAGATATTTACATTTTACGGTATGGAATACTTTTCACTATAATTTCATATAGGTACATTTAAACTCTTTCAGACAGGTCCCACATATCAGAGTGCGTAGGCCTTTACTTCTTCTGCATTGTTTAGAAGATTTATGGCTAATTCATTTTTGTGACTTTCTAGTCTTGCCCGATATTTTCTATTAAAACGCCTGACTTCGTCCAATACATCAGGAAGGTTGCAATAATGTCATATTTCTGCATTCCTTGCTAACATGGCGCCCTTTTTATAGCCCGAAGAACCTTATTGTGGAACCTTTGAATTACCTCTATGTTACTTCTGCTGGTAGTTCCCCAAAAGTTGAACGCCGTACAACTAAACTGGTTTAAGCAACATTTTGTGAAGCAGCAACTTATTCTGAAGAGAGAGTGAAGAGTTCCTGCCAATCACCCAATACATCCTTTTGTATTACTTTCTCTTGCCTATATGAATATATAGGAAGGAAACTATTGTTTTCATGTTGATTTTTTGAAATCGAGTTACAACCGGATCTTCACGTTTTCAGACCCCAGATTTTTTTAAATTTAATTCATTCCTCTTCATTCTCACATGGGTTTTCCAAGTTAACCTCCTGACAAGATGCATACCTGGTTACTCCACAGCTCATTTTGTGGTATTTGTGTAGTACCTGGTTATACAGCTTGACAGGCGGTTAACTTGGAAAACCCATGTGGAATGAAAGAGGAATGAATTTAATTTAAAAAAATCTGGTGTGAACACTCACACAACTTTCTCTTGCCAATCCAAATCATTTAAACAATATAACGTACCATTAGTAATATAACATTAGAGATAAACAAAAAAAACTCTTAAACAAAAACTTTTAACCTCAGTTTGGCTTAAAAATACGGAAAATCACTCTTCACGCTAAACTAGGCTCGGTAGACACAAATGCTGTAAATAAAAGTTGTAGATCTTTATATTTCCTATAAATTTGATTATATATAGGCTACTTTTGTCGTAAAATGCATACTAAAGGCCGAATCTTAAAAAAATCGATTTTTCACAAGTTTTCGCTAATCGCTAATTACCGCTAAACTAAGCATAATACAAAAAAAAATGTTTGAAATAAAAGTTGTAGGATTTTAAATTCCCTACATTTTTTATTATATAAATTTTTGCTCTAAAATGCATATTTAATCCGTAATATTAAAAAAACAATTTTTTTACGAAAAAAAACAGCCTCGCCCAGAATTTCAGCAAACATGTCGGTTACCCTATCTTGTAGAGCATAACAAAATTAATAAAACCAGGCGATTTTAAAAAAAAATCGTAGTACCAGTTTTTGAGAAAATCGCAAAAAAGTGAAAAATTACACTAATAAAACTACTACTTCCGGTTGACCGATTTTGATGAAAATGTTTGTGTCGGGTCCGGTAGTTGTATGTAACTTAAGTTCGAAGTTTGAAGTTCGTACAATGTTTCGTTCTTGAGATATTCTGTTCACACACACACAGACCAATCGCTAAATTAAAAGATTACTACAACTTTTATTTAGAGCATTTTTCTCTACAGAGCCTAGTTTAGCGTGAAGAGTGATTTTCCGTATTTCTAAGCCAAACTGAGGTCCGTTTTTCATTTTGCGTCTTTCAAAGATGATTAAAATAAGGTTATGTTTTTTGAGTTTAGTTTTTTGTTTATTTCTAATTTTTTAATTACTAATTTTAGGTTTATTGTTAATTATTTGCATTGGCAAGAGAAAGTTTTGTGAGTGTTTCACACCAGATTTTTTTTGTTTTCAAATCGCTAGAAAATGACTAACACACTTCCGTAACAACGACCGAAAACGGCACAACATTTTACACAGCTCAAGGAAAATCAACTCAGTGCCGTATCTATACCGGTGGAGTAGGGGCTACCAACTTCGTGTCAGAAAACAAAATTTCCCATTCTTAGCAAAAAAATTACCAGACATTAACAAATTGGTTTACAGGACTAAAAAGTCTGATTTGAAACACTCGCACGATTTTCTCTTGCCAATGAAAATATTGAATATATATATAACCTAACATTAGAAATAAACAAAAAAAACGGAAAATGAAAATCAACCTCAGTTTGGCTTAAAAATGCGGAAAAATCACTCTTTTACGCTAAATTAGACTCTGTAGAGAAAAATGCTCTTAATAAAAGTTGTAGATCTTGTAATTTCCTATAAATTTGATTATAAATTTTTTACGGAAAAGCATAATAAGACTGAAATCTTTTAAAAAATCTATTTTTTACACGTTTTCGTGGGGGGGGGGGGAAACACATATCAGAGTGCGTACCTAACTAAGCGTTATACAAAAATGTTTGAAATAAAAGTTATAGGATTTTATATTCTCTACAACTTTTATTATATACACTTTTGCGCTAAATGCATATTAAAGTCGCAATCTTAAAAAACATTTTTTTACGAGAAAACACCCTCTCCAAGAATTTCAGCAGACATGGCGCCTACCCTATCTTGTAGAGCATAAAAAATGTAGTAAATGAGGCGATTTAAAAAAAATCTTTGTAGCCGTTTTTGACAAAGTCGCAAAAAAGTGAAAAATGACACGAATAAACTACCACTTCCGGTTGACAGATTTTGATGGAACTGTTCGTGTCGGGTCCGGTAGTTGTATGCAACTTAAGTTTTTAGTTCGTATGATGTTCCGTTCTTGAGATATTCTGTTCACACACGGATACACAGACAAATCGCTAAAAACATGTTTTTTTTTTGGGTTCAGGGGGTCTGAAAACGTGTAGATCCGGTGAAAACTCCATTTCTTAAAATTGACATGAAAACAATACTTTTTTCCCTTAATATTCTTATAGACAAGAGAAAGTAAAAATCACTCTGTATAAAGTTTTAGAGGCCTTTTGTAAAAGTAAGAGATCCTTGTTCCTGGTATTATAATGGTGTGCTCTTGTATGATATGGGCAAAGTTGGATTGTAAAGTTTGAAAAGTTTAAGCTTAGAGAATATGAATGGACATCCGATTGAGAAATTTTATTTATTTGGTTTAAATGATCAAGTTAGGGTGAGGTATAAAAGTGAGGTAATAGTACAGGGTGATTATAACTGAAATAGACAGTTTCGATAGCTTATAGAAAATGTATTTATGAAAAGTAAAGGTAATTAGTTAGCCTGCCTACATGATTAGGCTATATAGAAGAATTGATTAAGTTTTTATTGAAAATAATGTCACCGCCACCCCTTATAATTAATTATTTAGGCTACTGTGTTGCCGGCCTTCAAAAGTTCTCCCGTCCTTTGTCGGCTGCGCACCGACAGAGGCCTTTGTCATCAAGGCCGAGCCAGTAGCCACCCTCTACCGCAGCGCTCTCGGCAGCTATATAAAGAGCGCTGCACTGAACCGAGAGATTCAATTCCGATCAAGACACCGAGGGATTCACTTCCACCAGACAGCATCGACAAGACGTCCACCACGGCACACGGCCACAGGACTCCAGCGAGGACTAATCGACGACCCCGAAAGAGAGAAGATGATGCTTCCGCTCGCCGGCCCTTCAATGTGAGCCGTCGACCGGACCGTCATCGCCCACTGACGTGAGCGATGCCCACAGTGGTCCCTCGTCCCAGCCTTACGCCCATCAGACGACGACACGTCGTGTCGCCCAGCTCCTCGACCGCCACGACGACTACGACCGACGCCTCTCCAAGACGACCACCGCTTAAACGGCCCTTTTCAGGGCCACCAAACAAATTAAAGGTTTAACTTGCCACTAAATGTCGCCATCCGGTGACAATATTTACAGATGTTCAATGTGTGCACCATTTGTAACACGACAGATGTCAACACGGTAGTCGAATTCTTCCCACACACGATTAAGCATATGACGGTCAACTGTGGCAACAGCATTTGCGATACGTTGTTTTAGGTCATCGATATCTACGGGAAGCGGTGGTACAAAACCTTTGTCTTTTACATAACCCCATAAGAAAAAGTCGCAGGGCGTTAAGTCTGGACTACGAGGTGGCCACGGCGTAAACACAATGTTTTCCTCACTTGCACGGCCGATCCATCGTCTAGGAAGATGTTCTTCAAGATAATTTCTGACCTGTAAGTGCCAGTGAGGTGGAGCTCCATCTTGTACAAAAATGAAGTTATCACTATATTCCTGGAGTTGAGGCATTAACCATTCGTTTAACATGTCCAGATAAATTACTCCGGTTACTGACACTTGGTGAAAGAAGAACGGCCCGTAAACCTTTTCATGAGATAATGCGCAAAAGACGTTTACTTTAGGGGAATCCCGTGTATGCTGTAAAGTTATTTTTGGGTTTTCTGTGCCCCATATTCTAACATTATGTCTATTAACTTTTCCACTAATGTAAAAATGACATTCATCACTGAAAATTAGGCGATTAAAGAATGCGTCGTCATTTTCAACACAATGCTGCATCTCCAGACAAACATTTTTACGTACGACTTTATCACTGGTATTTAAACTTTGTACTAACTGCAATTTATAAGATGTCATTTTCAAACGTTTCCGCAAAATTTTCCACACAGTCGGTTGAGGAATTTCCAATTCGAAACTTGCTGATCTAGTTGATTTTCCTGGACTTTGTACATAAACATCACAAACACTATCAATTTGTTCTTCTGTAACAAAAGGTCCTCCAGTACTCTTCCTTTTACACAGACATCTACTGTTTTAAAAATGTTTATACCAGTCAGAGATTGATTGCCGTGTTGGTGGTGGTTTACCGTATCTTGTTCTGAAATAACGTTGCACAACCGTAACCGAGTTTGTTTTGGCTAATTCAACAACACAATAAGCTTTCTCCACTTGAGTAGCGGCCATTTTGCTAGACTGGTCGTTGTAACAGCAGCCAACAACAAAATGCTAGCAACAGTTGTACCATCATAAACTTTAAAAAATTCCCTACAAACCTATATCATTTACTATATTCAAATACACCGGTTTGATGTTTAAGAAGCTGTCGAAAGTGTCTATTTCATTTATAATCACCCTGTATATTGGATTGCAATCTTAGTCAGAGAGTTGGTAACAACTGTGGGGAGTGGGGAGTGGCGAAGATGATGAAGAGATCCTCCGAGAGAGAGCAAACTATAAGGTTAGTAAAGTTGTATACTGTAACAATGGTTAGGTGTAATAAATCGTTTAATCGAAAATGTCTAATATCTCTTTTTGGAAGTCGACCGATATAACCCGAACCCCTAACCGAAATCAACCCTCTCATCCCCTCCCCCCCCTATAGATTCCAACAATTCTCCTTTAAATAGCGGTTAGGTGAAAAGGGGGAATCTAGTAAGCCGTGGTCGCATCGTTGCCTGCCTCTGCCCCTGCCCCTGAGTTCGGAGTCGGCTCCGAATCTAAAGGAAGAGTTGTTTGGCTTTCAGCCAATTCAACTGAGACCTAACCGAATTTCCTTTGCCTTAGTAAGAGCGCGATCATTTAATGTGAAAAACAATTTCCATCGCTTTCCTTTTTATCGTTCTTTAATCCATCTTATTTTTGACACTGTATAAAAACCATAAAAACTAATTTTACTTTCCGATGTTATTTTTTTGTTTTTGTTTTATTTACCCTCAAAGAAAACTTATGACTTAATAACGTCGTTTTAACACTTTGATGAATGCTACGGAAAATTGACTGATTTCACCTAATCATGGTTTTCTTTGTTATCAATTTTTACTTTCTCTTGCCTATCTGAATATATTATAAAAAGAAAAATATTGTTTTCATGTCGATTTTAACAAATCGAGTTTTCACTGGATATACACGTTTTCGGACTTCCTGAACCCACAAAAAAACGTTTTTAGCGATTGGTCTCTGTGTGAACAAAATATCTCAAAAACGAAATATTATACTGCTGAAACTTACAACTTAAATTAGGTACTACTAGAGAACCCGACACAAACATTTTCATCAAAATTGGTCAACCGGAAGTAGTAGTTTATTCGTGTAATTGTTCTTTTTTTTACGATTTTCTCGAAAGCGGCTTTTACAGGTACCGGCAGAAAAAGTGGATGGTTTTGAAATGAATAAAATAAATCAGAAATAACATGTAAAAAAAACTTTATTAATAGATTTGAAACATCATTTTTTTGCCATTTTTTATTAAAACACTTAAATTCTAAAATTCACCCTCATTCTGCACGCATTCATGTAATCGTACTTGGAATTATCCATTGCCTTCACAATCATGTCGTTCGGTATCGCCGCTGTTTCATTTCGAATTGCTAGCTTCAGATCTTCAGTTGTTCGAGGCTTTACGACATACACTTTCGATTTCAAATACCCCCAAAGAAAAAAGTCATATACCGAAAGATCTGGGGAGCGAGTAGGCCATAAAAGGTCACCATTTCTTGAAATCACGTGTTCTGGAAACATTTGTCGTAACACATTTATTGACACTCTGGCAGTGTGAGCAGTAGTGAACATTTGCAGTGTCAACTTCACGATGCTGTAACTCTGGTGCAAGGAAATTATTTAGCGTTTCGACATAACGAATTGAAGTGATGAAAACTGCTCGACCGTTCCCTTCGTAAAAATATGGACCTATCACTCCGAATTTAGCCACTGCGCACCAAACTGTCACACGTTCACAATGAAGTGGTTTTCCGTGTAGGCTACGAGGATTTTCTGCCGCCCAGTACCGGAAATTGTTTTATTTACACAACCAGACCGGTGAAAACTGGCCTCATCTGACATTATGATTATTGAATCGTTAGTTAAAATGTTCAGAATTGATTGTGCACATTCTCTTCGGTTTTGGAAATCATGTTGGCTTAGTTCTTGAACAGTTACAATTTAATACGGATGAAAATGAAGATCCAAACGCAAAATTCTTCGAACACTCCGATCTGATATTCCTAGCACAGCTGTGTAATGTGCAGCAGAGCGACGTGGACTTCTGGCTACTGACAATCGCAAAGCATCTGTGTTTTCGGGAGTACGAACGGTACGTGGACGGCCTGTAGGTTTCCGTTTTAAAGATAAAGCTGTTTCTCTAAAATTGTTAACCCAACGCATTATTGCATTACGACTGGAAACACTACCGTGTCTACTTACTCCAAACTTTGTACGGAACAAACGCTGGGTTTTGACTACCGAGTAACCGTTACTAAAGTAAGTCTCTATGACGAAAGCACGATGTTGTGCGTTCCACGACTCCATTGCAACTGTAATGGCATTGAGCCGGGGAATGAAAGTCATTGACCCGGTTCTCCCCACTCGCATTGTTGTGATGTACAGTCAGATCAAAAACCATCCACTTTTTCTGCCGGTCCCTATGCAATTGTTTTTTTTAAATTTATTTAACGTCGCATCAACTGGTGTGGTCATTAGCGACGACGTTGGGGTGTAACTGTGTGTAATGAGGATGAAATGATTTTTTTTGTAACGTATGAAAATATGCCTTCCCTGAGTGGAATTCGAACCCAGGACCGCATGATGAGAGGCGAGCACGATACCAACTGCGCCAATGCGGCCGGCACAATTGTTTTTTACATCGCCTCATTTTTTACTAAATTTGTTATTTTCTACAAGTTAAGGTAAGAGTCATGTCTGCTGAAATTCTAGGGGATGCTGTGAACTTGTAGAAAAAATTGGGTTTTTTAAGAATGTAGCCTTAATATGCGTTTTAGGGCAAAAGTTTAATATCAAAAATTGTAGAAAATTTATGAACCCACAACTTTTATTTCAAACTTTTCTTTGTAAAACGTTTGGTTTATTGGCAATTTGTGATTTTCTGTTTTTTTCTCACGAAATGTGTGAAAAATTGATTTTTTAAGATTTTGGCCTGAGTATGCATTTTATAACAAACGCGTATATAATTAAATTTATAGAAAATTAAAAGATCTCCAACTTTATTTCAAGCATTTTTCTCTACTGAAATAATTTGTTTTAATTTTTTTTATACGCCTACCGTCTAATTGTTTAATAAAGTCTTTATTTAAAAAAATTTATTTGTTATTTTTCAGTGTATGAAATGTATTTTAGTTGTAAATATAAATGTTTTTTTTTGTCATCAGTCTGTCGACTGGTTTGATGCAGTTCTCCAAGATGTTCTATCTTGCGCAAGTCGTTTCATATCTACATACCTGTAACACCCTACATCTTTTGTCTTTTTGATGAAGTCCCCTCTGATAGTCCTCGCCCGGAGATCCGAATGGAGGACTAGTTTATCTCCGGAATGTTTTACCAGAGAGGACGCCATCATAATTTTTCATATTTTGAAGTTCTTGAAGTTCTTGAAGTTCTCGAAGCTCTTGAAGACCTGCATATTCTAAGTAAGCCTAACCAGAATCATCCATGAAGGAGTTTCCTCACGATATTTCTAGTCAGACAGAAAAAGCTGTAGTTTACTGTTGCTTTCAGCTTTTTAGTTGGCAGACTGAGTGCCCCAAGCCACTGTCTGCCAGGGTGGAATGGTCAGCCCTTCCAGTTCCGTTCACCATGAGACGGTCATCGTGCTGATGAGCGGTCACATGGTTACTAACAGGAGGCCACACAACATGAATGTATGGATAGGACACTAGCCTTCTATCCCCGCTGGTTCCCTTAAGCCTTTTGTAAAAGGAATGAAGGGGTCTCCTTCCAGTTGATGAAAGAAGCCCTTTATAGCCTAAATATGAATTTATTCAGTGATTTTGATGAACAACCCGGTAAATCGACTCCGAATACCGAATAGTGAATAGTTATCGAAAGAAAGACTTTAGGAAATGTAACATTTATTTTCAATGTTACAATTTATTTTAAAAATTAATTTTCCTCTCATTGTTCTAATTGGATTAATTTTTCGTTATCTGCTCTGTCGACGTTAATTAGTTATCTCTTAATTGATTCGCTCTTTTAGGCTTTTGCTTACCGTTCGCTGCCATCTGTTTTATCTGCGGTGCTGGTTCTCCTCCTCTTTGTTGGAGGGGACCCGTGACGTCAAACCGAGTTTTCTTTTTAGGTAAATTTTGCCTGTCTCGTCCTTCTTGCAGCGAAAGGTCATGGCGTTTGACGTGTTTTGCTACTTGTGTCGTTAATGTTTTTTTAAGTCTTTTTCGGGGTGCGTTATGCTGATGTTGGTCTTGACCTTTTTGCTTTCCCGTGTTCCGGTAAGTCTCTCTTTTTTATTTGTAGTTAAAACCTATGGTAGCCGAAAATGTTTAATTTAAAATTTTGTAAATTTTGTAAACCTTTGGGTATTTTAAACCTTATCTTAATTTTTTTTTATATGAACTTTTGAGCCTATGGGATTTGACTACCTTTTTTGGTGTTTTGGGGTAGCCTTCTTCTTTACTAAGTCCTGGTTTTTCTGCTCTTTGCAGGGACCCAGTTTGGGGCAGAATTAAATCTAATTTGGGATGGATCTTTTTCAAGCCCTGACTGAAGCTATTCTGTGCATGAATTAAAGTAATCCGTTTGGGCCAAGTGGCATCCGATATGAATTTGCGTTTCGTAACCCGAAAACTTGTTGTCGGCGATATGATTCTTTTGTAAATAATTATCTTGAAGCCTCCGCATCACAAAATTATATTTTTAATTATAATATAAATTTTAATTGTTACTTTGTATCTTACGATAAAATGTTTTTTTGCTCATTACCATTAATGTGTGCTGGTAAGCATGATACGGTGCGGAGTTAACCGGATTCCATACTCCGGATATTTTTTTATCTTTTGTACTAAATTTTTTATAAAATATAATTATATAAGAAACAAAAATCACTTTTATTTGCATTTGAGTTTTATCCAAAATAGCTTTGTTAAAAAAGTAAAAAAAAAAAATTAAATTCTTATTAAATAAAATAATTAATTTTATAGTATCTGAATTATCATATTTAAAACAAATTGATTTATGATTCCTTACTAAATTAATTTATTGTTCAACTTTATCTATTCGTTATGTAAAAGGCCTATCCTAATTGAAAATTCTAATTATTATTTCTTTTGTAAATATATTTATTATTAATTATCTACCTTTTTATTAAATTTTTTAAACTGGATCCAGTAATAAGTATGTACAATTGCATATATAACTGTATTCTTTCTTGTATTTTGTTTTTTTCTAAAGATTTGGATGATTATTATTATAAAATCATTTATGCGCTTGTATAACTTTCTCCGTTAATGATGAATTTGCTTGTAACCGTAATTTTTAATTACTCTATTTATTTAACATTTTATTAAAATATTCTTAGTAAACTATTTTTCTTGATTTAATTTTGGTATCACATCACTGCAGTCCCTCCTGTTGGAGTTTTTCTGTTACCCCAATGCCAATTTTGTTTGCTGGCGTTTTTTTTGTTTTCGCCCGAACAAAAGGGGTAACAGAAACAAAGTAAAATAATAATCAGTAATGTTAATAAGTTTTTTCAAAATCTAGCTAACAGTCCTGAAGCAAGAACAAAGTGAAATTTCTAATTTTATTTTACTTTCTCTTGCCTGTATGAATATATAGGAAGGAAAGTATTGTTTTCATGTCGATTTTAAGAAATCGAGTTTTCACCGGATCTATACGTTTTCAGACCCCCGAACCCAAACAACATGTTTTTAGCGATTGTCTGTCTGTGTGTGTGTGTGTGTGTGTGTGTGTGTGTGCGTGTGTGTGTGTGTGTGTGTGTGTGTGTGTGTGTTTGTGTGTGTGTGTGTGTGTGTGTGTATGCGAGTGTGTGCGTGCGTTTGTGTGTGTGTGTGTGTGTGTGTGTGTGTGTGTGTGTGTGTGTGTGTGTGAGTGTGTGTGTGTTTGTGTGTGTGTGTGTGTTTGTGTGTGTGTGTGTGTGTGTGTGTGTGTGTGTGTGTGTGTGTGTGTGTGTGTGTGTGTGGAATATCTCAAGAACGGAACGTCGTATGAACTTGATACTTAAAACTTAAGTTAGGTACCATGAGAGGATCCGACATGAACATATTCATCAAAATCGGTCAACCTGAAGTAGTAGTTTATACCTGTAATTTTTCACATATTTACTCAAAAACGGGTCCTACGATTTTTTTTTTTTTAAATCGCCTCATTTACTAAAATTTTTATGCTCTACATGATAGGGTAGACCCAATCTCTGCCAAAATTCTTGGTGAGGCTGATTTTTTCGTAAAAAAATGTTTTTAAGATTGCGACTTAAATATACATACATTTTAACGCAAAAATGTTTTTAATAAAAGGTATAGAAAATTGAAAATCCTACAACTTTTATTTCAAACATTTTTTTGTATAATGCTTAGTGTAGCGGTAATTAGCAATTTTCTGTTTTTTCTCACGAAAACGTGTGAAAAAAACAATTGTTTTAAGATTTCAGCCTTGGTATGAATTTTACGACAAAAATGTATTTAATAAAATTTATAGGCAATTAAAAGATCTACGACTGTTACGTAAAAATTTTTCTCTACAGAGCCTAGTTTAGCGTGAAAGAGTGATTATCCGTATTTTTAAGCCAAACTGAAGTTGATTTTCATTTTGCGTCTTTCACTCATGATTAACATAAGGTTACGTTATTTGGTGTTAGTTTTTTTGTTTATTATTTGATGTTTTATTAGGTTATATTGTTAATTATTTGCTTTGACAAGAGAATTTTTTTTTTTTTTTGGTTTAACGTCCGACTGTTTTGCAAATTGCTGCTAATGCAGACGGTGAAGGATGAAATGAATTTTTGTAATGTATGAAAAAATGCCATGCCCGAGTGGGATTCGAACCCAAGACCGCGTGATGAGAGGCGAGCACGTTACCAACATCGCCAACGCGGCCGGCAAGAGAAAGTTGTGTGAGTGTTTCACACCAGATTTTTTATATTAAGTTATGAATTTTTCTAATAAAGTTAAAAACAATTTGATACTATTAATAAAATTTGATTGGCTGTTGTTGTGATTACAGAAGTTGGAGTATGAATTGGTATTGGTGGAGAGGTAGTCACGTGACGACCTCTCAACCAATTATATCATGCCAATGGTGAGCCAACCAGGACAGAACTTCGCATGCGTTCCAAGTTGCCAAATATTATCGCACTGGACGCTATGCTGTGTTGCGGTCGGAAGAAGGTAAGTTATACATTTTTCATTTGTGCATTATTAAGGCTATAAATCAATTCAGGTACTTTTACTTATATTAAGGGTTCTATCCCTCGGCTATCGTCGAAGACACTGAAGACTAAAAATTATAAATGGTGTACAAACACTTTCTGGCAAACTTAAAGGCGAGGCGACTAGGTCATAACTAATATTTTTATTATTAGTTATTTAATGTTTTAAATCTTCGACAAGTTATTCTTGACTGTTAGGACCCACATGTTGTCTGACGCGGGCCTTGAGCCCGAAGAGGCACCCTGACAAGAGGGCCAGAAATGCACACTCCCCAGGTCGGTCGACCCCCCTCCAACTCGCCCTCGAAATTTTTATATACTTTAACTAGTTTTAATTTCAAGCAAGATGACTGTCGCCGCCGTCACAAAGTTTTATAAGAGTTGTTAGGAACGGCCTCCAGGTGTATGCCTTCCGGCGACCAATTGGAGGGGAGGTGGTGGGAGAAATGCCAGCAAACCATTACCATTTACTTACCTATATGAATATATAGGAAGGAAAGTACAGGGTGATTATAAATGAAATATACACTTTCAGCAGCTTCTTAAACATCGAACTGGTGTATTTGAATATAGCCTAGTAAATGATATAGGTTTGTTGGGAATTTTGTAAAGTTTATGTTGGTACAACTGTTGGTAGCATTTTGTTTTTGGTTGCTGTTACAACGACCAGTCTAGCAAAATGGCTGCTACTCAAGTGGAGAATGTGTTGAAAATGACTACGCATTCTTTAATCGCCTAATTTTCAGTGATGAATGTAATTTTCACATTAGTGGAAAAGTTAATAGACATAATGTTAGAATATGGGGCACAGAAAACCCAAAAACAACTTTTCAGCACACACACGATTCCCCTGAAGTAAACGTCTTTTGCGCATTATCTCGTGAAAAGGTTTACGGGCCGTTCTTCTTTCACCAAGTGTCAGCAACCGGAGTAATTTATCTGGACATGTTAAACGAATGGTTCATGCCTCAACTCCAGGAAGATAGTGATAACTTTTTTTTGTACAAGATGTAGCTCCTCCTCACTGGCACTTACAGTTCAGAAATTATCTTGATGAACGTCTTCCTAGATGATGGATCGGCCGTGCAAGTGAGGAAAACATTGTGTTTACGCCGTGGCCACCTCGTAGTCCAGACTTAACGCCCTGCGACTTTTTCTTATGGGGTTATGATGTAAAAGACAAAGTTTTTGTACCACCGCTTCCCGTAGATATCGATGATCTAAAACAACGTATCGCAAATGCTCTTGCCACAGTTGACCGTTATTTGCTTAATCGTGTGTGGGAAGAATTCGACTACCGTGTTTATAAAGGCCTATGTCGTGTTACAAAATGGTCCACACTATGAATATCTGTAAATATTTTCAATAAAAACTTAATGAATTCTTCTATATAATCATGTAAGTAATTACCTTTACTTTTCAAAAAAAAAAAAAAATCTGGTGTGAAACACTCACACGACTTTCTCTTGCCAATGCAAATAATTAAACATAAAACGTAACATTCGTCATAAAAGCATTAGAAATAAACAGTAAATATGTATGTAAATGATGTAAAATAGTTAAGTCAATAATAGACAAACTTAATTTTTAAAAAATTATTTTTTAATTAAATAAAAAAACGCATGAACATCTATTCATATGTTCAAAAACGCATTTTGAACATTATTGTGACGTGGCTTTTTTTATGGCAACTGTTATTTTTTTTTTTGATGTATGATAATTTATGGTTGTTAAAAATAAACGGTAAGTAATTCATTAATACAATTTAATAAAAAATAATTCAATTTAATTTTGTAATTTAATACAAGTGTTTTCTTTTAAGTATTACATTATTTAAGTTAGTAGAGAGTTTTAACAGATTTTGTCTATTTTTCATGCGTTTTTTTTTATTTAATTAAAAAATAATTCTTTTAAAAATTGCGTTTGTCTATTATTGACTTATTTTACATCATTCTCTTCAGAATTAAATTCTCTACAAGTTTTGTTTAAGAATTTCTTGTGTTTATTATCCATTTAACTAAGTTCATCTGCTTCAAACCTAAAAGAAACTTGTTTTTCGGGACCAAGTTTTGCGTATTTCATCAGATATCTTAAAAATTACTGCAGCTACAGGTCTGAAACCTGTTTTGTTCAATTTTTGTTCATTTTACATACGATACGGTAAAATTTATGCCTAATTTAACGCCCAACTAATATCTGTAGGGCTTTGTTTCAACGGGGTAACTGAAATTCTGACGAAATCTTTCACCCTGTATAACTCGGTAACTAATGATTTTCGGACCTATGTTAATTTGAACATTTTTCTTCTTTTGTTGTGGCGAATCACGCCCTGAATTCTTGGAACCCTTTTTTCAGAACGCTCTGTATATACTCTTTTGCCCAAACAAAAAAATCAAGAAACAATTTTTTTTACGAGAGCACACCATCCTCAAGAATTTCAACACACACACACACACGCACACGCACGAATCGCTAATAACATGTTTTTTTTTGGAATGAAGGAGTCTGAAAACGTGTATGTCCAGTGAAATCTTGATTTTAAAAAATCAACATTGAAACATACTTTCCTTCCTATTTATAGTTCAGCCGTTGTTAGTTTGCTCCTACTGTCAACAAACCAAAACCAGCTACTACAGGGTGCACGCTAGAGCCTGCGACTTTACGGGTGTCGTATTCCTATTAAGTTAACTATTTTTTAAATTATAACTACTTAAAGTACTAAAAACATCAGTCATGATATTATGTACGCCTAACAATTTCATTTATAAAATACTTTTAAAAGTATTTTGTATTTGAATACTTTTGAAAGTATTTGTTGTTACTTTTTAATCAGCGTGTACACATTTTGATATAATGCGCATGCTCAGTGACGTCATTATTTGTTTACATTAGGAGCAAACTTAGAGAGGCTGGACTATATATATAAATTCAAATAGGCAATAGAAAGTAAAAATCACAATTTTATATAGAATTATTTCAATTTTATGTCAATGATTTTAATGTGACGTAGCGATTTGTAATCTCAATACACGTAGGTAGTATGATTGAGCTACGGTTGGAGGAAAGGAGGAAACGTGTAAAAGAAGGGGAACATAAAGAAATAAATTACCAGGTAGGAAGGAAGGAAATTTCGTGGGTAGGATGGGAAAACTAAGGAAAAGGGAGGGAAAAAAGGCGTATATTCAGGATGGAGTGATGATGATGTAAGGATAGGCTGCTGAACAGCTAACCTGGAAAAGATTTTCCGAAAGGGGGTGTCAGATACATCTTACACTAGGGTTTCCACGATTCCATACAACACTTTACTTTCTCTACGTATCAGTTTAAGAAAAAAGTTAACCAAAAAAAAAAAATATTTTTGAAAAAATTTTATTTTATTTTGTTAAGAAAATTTTTCTTAACCGAATTTTTTTTTACTTTCTGGTGCCCTATTTTTACTTTTTCGTGCCTATTTTATGAATATATATATATATATATATAAGAAGGAAAGTATTGTTCACATGTCGATTTCTTGAAATCGAGTTTTCACCGGATATGCACGTTTTCAGACCCCCTGAACTCAAAAAACATGTTTTTAGCTATTGGTTTGTGTGTCAGTGTGTGTGTGTGTGTGTGTGTGTGTGAACAAAATATCTCGAGAACGGAATGTTATAAGAAGTTGAAACTTGTAATATAAATTAGGTACCCATAGAGCAGTGTTTCCCAAACTTTTTAACCTCACGGCGGCTCCCTTGTGATTTTTTAAGGTTACGGCGGCGCCCCTCTACCTTGCTCAGTGGCGGCTGGTGAGGTATTTCGTTGGGGGTTCACACCTTCCAGGGGGTGTCGGCTGGGGGTATGGAATTTTTGAAAATTAAACGTTCAAAAACAGCATTTTAATCGTTTTGAGGCAAAAATTCAAGCTTCAAATAATATGTATTTTCTAGGAAACACTGCTATTTTATAAGCTCTTGGCGGATTTTAAGAATATTATAATTATAAAAACTATATTATAATTATTATGAAAGACAAGTTGGCAGAGGAGAGATTCGAAAAAACACAGGCAAGTTTTATATAGCCTATGAAATTTTAATATGATGTCTTATAAATAATTACAATTCAAACTAAAAATTATTTCATATCCTTTTTTAAATCCGTGGCCTACGGCGCCCCGGGCGCCGCGGCGCACACTTTGGGAAACACAGCCATAGAGGCCCATAGAGAAAAGTTTCATCAAAATCGGTTATCCAGAAGTAGTAGATAGTTTATTCGTGTAATTTTTCACTCTTTTGCGTTTTCTCAAAAACGGCTTTTCGATTTTTTTTAAATCACCTCATTTTAAGGGAAGACTGTACTTTGTATCGCGCCAATGTTAAATTTGCTATTTTTAGGAATATTTTCTCAAGATTGGTAAACGTTGGGGAAATGAAACTTCACTTACTTGTAGTTATCGGGTTGCTCGAGCTACTCACATTTTCCCAAATTAATCCGTTAAACCATAAAGTTAAAATCAGAATAAGGAATAACATAAAATTTTTACAAATTGTTTTTACGGTATTTTACGTATTAATAATTATTGTAGCGTCTGAGGAAGTCATAAACGTGCCGGAATATGTAAATGTACAAGATAAATAACTGGTAAAAATTTCAGCCTGTTATGTTTAATGGTTTCCGAGAAAAATGTACCTAAATGTTAAAAATCTAAATTTACGGGAATAGGCAAAAACACTAAAAGGCATAAATCAAATACAAAATGTACACAAACAAGTAAATGTCCTATCAACATTTGGTTAGAAAGCTGAACCAACAGCTGCGAGTATTAAAAACAGTAATGCAGATATTTTAAAAACTAAAATTCTTTTTGCTCTAATGATCAGTATAAAATTATGAAAAATATTTGTTTTTGATGACACGACAATTTTTCTTGGTAAACCTCCTAAAAACTTAATTTTTTCATTAAAATAATTTTTTTCAAGTAATTTAATGTTTTTGTGGTTGATCTCGGTCTGAACTGAACTATTGAAAAACATAAAGATCCGAAATTGGAAATTTTCAGTTAAAACCATCATACAGTCTCGCCTTAAATGCTCTACAAAATAGAGCAAGTGTCACGTCTGCTGAAATTCCTGGATAGGCTGTACTTCCGTACAAAAAAAAAATTGTTTTAAGATTGCGGTTTTAGTATGCATTTTAACACAAAAGTTTACAATCAAATTTATGGAAAATTATGGAAAACCCTATAACGTTTATTCCAAGCATTTTTCTATACCGAGCCCAGTTTAGAGGCAATTTTCCGTATTTTTAAGTCAAACAGAGGTTGATTTTCATTTTGCGTCATTCACTCATGATTAAAATCAGGTTATCTTTTTCATTTTACATTGTTTACTCATGATTGATTAACCTTAAGGTTACATTGTTCATTGGCAAGAAAAAGTCGTCTTTTTTTTATTAAATCAATATTTTTCACTTAGCTATAGTATAGCTAAAAATTTTGTTGTTAGGCCTATAAGTTTGCACGTGAGATTTCAGTTATTAAAAAAGTTTTTCATCTGAAAATGGAATCCGTCTGTTTAGAGGAAAAAGGCGAATCTCTAAACATCAAAGCAACGCTACCGACTAAAATATTTTTAATTTAATAAGTAATTAACTTAAAAATTTCCAGTAATAATTTGCGAACGAATTTAAAATGCAAACCTAAAAGTTACGACATTCTTGAACTTTAGACCTTGTAAAGAACATCATACCTTTTATACATAAGTATACTTTTTATACTTATATAGGCTTACAAGGTCTGTTCAGAAAATAACGGAAATTTTTAAATTTCGCGGGTTTGGAGAGTCCGATTGACAAGATTTTTACTCTCTCTTGCCTATATGAATATATAGGAAGAAAAGTATTGTTTTCATGTCGATTTTTCGAAACCGAGTTTTCACCGGATCTACACGTTTTCAGACCCCTGAACCCAAAAAACACGTTTTTAGCGATTGGTCTGTGTGTGTGTGTGTGTGTGTGTGCGCGCGCGCGCGCGTGTGTGTGTGTGGGCGCGTGCGTGCGTGCGTGCGTGCGTGTGTGTGTGTGTGTGAACAGAATTTTTCAAAAACACCAATACCGGACCAGACACGAACATTTTCGTAAAAATCGGTCAACCGGAAGTAGTAGTTTATTCGTGTCATTTTTCACTTTTTGCGATTTTCTCAAAAACGGCTCCTACGATGTTTTAAAAATCGCTTCGTTTACCTACTTAATTTTTTATGCTTTACAAGATAGGGTAGCGTCATGTCTGCTGAAATTCTTGGTGAGGCTGTTTTCACGTAAAAAATTGTTTATTTAAGATTACGGCTTTAATATGCATTTTAGCGCAAGAATTTATATAATAAAAGTGATAGAGCATTTAAATTCAACAACTTTTATTTCAAACATTTTTTGTAAAACGCTTAGTTTAGCGTAAATTAGGGATTTTCTGTTTTCTTTCTCACGAAAACATGTGAAAAATCGATTTTTTAAAGATTTCAGCCCGAGTATGAATTATACGACAAAAAAGTATAATAAAAATAAAATATCTACAACTTTTATTTAACAGATTTTTTTCTACAGAGCCTAGTTTAGCGCGAAAGAGTGATTTTGTGTATTTTTAAGCCAAACTGAGGTTGATTTTCATTTTGCGTCTTTCACTCATGACTGAATTAGGTTATGATTAACCTTTCTGCCCATCCTTTCGGCCGAGCTTACGAGTATTGACCCAGTCTATCGACCCCGCCTTTCAACCCAGTCTTTCGACCTAACATATCGACCCCGCCTTTGAACCCAGTCTTTCGACCCAGCCTATCGATCCCGTTTTTCCGCCCAGACTATCGACCCCGCCTTTGAACCCAGTCTTTCGACCCAGCCTATCGATCCCGTTTTTCGACCCAGCATATCGACCCCGCCTTCGAACCCAGTCTTTCGACCCAGCCTATCGATCCCGTTTTTCGACCCCGCCTTTCGACCCAGCATATCGACCCCGCCTTCGAACCCAGGCTTTCGACCCAGCCTATCGATCCCGTTTTGCCGCCCAGACTATCGACCCCGCCTTTGAACCCAGTCTTTCGACCCAGCCTATCGATCCCGTTTTTCCACCCAGACTATCGACCCCGCCTTTGAACCCAGTCTTTCGACCCAGCCTATAGATCCCGTTTTTCGACCCCGCCTTTCGACCCAGCATATCGACCCCGCCTTTGAACCCAATCTTTCGACCCAGCCTATCGATCCCGTTTTTCGACCCAGCCTATCGATCCCGTTTTTCCACCCAGACTAGCGACCCCGCCTTTCAACCCAGTCTATCGACCCAGCCTATCGATCCCGCCTTTGAACCCAGTCTTTCGACCCAGCCTATCGATCCCGTTTTTCCACCCAGACTATCGACCCCGCCTTTGAACCCAGTCTTTCGACCCAGCCTATCGATCCCGCCTTTAAACCCAGTCTTTCGACCCAGCCTTTCGGCTGATTACTTAAACAACAGCAACAGCACTTTGTTATAATTCATATAATTTTACTTCCTTTTTACCTAAAGCTTTACTTGTGTTACGGTAAAATCACAGATTACCGACCGTAGAATCGAAAGAAATAGAAAATTAAAAAAATATCGATTGAGAAATACAAACCGAATGATGACAGCTTTAAATATTACACACTATGTAAAAAGTACGGATAAGTAATAGAAGGCAGTGAACAATTTGTTGGAGTCTTGGAGGAGGGAGTGTTTGCTCGATATGAAATTGCTGTTGACATAACAGCTTACAAGATATTTGAATTTGTTTCATCGCACGATTACTCCGTCAACCGGTAGCCTACTGCTTTAGAGAAATATCAGAATCTGTATATTTATGTAAAAAGAACGGCAAACAGAGCCAACTCGTTTGCTGATCTTGAAACAGATCTACTTATTAAAAGTGTAGGCCTATAATGAAAGTTATAGGAAGTTTAGAATTCTACAACTTTTATTTCAATCATTTTCTTTTACAGAGCCTAATTATTTTCGAACCGAGGTTGATTTTCATTTTGCGTCATTCACCCACGATTAAATTAGGTTATTTTTCTTATTTTACATTGTTTACTCATGATTAAACTATAGGTTGTATAATTCGTCATCTCCATTGGCAGGAGAAAGTCGTGTAAGTGTTTCACACAAGATTTTTTTGTTTTACTTTTTCTTGCAGTATTTGAATACAAAGAGAATTTATAGGAGAGGAAAGTATTGTTTTTATGTCGATAAAAACTTCGCGTCACAAAACTTTCGAAATCGAGTTTTTTTGTGATTGGTCTGTGTGTATGTGTGAATTTGTTTTGTGACGCAAAGTTGGTAGCCTTACTCAACCAGTCTAGATACGGCATTGTGAGTTGATTCTACTTGATCTGAGTAAACATTTGTTAGCTGAGTAAACTTAACTTAAGTTAGATACCGCTAGAGGACCCGACACGAACATTTTCATCAAAATCGGTCAACCGGAAGTAGTAGTTTATTCGTGTCATTTTTCACTTTTTTGCGATTTTTCTTAAAAACGGCTCCTACGATTTTTTTTAAAAATCGTTTCGTTTTGCTTTACAAGATAGGGTAGGCGTAATATCTGTTGAAATTCTTGGAGAGGCTGTTTTCACGTAAAAAAATTATTGATTTTTAAGTTGCGGCTTTAATATGCATTTCAGCGCAAAAATGTATATAATAAAAGTTGTAGAAAATTAAAAATGCTACAACTTTTATTTCCAACATTATTTTCTATAACGGTTAGTTTAGCGGCAATTAGGGAATTTTTGTTTCTTTCTCACGAAAACGTGTAAAAAATAGATTTTTTAAAGGTTTCAGCCTTAGTATGCATTTTACGAGAAAAGTGTATTATCAGATTTGTAGGAAATTAAAAGATCTACAACTTTTATTTAGAGCATTTTTCTCTACAGAGCGTTAAAGAGTGATTTTCCGTATTTTTAAGCCAAACTGAGGTTAATTTTCATTTTTCACTCATGATTAAAATTAGGTTATGTTTATTAAGGTTAGCTTTTTGTTTATTTGTAATTTTTCATTGCTAATGTTAAATTATATTTGCATTGGCAAGAGAAAACTGTGTGAGTGCTTCACACCAGATTTTTTTGAGATTTGGGTTCTGTGTGGTGTAAAGTAAACTGGTTCCTTATGATTGCGGGCGTTAATAATAACTTTCTATTAATTTCGTAGAAAATTTAAAAACCTACAACTTTTAGTTCAAACATTTTTCTACACCGCTTAGTTTAGCGACAATTAGAGATTTTCTGTTTCTTTTACATTAAAATTGGCAAAGAATTGAAATGTTTTGATATTACGACTTTGCTATTCATTTTACAACGAAAGTGTAACGATTAAAGTTATAGAAAATTAAAAAACCTGCAACCTTTTTTTGAAGAATTTTCTTCCACAGAGCCTAGTTTAGCGTCAATTAGTAATTTTTAAGTCGGGGGTTGATTTTTATTTTGCTTCGTGCACTCATGATTAAAATTAGGTTATGTTTTTTACTTTCTCTTGCCTATATGAATAAATAGGAAGGAAAGTATTGTTTTCATGTCGATTTTTCGAAATCGAGTTTTCACCGGATCTATACGTTTTCAGACCCCCTGTGCCAAAACACAGGTTTTTAGCGATTGGTCTGTGTGTGTGTGTGTGTGTGTGTGTGTGTGTGTGTGTGTGTGTGTGTGTGTGTCCGGAAGTAGTAGTTTTTTTCGTGTCATTTTTCACTTTTTTACGATTTTTTTAAAAATAGTTTCGTTTACTAATTTTTTTATGCTCTACATGATAAGGTATGCGTCATGTCTGCTGAAAATCTTAGTGAGGCTAATTTCTCGTAAAAAAACTGTTTTTTTTAAATTACGACTTAAATATGCATTTTAGCGCAAAAATGTATTATAATGAAATAAAAGTAGAAAAATAAAAACACTGCAAATTTTATTTCAAACATTTTTTCGTATAATGCTTAGTTTAGCGGTAATTAGCAATTTCCTTTTTTTCTCACGAAATGGTGTAAAAAAATCGTTTTTTTAAGATTTTCAGCCTTAGTATGCATTTTACGACAAAAGTTACGACATAATCAAATTTATAAAAAATTAAAAGATCTACTAATTTAATTAGAGCATTTTTTTCTACAGAGCCTAGTTTAGCGTGAAAGAGTGATTTTTCGTATTTTTAAGCTAAACTGAGGTTGATTTTCACTTTCCGTCTGTCACTCATGATTAAAATTAGCTTATGTTTATTGAGGTTAGGTTTTTTGTTTATTTCTAATGTTTCATTACTAATGTTAGATTATATTGTTAATTATTTGCATTAGCAAGAGAAATTTGTGTGAGTGTTTCACACCAGATTTTTCATTTTACATTGTTTACTCATTATGATTAATAATGGGTTATATTTTGTTCATGATCTACATTTGCAAGAGAAAGTCGTGTGAGTGTTTAACACCAGATTTTCGATTTAGTTTTTAACTTTGTTATTTCAGTTATCTGGTAAGTATAATTTGACTTATTCCAAGTCGGCGAATTAATAAACTTAACTTGGAACTTGGTAGAAAGTCGTTGCTGCGGAAACTTGGTAACTTTAAAGCTGTTTATGATGAATCTTCCCAAGTTAATAGATTGTGCCTCTTATTGTGGCTTTTCACTCGCTCTACGCGAGTTCTCTTTATTTGAATAGTCGGTTGTACATAAACGAAACTGTCATAAACTTTCCAACGTTATTGATTTTATGGAATTAAAATAAACCTCGGCAAACCAAAGTTAATTTCTCGCTGAACTTTAACCCTTTCAGTGTCGAACAATATTTAAAAGTTTGATCTGAAGCCATTTAATTTAAGCGTAGACTGTACTTTGTATCCCGCCAATGTACATTTTTCATAGAATTGGTTTTTACCCAATCCTATCTTTTGATAGGGGTATTAAACTTTACACACTATCGGTGTCGGGTTTTTCTCGAGCTGCTGACATTTTTTCAATGTAATCTTTAGACTATACGATATTTTTTTAAATTTCGAATAACATAAAATTTTTACAAATTGTTTTCCACGTTTTTTGCGTATTATTTATTTTTTGAGCTTCTGAGGAAGTCATATGTGGATATACAAGATAATTAACTGGTAAAAATTTTAACCCGGTACATTTTTATTGGTTTCTGAGAAAAATTGTACCTTAGTGTTAAAAATCTAAATTTACGGGAAAAGTAAAAAACAAGAAGGCACAAATCAAAAGCAATAGGTACACAAACAACAGTTGTTTAGAAAGCTGAACCAACAGCTGAGAATATTAAAAACCGTTATGCAAATATATTTTTTTATTCCTAATTTGTGTACGTTGCAATCTGTTCAATTTAGAACAATAAGCAACCCCATCACCCAATGAGATGAGGATGATATGTATGACGTGTAAATGAGGTGTAGTCTTGTACAGACCCTGGCCGACCATTCCTGAGATAGTATGGTTAATTGAACCCCAACCATCAAAGTATACCGGTAACCACTGTCTAGTATTCAAAACCGTATAAAAGTAACTATTTTTACCAGGATTTGAACCAGGAACCTTTGTCTCCGAAAATCAGCTGTTAAACAGACTGATTTTAGCGATGACTTTACCTCTAGACCAACCCGGTGGGTTAAGATATTTTAAAAGCTTAATTTTTTCATAAAAAAGTTTTTATGGCGTAATTTAAAGTTTTTCTGGTAGATCTGTGCCTAAACTATTGAAAAAGATAAAAAACCAAAAATCTAAATTTTGAGTTAACACCGTCATGTAATCTCCCCGTTATGGGCAAAAAGAAACCTTAACTGGCTTATTAAATGTACCTAAGTTTTGTAACCGAAAATTTTGTATTTGTTTACTTAATTATCTTCATTTGTTCATTTTAATGTATTTGAATTTTTTTTTAAATTCACATTTTTTTACCGAAATTTTGGTTATCCGTAATGCACTCCGTCCCCTTCATATCGGATAAGGGAGGTTATACTGTATTATGAAATTATCGTTTGATTGTAGACTAGAAACGGAAGATTATGTATATTAGTTTTACGCACAACTATAAATCTAGGGGTTGTACAAAAATTATAGCGCAGTAGAAAGCGATTAAGTGTACAAAACAAAATTGGTACCTATGTTTTAACGCTTGTATATAGGCTACGTTGTAAAAGGTAGTAAATAGTAACGTAATGAATAAAAGAGAGAGTCGGTTGGTGGGGATGAACCCGAGATATGAAAAGGAGTAGGGGGTTGAAACTGGTAGTAGGGGGTTAGATTATAAAGCAATAGTCAGAGTTGTGAATGGGGTATGATCAATATCTCGACTACCCCCCAGTAACGCTATATAAAAGGCACTGGATGAAAAAATAGACGAAGAATTTATTAACGTTAAAAAAAAAACACCGATATTTCACCGTTCTACGAGTCACATTTACAAAAGTCAAACGGCATTTTTCTGATAGATTTTTTAAAAGAATCTAAATATGATGCGCATAAAAAACACATTTACAGTTTTTCTTGTTATTAATATCTGAAATATATATATTCAAAAATCTGGTGTGAAACACTCACACAACTTTCTTTCCCCAATCTAAATAATGAACAATATAATCTAACATAAGTAATAAAACATTAGAAATAACAAAAAAATAACGTCAATAAATTATTACCTAATTTAATCATGAGTGAAAGACGAAAAATGAAAATCAACTTTAGTTTGGCTTAAAAATACAGAAAATCACTCTTTTACGCTAAACTAGGCTCTGTAGAGAAAAATGCTATTAATAAAAGTTAAAAATTTTTTAATTTCCTATAAATTTGATTATACACTTTTGTCGTAAAATGCATGCTAAGCCTAATATTTTTATAAAAATCAATTTTTTTACACGTTTTCGTGGGGAAAAAACAGAAAATTACTAATTACCGCTAAACTAAGCGTTAAAAAAAATGTTTGAAATAAAAGTTGTAGGATTTTAAATTATCTACAACTTTTATTATATACATTTTTGCGTTTAAATGCATATCTATTAAAGCTGCAATCTTTTAAAAGAAACACAACTTTTTACTTAAGTTTTAAGTTTTTATTTCGTTCGATGTTCCGTTCTTAGATATTTTGTTCACACACTCACACGCGCGCGCGCACATACACACACATAGAGCAATCGCTGAAAACACGTTTTTTGCGTTCAGGGGGGTCTAAAAACGTGCACATCCGGTTAAAATTCGACATGAAAGCAATAGGTACTGCCCTTTTCTACATATTCATATAGGGAAAGAGCTAGTAAAACGTTGATTCTTTGTTGAACACCCTGTATAAAGTAATGTAGATTTTTGATTGGACACGATAAATGAATTAGAAAATCTCTCGGGTGTCCCCTTCGGGCATTAGGGCGTTTCTTATTCGTCCGGAATTGACACATATGTAAAAAACCAATTATCAAAATAAATCGTTAAATTTTAAACACAGATTGGAATTATTTTCTGATAATTTCCCGTGAAAATTAAACTAAAAATATATGTTGTGAAATATTCACACGACTTATCCTGCCAATGCAAATAATGAGAAATTTTACCTAACATTAGTAACAAAACATTAGAATTAAACAAAAAACTAACCTCAACAAACATAACCTTATTTTAATCATAAGAGGAAGACGCAAAATGAAAATCTACCTCATTTGGCTTAAAAAAACGGAAAATTACTCTTCACGCTAAACTAGGCTCTGTAGAGAAAAATGCTTTAAATAAAAGTTGTAGATCTTTAATTTCCTATAAAATTGATTACAATTATTTGTCGAAAAATGCATGCTAATGCTGAAATCTAAAAAAAAAAATCGGTTTTTACACGTTTTTGTGAGAAAATGACAGAAAATCGCTAATTACCGCTAAAATAAGCGTTGTATGAAAAAAATGTTTGAAATAAAAGTTGTAGGATCTTAAATTGTCTACAACGTTTACTATATACACTTTTGCGTTAAAATGCATATTAAAGCTGCAATCTTTAAAAAAACAACGTTTTTTACGAGAAAACCTCTCCAAGAATTTTAGCAGACATGGCGCTTACTCTATCCTGTAGTGCGCACAAAATATAGAAAATTAGGTCACTTAAAAAAAATCGTATTAGTCGTTTACGAGAAAATCGCAAAAAAGTCAAAATACACCATTTTTTGTGAAAATCGACGTTATGCTGTTGAAATTCTTGAGGAGGCTGTTGTCTCGAAAAAAAAAGGTTTTTAAGATTTCCGGCCTTAGTATCCATTTACGACTTAAGTGTACAAGGCGTGGCTGTTAAATAACGTGACTGACGTAAAATATTTTGTTTTTATTTTATACATAATCACTTATTGTCACCGTTCAATATACACTCCTTCTCTATCCCTACAACGCTCCATGCGAATTTTCCATTGTTGGAAACAGTGCTGGAAGTCATCTTCTGTCAGCTCCTTCAGGACACGTGCGCTCTCTTTTACAGCTTCCACAGACTCAAATCTTGTCCTTTTTAATGCAGATTTCGCCTCAGGGAACAGGTAGAACAGGTAGAAGATAATAACATGTGATGAAACGTGGTTTTTTACTTAAGATCCGGAAACGAAGTGCCAATCCATGCACTGGAAGAGCCGAACTTCACTGAAAACCAAAAAACTCGAATGAGCAAGTCAAAATTTAAAGCAAATTTAAGCACTGGGTTCCTGAAGGTCAAACAAACAATCAATCAATATTACTACCTTGAGGTACTTTCTAAACTACGTCAAAGAGTAAAGAAAAAACGCCCCAAAATGTGGAAGTACAAATCATGGGTTCTCCACCAAGACAATGGGCCAGCTCATTCTGCATTACCTGTCAAGAGGTTCCTAGCCAAGTACAGCATCTCAGTGTTAGAACATCCACCTTATTCACCATGATCTTGCACCATGTAACTTCTACCTGTTCTCTAATATGAAATCTGCATTAAAAGGGACAAGATTTGAGTCTGTGGAAGTTATGAAAGAGACAGCGGCACGTGTCCTGAAGGAGCTGACAGACGATGACCTTCCAGCACTGTTTCCAACAATGTAAAATTGGCATGGAGCGTTGTACGGATAGAGAAGGAGTGTATATTGAAGGTGACAATAAGTGATTATGTATAAAATTAAAATTTAATGTTTTACAACGTCAGTCTCGTTATTAATAGCCACACCTCGTATAATCAAATTTATGCCCATAAGAGGAAGGGTGGAGTGTGTTAATTATTTGCACTCGATCTGTTCGTTCCAGGGCTACACAACATAGTTCTCCTTCTTATCGCATAGTAACCAAGACTGAACTATTTAAGAACAAAAGAGGAAGAGGTAGAGGTGTACTGTGACACTAATCAGAGTTATCTCCTCTGAAAGTAGTGAATTTCACTATTCAGCCAGACCCTGTGGTGAATGAAGTGAACGTGTCATTTGCAGGATGGAAAGTGGGTGCTTTTCGGAGGGCCTGGCATGCTGATAAGCATACTCTTTCAACTCAGTGAGTTGTGGCAATAGTAAACAACCTTACTCCTCGTTTTTACTTAGTAAAACCTCTACAGGTTCAAACCAGCCTACAGGCTCATCACCTATACAACAACAATGAAATTTATAGGAAATTAAAATACACCTACATATTTTATTTTAAGCATTTTTCTCTACAGAGCCTAGTTCAGCGTCAAAGGGTTATTTTCCGTGTAATATTAAGCCAAACTAACGTTGGTTTTCTTTTTACATCATTCACTCATGATTAAAATCAGGTTATGTTTATGTTTATTTCTAATGTCAGGTCATATTGTTCATTATTTACATTGGCAAGATAAAGTCGTGTGGTTGTTCACACCAGATTGTTTTTTCGATTTTTATGAACAAAATACAAAAAATCATTAATTGACGCTATACTTATCGTTTTAGAACGAAAAGTTTGAAATAATAAAATTTGTTTGTAAAACTTTAGAATTACAGTAGAATCTCGGTAGGCCGGCACCTCCGGTAATCCGGCCCTTAAAATATTTGGCCTAAAAGTATGAAACCTCATCCAGGACAGATTTTGGTAAAAGATTTAAATTGAATTAGGGAAATCAACTCGAGCTAATTACGGCGGATTGATTATAACATGTATGTTTAAGATTTGATTAAAGAAATGAATAAGCAGACCTTAATAATTATTGTTAAATGGAATTATTTTTGGCGTTTTATCCAAAACCCAGAACTGGGCCATACTCCAACTTCATGCTGAATTGACAACGAAACCCCCGAACCGCATTAGGCGATGTCAATAGCCGATAATAATGATGTTTAGTACAATGACTACACAAGTACTCGGCAAACCTTTTTCAATTAGTTTATTTAATTTAAAATCGCATATAAATCAATGCGTATTCAATTGTTGTTTAAATTTATAATTTATAGTTTCAAAATTCCAATACATCCAGTAATCCGGCACCCTCTTGGTCCCGAACAGGCCGGACTACTGAGATTCTACTGTATACATAAACTAATATTACATACAACTACTTTAGCATACATAAAATGCATACTATTAACAATGATTAGACTTGTGTAAACAGTTTGGCGGCCATATTTTATTGTTATTTTCGTTGGGTTTGTTTTTAAGAACATTGTATATTCTTGTCCAAGAAACCAAGCGAACACATTGATGCAACAAGAGTTCGTTTGCGGTGGGGATGCACAGTTCCTGCCCATTGTATGATAGGCAAATGCAATACTTTTACAACAGTACTGCTTTTAGTCGGTTGCTCCTGCTTTGAAACTTTGTATATTGTGTAGATTTCATAAAATACAGTCTAACATATGTTTTTACTGACTCTTGAATATACATACGTATGAATATTTTTATGAGGAAATAAAGTACTGTTTTCATGTCAATTTTTCTAAACCGACTTTTCACCGGTTATAAACTTTTCCGGCCCGTTGCACTTCATTTTTGTTACGTTGCCTACTAATTTACTTCATCAAAATGACATTCAAATTTTAAAATTTATATACCTACAACTTCGATTCCAAAATTTTTGGAAAACTCTTAGTAAGCAATTAATGATTTTCTGTTTTTTCATCAAAAATTTGTAAAAATATGATATTTTTGGACCCGACGCGAACATTTTCGTCAAAATCGGTCAACCGGAAGTATTAGTTTATTAGGGTAATTTTTCACTTTTTTACGATTTTTTTAAAAATCGCCTCATTTACTACATTTTTTATGCTCTAAGAGATAGGGTAGGTGCTATGTCTGTGAAATTCTAAGGAGGCTTTGCTATCGTGGATTTTGTTTTAATATTGCGGCTTTAATTTGCATTTAAGCCCAAAAATGTATACAATAAAAGTTGTAAAGAATTTAAAAACCTACAACTTTTATTTTAAACTTTTTTTGTATAACGCTTAGTTTATCGGCAATTAACGATATCCTTTTTTCTCACGATACCGTGTAAAAAATCGATGTTTTAAAGATTTCAGCCTTAGTATGCATTTTACGACAAAAAAGTATATAATCAAATTTATAGGAAATTAAAAGTTCTACAATTTTTATTTAAGCATTTTTCTCTATAGAGCCTAGTTTAGCGTGAAAGAGTAATTTCCCGTTATCATTAAGCCGAACTAAGGTTGGTTTTAATTTTGCATCATTCACTCATAAAAAATTAGGTTATATTTATTGCGGTTAGCTTTTTTTTATTTTCTAAGGTTTTATTACTAATGTTAGGTTATATTGTTGATTATTTGCATTGGCAAGAGAAAGTTGAGTGAGTGTGTCACGGCAGATTTTTGTGTAGTTTACGAATCTGTAAACCGTTTAATACTTTCTCTTGCAATTTCTGATATCTGGGTGGGAAAATGATGATGTTAATTTTTAAAATTGCCACTAAAAAATCAATTCGATTTGCCGCGCTTAAATTTTATATTTTATGTAACGTGTGATTCGATTGGTGTTGGACAATTAAATTACTGTAAAAACCACAATTAATTCACTGTTTTATAACAACAAAATTCTACCCCAATTCATCAACATAAAGGACGAGTGGGGGAAAACATCCCTTACCCCCTCCCACTCAAACGGTGCCCTGTTATAGGCTACTACGCGTATTACTACTACACAATTCACAGCACCCCCACCCCCCTCACACCCCCTAACCGGCCTGTCTTTCAACAATGTACACTGTTTTGCCGGCCGGGCATCCCTCAACATGGTGCTATCCGTAGACTCTTTGCCTTACTACAGTCTCACTTATAGTAAGTGACGTGCGCGGGTAATCCATCATGTCTACCATTTAAAGGGAAATTTATTACTTGATAATATCCCTTACTGTTTGTAATAATACCGTATTAAATTATCTGAAACGTTATTTTCATTCTATTCCGATCTATGATGTAGAAAGAAAATTTTCATGATAGAGAAAAATTTTAAATAGTCACTTTGAATTCATCATCGCCCCTACAAGCCAAAATTTATGTAGCGTTCGCTCTGCTGAATTGACGAGTAAAATTACATAAAATTTAATCCTCATTCTAATCTGATCTACGATGTTAAAAGAAATCTTCATGTAAGAAAAATTACAAATAGTCACGTTGAATTTATCGTCGCCCCTACAAGCCAAAATTTATTTAGCGGATCGCACTGCTGAAGTGACGAGTAAAATTACATAAAACTTAATCTTCATTTGAATCTCATCTTCGATGTTAAAAGAAAATCTTCATGTAAGAAAAATTACAAATAGTCACGTTGAATTTATCATCGCCCCTTCAAGCCAAAATTGATGTAGCGTTCGCACTGGTGAAGTGACGAGTAAAATTACATAAAACTTAATCTCATTCTATTCTGATCTAGATGTTGTAAGAAAATCTTCATGAAAGAACAAATTACAAATAGTCACGTTGAATTTATCGTCCCCCCTACAAGCCAAAATTTATGTAGCGTTCGCACAGCTGAAGTGACGAGTAAAATTACATAAAATTCCATCTTCATTCTAATCTGATTTACGATGTTAAAAGAAAATCTTCATGTAGAGAAAAATTTTAAATAGTCACCTTGAATTTATCGTCGCCTCTACAAGTCAAAATTTTTGTAGCGGCGTGTAACAGTAAGTAGAATTATATAAAACATAATAATCATTCTTTTCTGATTTATGATGTCGAAAAAAATCTCATATAGAGAAAATGTTTAAATAATCATTCTGAGTTTATCGTTACCATTTATCGCCCCTACAAGCCAAAATATATGTATATAATTCTTTCTTGAGTAGCTACAAACTACCGGACTGATTGACCTAACAAGTTTTACTTTCTCTTGACCTATATAAATGTAATATAGGGAAAGAAAGTATTGTTTCATGACAATTTTTCGAAATCAAGTTCACCGGATATACATCTTTTCAACCCCGTTGTTGTTTAGGTGACCAGCCGAAAGGGTTGTTTGAACCTCTAGAGGCTTTACTAAGTAAAACGAGGAGTGAGGTGGTTTACCATTGCCTTCCTTACTGAGTTGAAAAGTATGCTTATCATCATGCCAGGCCCTCTGAAAATCATCTTCCTCCATACCTTCAAATGACACCTTCACTTCATTCACCACACACCACAGGGTCTACCTGTATAATGAAATAAGAGATAACAGTGACTAGTGTCTTTTACATCTGCACCTGTTCTTTTGTTAAATACTTCGTCATATAATTTGGCTGACCATGTGGTAAGAAACAGAACTATTTTTTGTAGCCCTGGAACCAACAGATCGTGTGCAAATAATTTAACACTCCACCGGCCTGTTATGGGCAATAAAATTACATAAAATTTAATCTTCATTCTTTTCTGATTTAGGATGTTGAAAGAAAATCTTCCTGATAGAGAAAAATTTTAATTAATCACGTTGAATTTATCAACACCATTTATCGCCCCTAAAAGCCAAAATTTATGTATATAATTCGTTTTAGAGCACCAATTATTATTGAACTAATTGACTTAACAAATTTTAATTTCTCTTGCACTATGTAAATTTATACATTAGAAAAGTATTAATTTCTAATTGATTTTTTCAAAACGAGTTTTCACCGGAATGTACACATTTTCAGAATCCTTAAGTCCAAAAAATAAGTTTTTAGCGATTCATCTGTGTGGGTGTATGAACAAAATGTCTCAAGACGGAATAGCGTACGAAGTTTAAATTTGGAACTTAAGCTACATAATATTAAAAGATCTGACACGAATATTTTCATCAAAATCTATAGGTGTATGTGTGCGTGTGCGTGTGTGTGTGTGTGTGTGTGTGTGTGTGTGTGTGTGTTGAAACTTAAATTACATACCACTACCGGACCCGACACGAACATTTTCAACAAAATCGGTCAACCAAAAGCAGTAGGTTATTCGTGTAATTTTTCACTTTTTGTGATTTTTTTAAAACTGGTCGTACGATTTTTTTAAAAATCGGCCAGTTTACTAAATTTTTTATTCTCTACAAGGTAGGGTAGGGGCCATGTTTGCTGAAACTCTTGGTGAGGCTGTTTTCACGTAAAAAATTGTTTTTTTAAGTTTACGGCTTTAATAAGAATTTTAGCGCAAAAATTTATAGAAAATGTAGAGAATTTAAAATCCTACAAATTTTATTTGTAACATTTTTTTTGTATAACGCTTAGTTTAGCGGTATTTAGCAATTGTCTGTTTTTTCTCGCGAAAACGTGTGAAAAATCGATTTTTTTTAAGATTTCAGCCTTAGTATGCATTTTACGACAAAAGTGTATATAATCAAATTTATAGAACATAAAACGATCTACAACTTTTATTTAAAGCATTTTTTTCTACAGAGCCTAGTTTAGCGTGAACGAGTGATTTGACGTATTTTTAAGCCAAACTGAGGTTGATTTTCATTTTGCGTCCTTCACTCATGATTAAAATAAGGTTATGTTTATTGAGGTAATGTTTTTGTTAATTTCTAATGTTTTATTACTAGTGTTAGGTTATATTGGTCATTATTTACATTGGCAAGAGAAAGTTGTGTGAGTGTTTCACACCAGATTTTTATTATATTAAATGTATTAAAATCGTACGAAAATATACACATGTTTATTTATATATGTGCATAATAAATGGCAAAAGTCATTTTAATAATATTTTAGGTGAAATTTACTTTCTGATGACGTAACTGTACGGTATAAGTGACGTATTTATGGGTGTTACAGATTTGGAATTGTAATAATAAATTTGGTTTCCAGCCCACCGCATTGTCTATACGTAAATTCACTTATAATTAAACGACAACGCAATCTGGGGGACGGGTGTGACATTATCTTAACGTAAGGACACCTACATATTTATTATTACTTTCTCTTGCCTATATGAATATTAATGGAAGGAAAGTATTGTTTTCATATCGATTTTTCAAAATCGAGTTTTCATCGGATCTACACGTTTTCAGACCCCCTGAACCCAAAAAACATTTTTTTAGCGATTGGTCTGTGTGTGTGTGTGTGTGCAAAATATCTCAAGAACCGAACATCGTAAAAGCTTGAAACTTGAAACTTAAGTTACATACCACTACCGGACCCGACTCAAACATTTTCATCATAATCGGTCAACCGGAAGTAGTAGTTTATTCGTGTCATTTTTCTCTTTTTTGCGATTTTCTCAAAAACTCGTCCTTTTTTTTTAAAGTGTCTGGTTTACTAAATTTTTTATGCTCCACAAGATAGGGTGGGCGCCATGTTTGCTGAAATTCTCGGTGAGGCTGTTTTGACGTAATGAAATTGTTTTTTAAGATTACGGCTTTAATATGCATTTTAGCGCAAAACTGTATGTAATAAAAGTTGTAGAGAATTTAAAATTCTACAACTTTTATTTCTAACATTTTTTTGTATAATGCTTAGTTTAGCAGTAATTAGTGATTTTCTGTTTTTTCTCACGAAAACGTGTGAAAATTGATTTTATTTTTAGATTTCGGCCTTAGTATGCATTTTACGACAAAAGTGTATACAATCAAATTTATAGAACATAAAACGATCTACAACTTTTATTTAAAGCATTTTTTTCTACAGTCTAGTTTAGCGTGAAAGAGTGATTTTTCCGTAGTTTTAAGCCAAGAAGGTAGATTTTCATTTTCCGTCTTTTACTCATGATTAAAATAAGGTTATGTTTTTTGAGGTGAGTATTTTTGTTTATTTCTAATTTTTTATTACTCATGTTAGGTTTATTGTAAATTATTTGCATTGGCAAGAGAAAGTTGTGTGAGTGTTTCTCACCAGATTTTTTTTTAAATTTGTAGAAAATTTAATTCTGAAAAGATTAATTTGAATTACTCAAAAAAAAAAGAATAATAGATATTGAAATTTCGCTTTATTTAAAATCAAAATAGACGCACAATCCTTTCAAAATTAAATTTTTTGCAAATTTATTTAAGAAAAAATACACCTTTATTTACCATTTATGGAAGTAATCGTACGTTAAACACAAAAATGAGTTATTTCTTTGCACCAATTCTTGTGTTTTACGTAAGATATCTCTGAAAGTATTGCATTTACAGCTCTGGAACCATTTATTCAATTTTTCAGATTAAAAAACATAAGAAACAATCGTATTTGTATCTTTGTAACTACGTTTAACATTTTTATACGGCCTTACTTCACCGAGGGTACAGAGTTGTAGGTGAAATGTTTCGCTAGCCGTAACTCGCTAACTAAGCGTTTTCAGGCATATGTTTATATGAACTTTTTTTCTTATTTTTAGCTATAGAATGAGATCTCAAGAGATTACCGTATAGTTTTGAATTACCCTATATAAGTTACTGTTCATCAAAATTGGTCCAATTTTAACACCGGCAAGAGAAATTTGTGTGAGTGTTTACACAACAGATTTTTAAAGATTTTAATATAACATTTTTTTTAGTACTTTGTGAAAACAAGTAAGAAAGAGGGTTTGCGAATAAATCTGTTTTCATTTCGGTTGGTAGAGTTGAAAATAAGGTAAATCTAACAGTGAACTTAGATTAGCTTAAAAAATTTAACATTTTTATTTTCTCTCTCTCTAAAGTAAAACAGAATGCCATATTTTATTAAAACAGAACTGAATTCACATATTTATGAAATTCTTACTTTTCCGCAACTCTCTTATTAAATGAAAAATTATTGCTGTGAAATATCTGTAAAAAGATCTCTCGTTGCATCATTATTTGAAGTGCCTTTTGGTTGTAGTACTTAAATTAATTTTTACTTTCTCTTGCCTATATGAATATATAGGAAGGAAAGTATTGTTTTCATGCCGATCACAACAAATACACTCTTCACTGGATCTACACGTTTTCAGACCCCCTGAATCCAAAAAACATGTTTTTAGCGATTGTTCTTTGTGTGTATGAACACAATATATCAAGAACGGAACATCGTACAAACTTGAAACTTAAAACTTAAATTAGATACTACTACCGGACTCGACCCGAACATTTTCATCAAAATCGGTCAACCGGAATTAGTAGTTTATTCATGTCATTTTTCACTTTTTTCAATTTTCTCAAAAACGGCTTCTACGATTTTTTTAAAAATCGCCTCATTTAGGCTAATAAAATCCTACAACTTTTTTTTAAACATTCTTTTGTATAACGCTTAGTTTAGCGGTAATTAGCGATTTTCGGTTTTTTCTCACGAAAACGTGTAAAAAAAATTATTTTTTTAAGATTTCAGTCTTAGTATGCATTTTATGACAAAAGTGTATACAATCAATTTATAGGAAATTAAAAGATCTACAACTTTTATTTAAAGCATTTTTCTCTACAGAGCCTGGTTTAGCGTGAGAGAGGATTTTCCGTATTTTGAACCCAAACTGAGGTTGGTTTTCATTTTGCGTCTTTCACTCATAATTAAATTATGTGTTGTTTATTGAGGTTAGTTTTTCGTTGATTTTTAATGTTCGGTTCATTATTTGTATTGGCAAGAGAAAGTTGTGTGAGTGTTTCACACCAGATGTTTTTTTTTACTTTCTCTTGCCTATATGAATATATAGGAAGGAAATTGCCCATAACAGGCAGGTGGAGTGTTAAATTAATTGCACTCAATCTGTTAATTGCAGGGCTAAAAAAAATAGTTCTGTTTCTTATCACATAGTCAGCCAATTATATTACTAAACTATTTAAGAACAGAAGAGGTAGAGGTGGAAAAGACACTAATTAAAGTTATCTACTCTGAGAGTAATGAATTTCACTATACAGCCAGACCTTGTGGTGAATGAAGTGAATGTGTCATTTGCAGGGTGGAAAGTGGGTGCTTTTCAGAGGGCTCGGCATGCTGATAAGCATACTCTTTCAACTCAGTGAGTTGTGGCAATGGTAAACCACCTCACTCCTCGTTTTTACTTAGTAAAACCTCTAGAGGTTCAAACCAGCCTTTTGGCTGTTGACCTAAACAAAAGAAAAGTATTTTTTCATGTCTATTTTAAGAAATCGAGTTTTGTGTATGTGCGCGCGTGTGTGTGTGCGTGTGCGCGCGCGTAAACAAAATATCTCAAGAACGGCACATAGTAAGAAGTTGAAACTTAAGTTAGATACCACTAGAGGACCGAACACGAACATTTTCATCAAAATGAGTCCACCGGGAGTAGTAGTTTATTCGTGTAATTTTTCACTTTTTTACATTTCTCTCAAAAACGGCTCCAACGTTTTTTTTAAAAAATAGCCTCATCGAATCCATTTTTTATTCTCTACAAGGTTGATTAATGTTAAATTGCGTTAACCCTTCATAGGTCCTTGGTAAGTATACTTACCAGTGGCAATAAGGTCGATTTTATTAAACAATAAGCTATGCAGTTGAACCTTATTGGCATTTTATGATTTTATAGATGTTCTCTGGTAAGTAGGCTATCCTACCAGCGTACGCTACCATGTTGTTTTGTTGTAACTTTTGTACAGTACTTGGAAAATTCCAGTTTTTTACGGGAAACCAAGCATTCATGGTGATAGAAAGTTAAGATAACTTATTCGCCACATTTTTCTGTTATAGGGCTATAGGGCTATAGGGCTACAAGGTATTTTATTAAGCATTCTTATCGCTAAATATTATGCGATCCCCATTTCAATAAACATTTTTTGGTGAGTATTCTTACCATGGCTTGACATTAAAAAAAAATCTGGTGTGAAACACTCACACAACTTTCTCTTGCCAATGCAAATAATTAACAATATAACCTAACATTAGTAGTAAAACATTAGAAATAAACAAACAAACTAACCTCAAAAAATATAACCTTATTTTAATCATGACTGAAAGACGCAAAATGAAAATCGAACTCAGTTCGGCTTAAAAATACGGAAAATCACTCTTTCACACTAAACTAGGCTCTGTAGAGAAAAATGATATAAATAAAAGTTGTAGATATTTAAATTTCCTATAAAATTAATTATACACTTTTGTCGTAAAATGCATACTAAGGCCGAAATCTTAAAAAAAAAATTCACATGTTTTCGTGAAAAAAAGAAAATTGCTAATTACTGCTAAACTAAGCGTTATACAAAAAAATGTTTGAAATAAGAGTTGTAGGTTTTTAAATTCTCTGCAACATTCATACATAAGTTTTTGCGCTAAAATTTATAATGAAGCCGTAATCTTAAAAAAACTATTATTTCTTTACGTAAAAACAGCCTCACCGAGAATTTCAGCAAACATGGCGTCTATCTATCTGGCGTCCCTATCTTGTAGAGCATAAAAATGAGTAAACCAGGTGATTTAAAAAAAAAATCGTAGGACCAGTTTTTGAGAAAATCGCAAAAAAGTGAAAAATTATACGAATAAAGTACTACTTCCGGTTGACCGATTTTAATAAAAATTTTCGTGTCGGGTCCGGTAAGGGTATGTAACTTAAGTTTCAAGTTTGAAGTTCGTACGATGTTCCGTTCTTGAGATATTCTGTTCACGCACACACACACACACACACACACAGAGACCAATCGCTAAAAACATGTTTTTTGGGTTCAGGGGGTCTAAAAACGTATAGATCCAGTGAAGAGTGTATTTGTTAAAATCGACATGAAAACAATACTTTCCTTCCTATAGGCCTATATTCATATAGCCAAGAGAAAGTAAAAAAAGAAATATCTTACTGTTGTTCTGGCACTAGAAATACATTATTCAAGTCCCTATAAAACAAAATTTAATATTTTACATGTATATTTTTCTCTATAAAGCATAGGTCATTATAGGGCATTATACTGCCCTATAAAGGGTTAACTGTATGTTAAATTGCGGCCTTAATAATATGCATTTTAAGTAAACGTGTTTGTCTCTTTTACTACTTAGATTGATGTGTGACAATCAATTAAAACTTGATACGTTTGAGCCGTGCTCATCTGACACCCGGTTGCATCGGAACCCCAAACGTGTATACACATAGGCTATAGGTCTAATAAAAGTTGTAGACAAATTAAAACTTTACAACTTTTATGCAAACATTTCTTTGTATAACGCTTAGTTTAGCGGTAATTAGTGATTGTTTGTTTTTCATGAAAATCAGTAAAAAATGGGTTGTAAAGATTTTAACCTTAGTATCCATTTAAGAGAGGAGTCTACCCAAAAAAAAAAATTTTCTTTTAAGTAGTAGGAAGCTCATATTTTAAAAATTCATTAAGGACATAAAGAAGAATGTTTTCCCAAATTTTCACAATTCTATCACCCCCACAACCCCTCCCATTAGGGGGAGGAGTGAAAATTCAGTGCTTTATGAAAAAAATCATATCTCAGTTGTAACTTGTCCAATCTAATTGATTTAAAAACAGAAAGAAAGAGCATAAAATTTTCTAGTGACCCTGGTATTGACTATAAGATACATTATCTAAGAATATTTTTAATAATTTTAAATTTTTTTCATAAAATATTTGTTTGCTTTTTCAACTTTTTAACTCCAAAGAAAATTATCTGATACAAGTTGTATTATAATAATACCGAGAGGTCTCTAGAGTAGAATTTGCTGAATCAGTGGGGGAAAAAATGTTTTATTTATCTTAATTATTATTAGACCTATAACTAAAGATATGATTTTTCTAGAGTTTATGAAACAACAAAATTACAGTTTTCGGAAATGAGCAATCCAATTTACCAATTCATATCGAAATATGTAAATAAATACAAACAAATATGTTAAATAGGGAAAGTTTGAAAACGAATGTTTTGTATGAGAGTGATAGAACAATAATTGTTCTCCCAGCATGCATCACTCATTCATTATACCTCCTCACCCGTACCTTTCACCCCCCCCCCCAACTACACTCAGCTTGCAACCGCACAATACAACCGAATATCAACTCACAACACTAAAAATCACACTTCATAAACGAATATACTATGCACTGATATAGTTACATGAGTCACGACTTTGCCTTTGGTTTTAACGAGGGTAAAAGGGGGAAAACATCAGTGCGCATGCGCGACTGCTTTAGTATCAGTTCACCAACACAGTAACGTAAACTACACCCAGAGCATATACAGCTGTGATATCGCGGAACCTTTTGTAGGTTAACTGTACGAATATAACTGTTTGTTATCGTAAACGAAAATGTTGGTTTCTCGAAAACGCGTTTGAACTTTTCACACTGCTGAATGAAATCTAATACGCAGTGTAATAAAATGCAGTGAAGTTGAAACTAAACAAAAATACCTTTCCGTGCCTCTTTGAGCGAGCGGCTAACTAATATCATGTTTCTTTTTCCACAATTTATAATATAGGGTGATTCAAAAAGAGCGCCGGTTTTTAAACGGCTGGTAAATTTTTGTTTATCGGTTGGCAACATTGTTTGACCTCATTTCTATTTCGGAGAACATTCCGATTGACGATTCAGTTGTAGTTTCTCTTGTTCGCAGTGTAGTACTCTCGCAGTCTGTGTCTAACCATGGAGAAGTTTACTATTGCGCAACGAATGTTAATCGTCAAAACATTTTACCAGAGTGGAGAGAGTTATGCGGCTACTGTCAGGCGACTTCGCGGTACTCTAGGACGTATGAAGCACCGAATGAATCAACAGTTCGCAGGCTCATGAAAAAGTTTTTTGAGACGGGTTCAACAGTCGATCTTAAAAATTCTGGACGTCGTCGTTCTGGCCGAACTGAGCAGAACGTTGCGTTGGTTTGTGACAGTGTGGCTGTTAGCCCAGCAAAATCAATACGTCGCCGTTCTCAACAATTGGGTTTAAGATGTTCTTCTGTACGGAGAATTCTTCGGTACGATCTCCAATATCACCCGTATAAAATTCAGTTGACGCAACATTTGAAACTGGCAGACCACCAGAAGAGACGACAGTTTGTTGACTGGGTATTGAGAAAACGGCAGGATGATGACACCTTCGCAAACAAAATCATTTTCAGTGATGAGGCGCACTTCCACTTAAACGGTTTTGTTAATAAAGAGAACTGCCGTATGTGGGGTTTAGAAAACCCCACATACGGAAACTTGTCCCACATAGTCGAAACTTGTCGTGCAGTAATATCCAATTTCATGGACAGAGTTGATGCGTGCCAGCGCAGTAGAGGAGGACACATGCATGACATCATTTTTCATACATAAAATCGGAAGGTAAGATGAACTTGTTGATGTATTTATTTTCAGTTTTTCAATAAAATAAATCTCTTAATTTGATATATCAAAACTGGCGCTCTTTTTGAATCACCCTATATAAAGAAGGAAGTTAAAGACAGTGAAGAAGATAATTCTTCATCAACAGTTTTTTTTTGACATTTGGTAAAAAAAAGAAAACAATTATATCAATAAGAAAGTGATGCTAACACGTGAAACGTTATTACCGGTTTATAAAGAAAGGGAAAATTTTAGTTGGAAATTTTGTACGTTGAGAAAAAATTTAAAGGAAATGGGGTTTAGGTGGAAAAAGTGTCAGTCACAACGAAGTATACAAGATGTGGCTATTAAATAACGAGACTGATTTAATTTAAATTTAATTTTAATTTTATACATAACTTATATGTACTTATACACTTATTGTCACCTTCAATATACACTCCTTCTCCATCCTTGCAACGCTCCATGCGAATTTTCCGTTGTTGGAAACTGTGCTGGAAGTCATCTTCTGTCAGCTCCTTCAGGACACGGGCCGCTTTCTCTTTTACAGTTTCCACAGACTCAAATCTTGTCCCTTTTAATGCAGATTTTACCTTAGGGAACAGGTAGAAGTCACATGGTGAATAAGGTGGGATGTTCTAACACTGAGATGCTGTAGTTTACTTGGTGTCAGTACGAACATTTCTGCAAGCTTCATTTTAAACATTTTTGAGGGGCACGTGTCCTGAAGGAGCTGACAGAAGATGACTTCCAGCACTGTTTCCAACAATGGAAAATTTGCATGGAGTGTTGTTGTAGGGATAGAGAAGGAGTGTATATTAAAGGTGACAATAAGTGATTATGTATAAAATTAAAATTAAGTTTTTTACAACGTCAGTCTCGTTATTTAATAGCTACACCTCGTATTAATTGAAAAGCAACATGTGGTTAACTATAGGTGCAAAATTGCACGGTAGTATCACATAGTGTCTTACTGTTGAGGTTGGCTGCACTGTTAGATTTCTCTTCCCTTCCTCAGAGCCCATCCATACGGAAAAGGCGTTCTCGTGACTCACAATCTATACAAACTTGGCAAATATTATTTTTTATGACGAAATTGAATTCAGACGTCTTTGACAAAGACGTGAGTGATAGTAGAGAGATTTCCATCGAGGCTGGAACTAATAAAATGTATACAGTAAAACCTCTCTAATTCGTCACTCTCTAATTCATCACCTTCTATAATTCGTCAGCCCTCCCCAGTTCAACCATTGTGTGTGTGTGTGTCTGCGATACGTGTTTGCGCCGTAGTCACGTATCAACGCTGCTGATGACTAATAGCCTCCTGTTTACACTGTTAATCTTTAGTAATATATATTTACAAGGAAAACATCCTGTGCAAGTTGTATTGTACTAACGAACTTGGGTATGAGATTTTAAGTGACAAAGAAATTGTGGCCTACGTTCAAAACAAAGATTCACCTGTTGAGGAAGATAGCAACGAAGAATATGTTTCAAGCCGTGAAAATATTGGTACTAATCGAGAAATAGAAGGAATGCTGACGAAGTGCATCGAATGGTATGAAAGACAGAAAGAAGCAGAGTTATCAAAATTAATTGTAATACGACAAATTCGCCAGTTGGCTGTGGAAAAAGAAAAGAACTCGTTGGTACAAAAGAAGATAACCCACTTTTTCAAGAAATAAATTTGGCATTTTACATACATATTAGTATAATTAAGTAACGTTTTCTAAATTTTAATGTGATTTTTTTGTAGTGTTAAGTGATACATAGTTAAAGATTCGTTTCATCGATTTTGCAAATTTATACTTTTTCGATTGTAATTTTATATTCGGTAACGTGTACTGTGTTTTGCGTTCTACAAATTAGAAAATGTAAGTACAACCATATACAGAATTTCTGAAGTAGTTTAAAACTAGATACGTAGACTAATACAAATTTACTGTAGTTATAGGACTTGGAATTACTTATTGTGTTTATCGTTAATGTAAGTTTCATTTTTTATGTAATTCGACTTTTATGGAACTAATATACGTACGAGTATGTTATTTATTAACCGTTCATAGCAAATTCCATAATTCGTCACTTTCTGTATTTCGTCACTCCTTCGGTCCCGAACGAGACGAATTAGAGAGGTTCCACTTGTAAATTGGCCCTAAACGAAGAAAATCTGGTGTGAAACACTCACAGGACTTTCTCTTGCCAATGGAAATAATTAAAAATATAACCTAACATTAGTAATGAAACATTAGAAATAAATAAAAAAACTAACTTCAAAAAACAAAACCTAATTTTAATCATGAGTGAATGATGCAAAATAAAAACCAACTTGAAAATAAGGAAAATTACTCTTTCACGCTAAACTACGCTCTGCAGAGAAAAATGCTCTAAATAAAAGTTGTAGATCCTTTATTTCCTATAATTTGATTATATGTTGTTTAGGTCATCAGCCTGTAGGCTGGTTTGAACCTCTAGAGGTTTTGCTAAGTAAAACGAGGAGTGAGGTGGTTTACCATTGCCACAACTCACTGAGTGGGAAAAGTACGCTTATCAGCATGCCGGGCTCTCTGAAAAGCACATATTTTCCACTCTGCAAATGACACCTTCACTTTATTCACCACAGGGTCTGTCTGTTTAATGAAATTCATTACTTTCAGAGGAGAAAACACTGATTAGTGTCTTTTACACCTGTACCTCTTCTGTTCTTAGATGATTCAGTCATTTAATTGGGTGACCATGTGATAAGAAACAGAACTATTTATATTAGCCCTGCAACAAACAGATTGAGTGTAAATAATTTGACACTCCAATTTGATTATATATAAACACTTTTGTCGTTAAGCTGATTTTGCCATTTGTCACGAAATTTTACAAAATAATTTTCCCTTTCGATTAATATTTTTTTTTAATTTTTTTTATTTTTTTTATTTTATGGCCTACAAAGGACCACTTTAGTCATTTTACATTTAAAGTCTTTCCTTCTTTCTTCCTTTTCTTTTCCGCTCAATATTTCTTCATCCTTTCCGAGCGCAATTTTCTTTTCTCCTCTGGAACCACTCTTCCCAATCGTTGCTTGTTCCTTCCCGGCTGTAGTAAAACGCGTTCGTCCTTCAATATCTTCAATGCATCTGTCTTGTGTTTCAAATCTTCTATTGTAATTTGTAACCTTCCAATATCTTCCTTTAATTCTGTGATCCATTTAATATCACTTTTACTATACCACAGTTTTTCTATTATTTTCCTGCTAGTTCTATTTTCAGGTGTCCTTAAAAGATGTCCCAGGAATGATATTCGTTTCTTTTTAATTATACTTGTAATAGGTTCTATGTTTTTATAGACATTAATATTAATATTTTACTGTAATTTATTATTTTATTTTTTCACATTGCCGTCTCTCTTTTATTTATTTATAAGTTGCCAGTATAACCTAAAAGTTTATAACCTGCAATTTTTTTGTTGTGGGCTTTTTTGTTGACGCTCCTGTTTTTGTTTCTCAAAGTTTATTTTTTTTCTTCTCTCTTTAATTCTTCATTTACAACTGTAAAATTTTACAACAAGCAAATGTGATGATTATGATAATAATGTAAATGACATGATAGGCATGAGAGGGGTAGGGCCCCCATCACTGCCTCCCCAACAATGAAATTTGTATATCAAATTAGGAGGTCTCTACTCCAGCGTCTTTTAAGGCGTCTAGAGGGATTATCAGGTAAATGGACGGTGGAAAGTGAACGCACCAGTGGGTTCTCGTGTTCGTGTGACTTGTCGTGAAAGCGTTTGTATAGATATTCGATGGAATTTTGTACAAGTGGTGTTTTCAAATCTGTATGTAAGGTTTTGTTGCTAACGTAAAGAGGTGCATTTGCTATAAGGCGTAATGTTTTTGACTGGAATGCTTGAATTCGTCGCAAATTAGAGGGTTTGGTTGAACCGTAAATTTGGGACCCGTAGGTCCAAACAGGTTTCAAAAGAGAACAATATATGCATAAACTCAAATAAACTTTCAAACTTTAAACGCGAATGTCTCAAAAAACGTCATTTTTTTTAGATCTTTACGTACCTTTTTCTCATCTTCCACAAAAGGTTGAAAGGCTGAAATTTTTATGGAGTATGTTAATCGTCCAGTTCTATTGTTTGAATGTGCCGTTTTGAAAAATATTGAAAATTTTGGGAGAAAAAAATTTTTCCGGTGATTTTTTTGATGAAAAAATTCTTTTTTTTTTAAATTGTGAAAATCAAAATTTTTACCAGAATTAAAAGCTACACATTCTAATTATGTACCAAAGAGTGGCCTTTTGTAGCTCTAGCTGTGTAGTGGTTGATGAGAAAAAGGTACAAACATTTACATTGCTTAGGATAATCAGCCCCCCCCACACACTCTCCTTAACTCTGTATCTGCCCGTTAAGTGTCAATTTTGCACCATGAATCGTATTACAACCCTTATGATGGTATCGATAACCACGCGCGTAGTGCGGGTGCAATTCCTATTTGTTTTTTACTTTCTCTTGCCTATATGAATATATAGGAAGGAAAGTATTGTTTTCATGTCGATTTTAACAAATCGAGTTTTCACCGGATCTATACGTTTTCAGACCCCCTGAACCCAAAAAACATGTTTTTAGCGATTGGTCTGTGTGTGTGTCTGTGTGTGAACAGAATATCTCAAGAATGGAACATCGTACGAACTTGAAACTTGAAACTTAAGTTACATACCACTACCGAACGCGACACGAACATTTTCATCAAAATCGGTCAACCGGAAGTAGTAGTTTATTCGTATAATTTTTCAGTTTTTTGCGATTTTCTCAAAAACTGGTCCTACGATTTTTTTTAAAATCGCCTATTTTACTCAATTTTTTATTCTCTACAAGATAGGGTAGGCACCATGTTTGCTGAAATTCTCGGTGAGGCTGTTTTCACGTAAAAACGTTGTTTTTTAAGATTACGGCTTTAATATAAATTTTAGCGCAAAAACTTATATAATAAAAGTTGTAGAGAATTTAAAAACCTACAACTTCTGTTTCAAACATTTTTTTGTATAACGCTTAGTTTAGCGGTAATTTGCGATTTTCTGTTTTTTTCTCACGAAAACGTGAGAAAAATCGATTTTTTTAATATTTCGGTCTTAGTATGCATTTTACGACAAAAGTGTATATAATTAAATTTATAGAAAATTAAAAGATCTACAACTTTTGTTTAGAGCATTTTTCTCTACAGAGCCTAGTTTAGCGTGAAAGCGTGATTTTCCGTATTTTTAAGCCAAACTGAGTTCGATTGTCATTTTGCGTCATTCACTCATGATTAAAATAAGGTTATGTTTTTGAGGTTAGTTTTTGTTCATTTCTAATGTTTTAATACTAATGTTAGGTTTATTATTAATTATTTGCATTGGCAAGAGAAAGTTGTGTGAGTGTTTCACACCAGATTTTTTACTTTCTCTTGCCTATATGAATATATAGGAAGGAAAGTATTGTTTTCATGTCGATTTTAACAAATCGAGTTTTCACCGGATCTATACGTTTTGTGTGTGTGTGTGTGCGTGCGTGCGTGCGTGTGTGCGTGCGTGTGTGTGTGTGTGTGTGTGAACAGAATATCTCAAGAACGGAACATCGTACGAACTTGAAACTTCAAACTTAAGTTACATACCACTACCGGACCCGACACGAACATTTTCATCAAAATCGGTCAACCGGAAGTAGTAGTTTATTCGTATAATTTTTCACTTTTTTGCGATTTTCTCAAAAACTGGTCCTACGATTTTTTTAAAAATCGCCTGGTTTACTCGATTTTTTATTCTCTACAAGATAGGGTAGGCGCCATGTTTGCTGAAATTCTGCGTGAGGCTGTTTTTACGTAAAAACATTTTCTTTTTAAGATTGCGGCTTTAATATGCATTTTATCGCAAAATGTTATATAATAAAAGTTGTAGAAAATTTAAAAACGTACAACTTTTATTTCCAACATTTTTTTGTATAACGCTTAGTTTAGCGGTAATTTGCGATTTTCAGTTTTTTTCTCACGAAAACGTGAGAAAAAACAATTTTTTTAACATTTCGGCCTTAGTATGCATTTTACGACAAAAGTGTATATAATTAAATTTATAGAAAATTAAAAGATCTACAACTTTTATTTACAGCATTTTTCTCTACAGAGCCTAGTTTAGAGAGTAAGAGTGATTTTCCTTATTTCTAAGCCAAACTGAGGTTGATTTTCATTTTGTGTCTTTCACTCATGATTAAAATTAGGTTATGTTTATTTCTAATGTTTTATTACTAATGTTAGGTTTATTGTTAATTATTTGCATTGGCAAGAGAAAGTTTTGTGAGTGTTTCACACCAGATTTTTAATACATGAAATATGTAACGAAATTATTAAATTAAACATGATAGTTTTTGTTAATATAAGCGAATATGTGAAGGTAGGGAAATTGTTTGTTGTCATGTTGGCAACACTGTTGGTAGTTCAGATATGGCAGGTTTTACCCTTTCTATGTGTGATAAACTAAAACCCGGTTTTATCAAGTATTACCATTATGCATTCACCGGAAAATTTTTTATTTGTGTTTTACAATTTTATTAATAAAAAATGTGCGATAGAGGGACTTCTTCCGGATGTTTTTTCACTAGAAAAGTAAGTCAAACATTAAACTATCAGTCAATATATTTCAGTGTGTTGTAACCGCCCTGTCATGCCGCGCAAGTAACACTGTGATTTTTTTTCCAACATGTTTTATAATCTTGTTAATAAATTATTTTAACATTTTTATTTCAATCACATTAATTTGTTTATAAATATTATATATATTTTGTATTTAATTTTGTTATTTTTCTATTATTTATAATAATATAATATATTTATTTATATTGTTTATTTCAAATGAAACTATAAAAAAAATTAACTAGAGTTTCATATATTTTGATCGATTTTTATATTGTAGTTAAGTACTGTAGTCAATCGCGTCCGGGATTCGAGTATGATTTATTTAACACCTTCCCGGTGACGTAACGGTTTGTCAGGGTTGAAAGAAAAGCGTATTCGGCCATTGACCTGTTTAGGTTATATTTTACATTTTAATTTTTACATCATATTAATTACAAATTATTATAAAACTATTTATTATATATGGTTTTAAAATTTATATTAGATTTATTTAATATTTATTGATTATTAATTTAATTTGTGATATAGTTGTTTCATGTTAAATAATCATGTACAACGTATGACAAAATCTATACTGCAATTCTGGTAGGCATTAATATTGTAAGTAGTTCTATAATGAAACGCTAGATCGCGCCACCGTACCACCTGTCTCCTGGTTGTAATCTAGTTTACGATGTTACCGGACAAATTTTCGTTCTTGATTATTAAGTTTACTGGAAGGTAACTAGGTACTGTATGTTTTGTATTCTGTAACTTCTTAATTGATCCTTTTAACTACGTGAACCAATTTCTAACTACACTTTTAGTTTGTTCGTAATTAATTTACAACTTGTTAATTTAACTATTCTAGGTTATCTACCTACACACATGGTTCACAACATTTTCAACACAAATATTTTTATCGAAGTTTACTACTTATTTCAACAGGTGTGATTTTATATCTTCAATTTTCTCTTTAACTTAATAATTCGATTTTCATTGGGTTTATTTTAAATACAAATTCATAAATTTGTTACTTGTTCATTCGATAATTTTGTATCCAGCACAATCCAAAAATTGACGTATCAAGATAAAATATCTGGTGTGAAACACACGTTTTATCTTGCGAATTTAGATATTAAATAATAAAACCTATGTTTAATCATGATTAAACTATGTAAAATGAAGAAACGTACCTAATTTTAATCATGAGTAAATGACACAAAATGATGGATCAACCTCTCTTCGACTTCAAAATACGGAAAATCAACAAATACTGTACTCAAACTAGGCCCTATAAAGAAAAATGCTTTCAATAAAATTTGTAGGTTTTTTAATTTTATTATAATATAGTAATGTGCAAATTAATTTGAACACGGATGTTATGATCCTTTTAACTACGTGAACCAATTTCTAACTACACTTTTAGTTTGTTCGTAATTAATTTACAACTTGTTAATTTAACTATTCTAGGTTAAAAGTTAGGTAGTCTAGGGAAAAGTTACTTTATTTTTGAAAAATTATATATACATTCTATTTGTTTAGTAATATGGCCACCTTTATTGTTTATCAGTTCACCTATGCGATTTGGCATGGATTCAATTAGTGTACTGCACATTTTTTGAATTTCTTCGTCACAAAACCATACCGATATTATTGCTGCAATGAGGTCATTTTTTATAGTACAATCCATTTTTGAGAGTCTTTTTTTCATTATTGCCCAAAGATTTTCAATCGGGCTTATATCTGGGGAATTACCTGGTCATGTTAACACTTTTTAACGTTTTCTTGTTTGAAAAATGCTTTCACTTTTTTGGCAGTATGGCATGGCACTAAATCTTGTTGAAACACTCCATTGCCATGTGGAAATTTTGTTCGCAGTTGTGGTACAACCTTTGACTTAAGAATTTGGATATATTCATCGCTTTTTAACTTACCATTTACTGGGACTAATGAACAAGGACCTTCAAATGTCAAACAACCCCAAAACATTTTTTTCTGGGGATGTTTAACTGATTGCTGGATATGAGGCGGTGATGTTCTTTCATCTGCTGATTTCTGAACGTAAGAAACCTTTTGCCCCTGAACGTAAAAATGGAATTCATTGGAGAACATTACATTTTTCCAATCTGCAACAGTCCACTTAGCTTGTGCTTTGGCTCACAATAACCGTTTTTTGCACATTGCTTGGGTCAAAAGTTGTTATTTAGCCGGTCGACAAGCTTTCCGCCCAGCATCAAGAAGTCGGTGTCTAACAGTTGTCACACGCAAATTCGTTCCACTGGCTGCAAGCTGTTGATTTAAGTCCACAGCACTTAATTTTGGATTCACTTTACTTGTTCTCACTAATAACCGATCCTGAGTCGCAGTGGTTTTTCTTTTACGGCCACATTTTCCTTTCCTTCGAGGTGAAAAAGAACGAGTTTCTCGAAATTGTTTAAATATAACATTCACCCTAGTCCAATACCACAATCTGAAACTATATGTCGTTGTGTCATACCGGTATACTCGGAGAGAGAATCAATTTTTGAACGTTTTCTTGGAGTTACATCCATTGTTACAATATATCACGTAAACAGACACAAAAACAATATATGAATTTGTCATAAAACAATGAAAAATACACTACTTATGTCACAAAATTGCTATAGAAACAAAGAACAACAACTTCACACTGCACAGACAGCTTACAGAATATGTGTGGTTTGCAGTGTAGCCACAACATAGAAAAAAAATAAAAAAAATTCCCTGTGTTTGGATTAATTTGCATGCTACTGTAACTTTAATTATATACATTTCTGTCGTAAAATACAATACTAAGGCTGCGATCTTTAAAAAAATTTATTTTTTACCTATTTTCATCAGGAAAAAACCCAAAAATCACTTAATTGCTGTTAAAGTAAATATTGTACAAATAAATGTTTAAAATAAAAGTTGTTGTAGGTTTTAAATGCATATTAAAGGAGCAATCTTAAAAAAATTTTTTTTTTGTTTGAGAGCACAGCCTTAAGAATTTCAGCATTTATGGCTCTATCTTCTGGATCAGTGGTCTCCAACCTACGGGCTGCGGGAAAGTTGTTTATTATGGATACTAAAGTCATGAGATTGCTTTTGCATATCATAATAGATTAGCTATGAGGAAAAGAAGTGAAAATTTGACAGTGCTGCCAACCTCAACAGTGCGACACTACTCGTACATTTCACTACCGTCCAGTTTCTACATACATTTTGTAAGCTGTGGTTTAATCCGAGAAAATTTTCTTGATAAACCTTCTAAGAAATAAATCTGACCTGTAATACTGCTTATAGCTTGATTACACGACTAGAAATATTTGATTTACTGTAATAATTACCAGCTACCTTATTCCATTGGAACAAATTTTCTACGAATGAATCGCCTTCTTTACTATCGCTGTCACCGACCGGCGTCTTCACTATCAATCTCACTAGTATCTACCTAACCGTTTCTTTTATTTACCAGCTGTGTCAACAAAACTGTTGAAGAATAGCTTCTTCACGTCTTTAATTTCCTTCTTTATTTTTGCGAATTGTGGAAAGAGAAACATCACAGTAGTTAGCCACTTGCTCATGGCTTTTGTTAAGAGACATTGAAAGGCAGTTTTGTTTAGTTTCAACTTCTCAGCATTTAATTACACTGCATTTTACATTTCGTTCAGCACAGTGAATATTCTGCCCACATTTTTGAGAAACTAACATTTCTGTTTACGGTAACAAACAGTTATATTCGTTAACGAAAGGTTCCGCGATATACTGTATATGCTCTGGGTATAGTATTGTCGTAGTGAAATTAAAGCAGTCGCGCATGCGCACTGATGCATTTCCCCCCCCCTTTACCCCTCGTTGCAAACAAGGGCAAACTCATGACTCGAGTGACTATACCAACAAATACCATCTCCTCCTCCTCCTTAATATGAGATTGTAAGGTTTGAATTTTCAGGTTATAAATTATAAACATATGTAATTTTAACACAAAACAAAGAACCCTGTTTGTATCTTATTAATACAGTCGTAGACAAAATTAACGCATCACTTTAAAAGATGCTGCATGAATGGTTTCACAGTATGTTGTTGAAGTAGGTATAGATACTGAAGTCACGAGATCGCCTTTTGCATATGTATGGGCTGTGAGGAAGGGAAATTATATATTTGCAGTGCTGCCAACCTCAACAGTAAGATACTACTCGTACATATCACTACCGGGAAGTTTCTAGATACATTTTGTAAGCTGTGGCTTATTCCGAGAAAATGTTTTCTTTATAAACCTTATAAGAAATAAATATGACCTGTAATATTTATTGCCTATAGAATAATTACGAGACTAGAAATTTACTGTAATTACAAATGAATCGTCTTCTTTACTATTGCTGTCATCAGCGTTTTCATTATCAGTCTCTCTAGTATCTACCTAACCGTTTTCTTTTTTACCAGGTGTCAACAAAACTGTTAAAGAATAGCTTTGTCACGTCCTTAATTTCTTTATTTATTTTTCGAATTGTGGAAAGAGAAACATCACAGTAGTTAGTCGCTCGCTCACGGCTTTTGTTAAGAGGCACGGATACGTATTTTTGTTTAGCTTCAACTTCACAACATTTTATTACACTGCGTATTAGATTTCCTTCAACACTGTGAATAGTTTGACTACGTTTTCGAGAAACCGACATTTTTGTTTGCTGTAACAAATAGTTGTATTGGTACAGTTAACGTACAAAAGGTTCCGCGATATATAGTGTATATGCTGTGGGTATAGTATAAGTTGTTGTGTTGGTTGTAGTGAAATTAAAGCAGTCGCGCATGCGCACTGATGCTTTTCCACCTTACCCCTTGTTCCAAACGAACGGCAAACTCAATGTGTGACTCAAGTAACTATATTACGTGTAATTAAGGCAAGAGACAGCTGCACTCATTACTGAATTACTAAGTAATCATTTAATTACTGTAAGTAACCCTTCCGTTTTTGTTAAATAAAACTTAGTGTTTTTAAAGTTAATTTATCTTATTTTTTCACTAAATTACCAGAAATCAAATTTAAAATACTTAATTTTTTGTTAATAAATATTAAATATTGCTTATAAAATACTATTAAATTTATGATACAAAGAATAACAGTAATATCTTATTCATATAAGATGAAAAAGATTTATTTTGCACTTAGCCCTAAATCTAATGTGTTACGTTAATTTTGTCCAGGATTTTATTTAGTTAAATACAACGCTATGTTTTTATATCTTCTTGTGTTAAAATAAGAAGGGAATACAAGGCACTAGTATAGCCTAAAAAAACCATGGAGCAATTAATTTTAATATTTTGACTAGCCAGCAATATTCTGTACCCCCTCCCAAATTTCCGAAAGGTTGCTGGCCCGTTAGGCCTTCTACAGTTTTAAATATGGCACTTGGGTAAAAAAAGGTCAAAGACTGCTGTTGTAGAGAAAAAAAATGTAGTAAATAGAACGATATAAAAAAAAATCGTCGGTTTTGAGAAAATTGCAAAGAAGTGAAAAATCACACGAGTAAACTATGACAATTGTTTGACCAATTTTGATGAAAATGTTTGTATTGAGTCTTCTTATAGTACCTGATTTATGTTCCATATTTCAACTTTGTACGATGTTCTGTTCTTGAGATATTTTATTCACACAGACTAATAGTTAAAAATATGTTTTTTTTGGGTTCAAGAGGTTTGAAAAAAAACCAGAAAAAATTTCTTAAAACACTATGTTTAGAGTGTAGCATTATATTGGTGTAAAACATGGGTGATAGGGGCTGTAGAAAGGAAGAGGATAGAAGCTTTTGAAATGTGGTGTTATAGGAAAGTGTTAAAGATTAGGTGGGTGGACAAAGTAAGTAATTTACAGTTCAGCCGTTCTTAGTTTGCTCCTACTGTCAATAAACAAAAGCCACCTACTACAGGGTGCACGCTAGAGTTTGCGACTTTACGGATGTCATATTCCTATTAAATTAACTATTTTTTAAATTATAAGTACTTAAAGTACTAAAAACATCAGTCATGATATATGATGTAGGCCTAACAATTTCATTAATTAAAATACATTGAAAAGTATTTTGTATTTAAATACTTTTGAAAGTATTTTGTTGTTACTTTTTAATCAGCGTGTACACATTTTGATATAATGCGCATGCTCAGTGACGTCATTATTTGTTTACATTAGGAGCAAACTAAGAGAGGCTGGACTATAGAGGTTCTTAGACGAGTGGATGAAAAAGAAGTATATGGAAGCATCTTACCAAAAGAAGGGATACGCTAATGGGGCAAATCTTAAGATATCTGTCTATATCTACAATATGTGGCTATTAAATAATGAGATTGACGTAAAAAATTTAATTTTTATTTTTTACATAATCACTTATTGTCGCTTTCAATATACGTTCCTTCTCTATCCCTACAACGCTTCATGCGAATTTTCCATTGTTGGAAACAGTGCTGGAAGTCATCTTTTGTTAGCTCCTTCAGGACACATGCCGCTTTCTTTTTTACAGCTTCCACAGACTCAAATCTTGTCCCTTTTAATGCAGATTTCACCTTCGGGAACTGGTTGAAGTCACATGGTGCAAGATCTGGTGAATAAGGTGGATGTTCTAACACTGAGATGCTGTACTTGGCTAGAAACCTCTTGACAGATAACGCAGAATGAGCTGGCGCATTATCTTGGTGGAGAACCCATGATTTGTCCTTCCACATTTCGGGGCGTTTTTTCCTTACTCTCTGATGTAGTTTAGAAAGTACCTCAAGGTAGTGATATTGACCTTCAGGAACCCAGTGAAGGTACACAATCCCACGGATATAAAAAAAACACTATCATCATTGCTTTAAATTTTGACTTGCTCATTCGAGCTTTTTTGGCTCTCTTTGAAGTTCGGCTCTTTCAGTGCATGGATTAGTGCTTCGTTTCCGGATCATAAGTAAAAAACCATGTTTCATCACTTGTTTATTATCTTCTACCTGTTCCCTAAGGTGAAATCTGCATTAAAAGGGACAAGATTGTCCCTTTGAAGTCTGTGAAAGTCTGTGAAAGCTGTAAAAGAGAAAGTGGCACGTGTCCTGAAGGAGCTGAGAGAAGATGACTTTCAGCACAGTTTCCAACAATGGAAAATTCGCATGTAGCGTTGTGGGGATAGAGAAGGAGTGTATATTGAAGGTGACAATAAGTGATTATGTATATAATTAAAATTAAATTTTTTACATTGTCAGTCTCGTTATTTATTAGCCACACCTCGTATAATGGAGGGTAATATTGAGGGAGTGAATTGTAGAGGGAGGCAAAGATTAGAATATATAAAGCAAATTACAAACAATGTAGGGTGTTGCAGGTATGTAGATATGAAACGAGTTGCACAAGATAGAACAGCTTGGAGAACTGCATTAAACCAGTTGAGAGACTGATTACAAAAAAAGGGGCCTGAAAACTTGATTTCCAAAAATAGACTTGAAAGCATTACTTTGCTTCTCTATTTATATTCATTGAAGGCAAAAGAAAGTAAACATTCTACTAACGTATTTTCATTTTTATGACTGAATGGCCTTTATGGTTTACGAATATGCATCGTCATATAATTTAAAACTTTCCATTAGTGAAGAGCGTTCACTGTTTCAACCAGTCACCGTGATCACGGTGACAGTGATTTTGCATTCACCGTTACTTTTAATAGTTACTAGTGATTTAGCAATAACTGTCTCTATACTTAATATATTTTTCAGTCGTTATCATGAAATAATAATAATCTTTTCCGTTGTTATTTCATGATAACTGAAGTTTTGATAAATTAAAAAAATGGGCTACATATATAACTAAAATAAAAATTTAGCCTAAAACTGATTAACACAAGGTATTCTAAATTAGTAATATAAATAACATTTTTATAAAAAAGAAAAAGTACAAGAAACAATACGAGGGGGTACCCAAAAGAAACCGGAATTATTTTTTAAAACTATTTATTTTTAATTTTTTTACAAAAGAACCTTATCCCCTTCAAAATACTCTCCATTACAACTAATACATTTGTCCCACCGGTGCTTCCACTGTTCAAAACATTTTTTGTACTCCTCTTCAGTGATGGCTGCCAGCTCATCCGTCGTTTTTTTCTTGACATCATCAACGTTGTTAAATCGGAGACCTTTCATGCCCCTTTTCATGCGTGGGAACAAGAAAAAATCACACGGAGCCAGATCGGGTGAGTACGGTGCGTGTGGTAGCAAAACCATGCCGTTTTTCGCCAAAAACTGGGTAACCGAGATTGCCGTGTGTACAGGCGCGTTGTCGTGGTGGAAAAACCAGTCCCCTGTCTGCCACAAATTAGGTCTTTTACGTCGAATGCTGTTTCGTAGTCTTCTTAACACTTCAAGATAAAAAGCTTGATTTACCGTCTGGCCTGGTGGAACGAACTCTGAATGGACAATTCCCCTCACATCAAAAAAACAAATCAGCATTGTTTTGATGTTCGATCTGACTGGACGACTTTTTTTTGGTCGGGGTGATAATGAAGTCTTCCATTGACTGGATTGTTGTTTGGTTTCTGGGTCGTACCCATAGCACCAAGACTCGTCACCCGTAATGATCTTTGACATGAAATCTTGATCAGTTTCAAGCTGTTGTTTCAAATCACTACACGTTTCAATTCGACGTTCCTTTTGAGTGTCTGTCAGAACCCGAGGCACAAACTTGGCAGCGACTCTTTTCATTGTCAAGTCTTCTGTTCAAATGCGTTGGGACTGAGCTCCAAGATAACCCACTAACCTGTGATATTTGGTCAATGGTCTGTCGTCGGTCTGTTCGTACAATTTCTTTCACTTTCACAACATTTTCGTCTGTTCGGGAAGTCGACGGTCGTCCAGAACGAGGTTTGTTCTCAATCGACATGTCGCCATTTTTAAAGCGCAAAAACCACTTGTACACTTGGGTTTTTCCAATAGCGTCGTCTTTGTAAGCTGTGTTCAACATTACAACTGTTTCTGCGGCGTTTTTACCGAGCAAGAAGCAAAATTTCACAGCCGCACGTTGTTCATTAAAACTTGCCATCATGAAAAACGACACGAGCACAAAACAGCACTAGCGAGAACAATCACTGCACGAGAACAGAACAAGCTAGATCGACGAACAAAATGGCATTGAACTGGCAATGAGTAGCGCTACAAGCAGCCTAGTGGCGGGAATTTGTACTGCACAAGCTCCGCCCACAGCAGAGCTATTCCGGATACTTTTGGGTACCCCCTCATATTTACACCTGAAAAATTAACAACGTACATTACAAATAAAATAGCTAGGTAGAACGCGGTGTGCATAAAAATAATACTGTAATGTAATTGTGTTACCGCGATCAGAGATGTAAAGGAACTACCCTCATTTTCTTTAGTCTAGTAGATGAAAAACATAACAAGGGGAAGAGACCAAGAGAATGAGAGAGAGAAGAGTGCGTAAAAATTGAAGTAAAAGAGAATGGACGTGCCGGTTATCAAAGGAGAGCACTAAGCCCTGTGAACAAACCAACATATCTTACGTAGCTATTATGTTGTTTTGTCTATTAACTGTGAACAAGGAATGAGTGAGTGAATTTTTTCACTAGTTTCTAAGGTAAAGCATTCATTCTGCCTTAAATGTGACAGTGAACAGTGAATGAGTAAGTAACTGATTTTGTAAAAGTGATTGAAGGAACGAGAAGTCTGTTACTCTTCTATCTGTAGAATTACGGTTGCCATGTCATCCTGCCTTAAACAGTGAACAGAGAATGAGTAGCGATCTTTGTAACAGTGACTGGGGAACGGTTACTCGCCTATCTGAATAACTGTGGTCACCGTGACTCGTTCACAGTGACGGTTCTTTTGTCTCTTCTCTACTTTCCATTGGTTACGAAGTAGTGTTTGTAAGAAAAACAATGTGGTTTACCGGCCGTACCGTTCAATAATGGTTCTTATCAAGCTCTTTGCAAAGTTAACAATGAAAGAATGACCGACATGTGGTAAACAAGACGTTTTATCTATTGTATATAAAACAGTACTTCAGGGCATAACTTGCTTTCTTTAAGAACGATATCCATCATTTTTTGACATTTTCAGGAAAATGGTAAATTTCTTTTGACACCGAAAATATTTTTGTGTGCTCAGTTTAACATCTCTCTTTTTTCTCGTCAGCCGTCCTGTTGGTGTAGTGGTTAGGGCAGCTAGCTTATACGCTGAGGTACCGGGTTCGATTCCTGATCAGGTCTGGCATTTTTTCGTCACTCATTTTCATGTATAATGTTCATCAATTACGGTAGCGTTTAGGGAAGGAAGCGAGACAGAGAGAGAATGTGTTGCATCCGCCGTTCCCCTCAACTCATTTCAAGCGGAATTGTGAAAATACGCGATCGGTAGGACAATCTGCCAGCCAGTGTCGTTTACTACACCGTAATAAGCTCATTTTTTATCAAAAAATTTTGAAAAATTGCTTTCGCTTCCTAATTTTTTTTTTTTATTCGTACTTTGTGTACGTTGCAATCTGTTCAATTGAGAACAATAAGCAACCCCATGACCCAATGAGATGAGGATGATGTGTATGACGTGTAAATGAGACTGTGTAGTCTTGTACAGACCAAGGCCGACCATTCCTGAGAAAGTATGGTTAATTGAACCCCAACCATCAAATTACACCAGTAACCACAGTCTAGTTTTCAAATTCATGTAAAAGTAACTACCTTTACTAAGATTTGAACCAGGAACCTTCGTCTCCAAAAAACAGCTGATTTTGGCGATGACTCTACCTCTAGACCAACCCAGTGGGTTTCGCTTGCTAATGAATCTTATTTTATTACGCTATAAATGTTATTATTATACTCTGATATTTAGATCAGATACGCTCGTACAAAGTTAGACGTTTAAATCTAATCACATTTTTTGCGTGACACATAATATGATTTTTTTTCCGGGACGATATAATATGCTTCATTCAAAAATAAATCTTTATAATGCATCCTGCAGTTTGAAATATTTCTATTTCATATAATGAATTAATATAATTTCACTAACCTTCTTTTTAAACTGCATCACCTTTATTTTAGTCCTACTTACACGTGTTTCGGTGGATCCACCATCATCAGAGTAAATAAAAAATTGAAACTAAAAATTTTATTCATTTATTTAAAATTTACAGAAGATGATACATCTTCAGTCACTTGTATAAAACTGATTTAAAATTAATTTATTTTAATTTATCCCTTCTCATATTTACTGTAGATAGCAGCAGCAGTCAATATCACTTCATCATTCCTAAATTTTATTTGTTCATTCAAAATGTCCTGCTTTTGCTCTTTTAAATATTTATAAATGTGGAACATCTCATATTTTTCAATTTTATTTTTATTCTCTATATTACATTGTTCTATTATATTGAAATGTTCATATATTTTACCAAATTTATGTTTTTCTTCTTTTATATGATTGGTATAGTTAGATATAATGTAGTCACATTTCAAAACATAAATTTGGTAAAATATATGAACATTTCAATATAATAGAACAATGTAATATAGAGAATAAAAATAAAATTGAAAAATATGAGATGTTCCACATTTATAAATATTTAAAAGAGCAAAAGCAGGGCATTTTGAATGAACAGATAAAATTTAGGAATGATGAAGTGATATTGACTGCTGCTGCTATCTACAGTAAATATGAGAAGGGATAAATTAAAATAAATTAATTTTAAATCAGTTTTATACAAGTGACTGAAGATGTATCATCTTCTGTAAATTTTAAATAAATGAATAAAATTTTTAGTTTCAATTTTTTATTTACTCTGATGATGGTGGATCCACCGAAACACGTGTAAGTAGGACTAAAATAAAGGTGACGCAGTTTAAAAAGAAGGTTAGTGAAATTATATTAATTCATTATATGAAATAGATATAATATGCGTTTCATTATTTTGTTATAAAATTTTATATGTAATTTAAAATAAATGTTGAGTCATATGTTGGGCGGAAACAGATATAATAAACGAGCTTGAAAAAATCACTCAGATTTGAAGGGAAGTCAAAGATAGATTGTCGTGTCTGGTGTCTCCTTCCTGTTAATATTCCAAGAAGCTGAATCATTTCTTATTGTTGTGAACTTTATACCTGACATACGTAACTTTTTAGAAATCAACTACACACGCACCATATCAGTTGTATGAAATTTTAACAAAATTAACCGCATAGTAAATACAAGAGAAAGACACTTTAGAGGCAGCCTGTATCAGGCTAGATGCCGTGTGGGGGGATCTACTTACTGTGCATGTGCGACCCGCACCCCACCGTAGTTGGTTACCATTATATCATCGTTCTCCTCCATCTGCATTAGCTGAAATTGCAAAACAGTCGGACTTAAAACAAAAAAAAAAATTCTCCTCCTCCCCACTCTGTACCATTAGGACATCGCGGGTACCAATATCCATCTCCTCTTCTGTTTTACTACCACCTTGGATTCCCTTACCTGACTTTCTATTCTGCTCTGTTCCACAACATCGTGAAGATGCTGAACGATTGAGGTGTAAACATTGTTTACTGCTGAGTTTTGGATCATACTGAAATACCAACCAATGAAGCTGCTGATAATAAATAAATTGTTATTTTTCAGCAACCAAAATAAAAGATAGACATCATACATGTTATATCATTTTCCTTTCTCTTGCCTATATGAATATATAGGAAGGAAAGTATTGTTTTCATGTCGATCACAACAAATACACTCTTCACCCACCATCTACACCTAAACAGACACCCTCAACCCACACAAACATTTTTTTAGCGATTGGTCTGTGAACAGAATATCTCAAGAACAGAACATTGTACGAACTTGAAACTTGAAACTTAAGTTACATACCACTACCGGACCCAACACAAACATTTTCATCAAAATCGGTCAACTGGAAGTAGTAGTTTATTAGCGTCATTTTTCACTTTTTGCAATTTTTTCAAAAACTGGTCCTACAATTTTTTTAAAATCGCCTCATTTACTTAATTTTTTATGCTCTAAGATAGGGTAGGCGTCTTGTTTGCTGAAATTCTTGGTGAGGCTGTTTTCATGTAAAAAAATTGTTTTTTTAAGATAGCGGCTTTATTATGCATTATACCGGAAAAATGTATATATAATAAAAGCTGTAGAGAATTTAAAATTCTACAACTTTTATTTCAAACATTTTTTGTTTAACACTTAGTTTAGCGGTAATTAGCGATTTTCGTTTTTCTCTCATGAAAACGTGTGAAAAATCAATTTTTTTAGATTTCGGGCTTAGTATGCATTTTATGACTGAAGTGTATATAATCAAATTTACAGGAAATTAAAAGATCTACAACTGTTATTTAAAACTATTTTTTTGTACAGTGCCTAGTTCAGCATGAAAGAGCGATTTTTCGTATTTTTAAGCCAAACAGGTTGATTTACATTTTGCATCTTTCATATATGATTAAAATTAGGTTATATTTATTGAGGTTAGTTTTGTTGTTTATTTCTAATGTTTTATTACTAATGTTAGGTTTATTGTTAATTATTTGCATTGGCAAGAGAAAGTTGTGTGAGTGTTTCAAACCAGATTTTTTTCATGTAGGACCAATTTTAGGCCATATGAGGTGACTTTCGATGTTTCTTGGAGCTCTTTTTGCAGCCCATATTCTCATAATTCTTTCACTGTAGGTTTTTTCTCTGTGTTTCTGATCCGGTGTTCTGTTTTTTGCTCTTTATGAAAGCCCTTTAAGTTCATAATTAATTGTCTGTATTTGTTTCAGTTTATTAAGTTTGCTTGGTTATTTCGGTTTTGTCGATGTCGTTTCTGGCTTCTTAAAGGAGACCTTAACTGCCTATGTAACTTCTTCAAGTGTATCAAACTTGATATTTTCTAAACATTTTATAATGATTCCTGATTGTAACAAGTTTTCATTTATTTGTGGGAAGAAAATATTAACCCCTTCAGTGCCACCCTCTTTCACCATGGTTGTCCATAAAATGCCAAGCCACTTTTCATCTATAAAGCAAGCATATTTGTTTAATTAGATTACAGATAAAGTAATAATTCTAGAGACTTGAAATTTTGGTCGTACTTTAAAAATAGATGAAGAATTGCATATACATGGTCAAAACTAATGCTCGTCTTTTTTAAAAAATTTAAATTCAGTACAAGCAATCGAAGAAAATTATTTTTTTCACTTTCATACAAAATAACTAGTTTATAATTATATTATTTACACAAGTTGGCACATCTATCACGTAGCCCATTTAATTTTGAATAAAACCATATTAGATTTGTTTATAAATTGTCACTACAAACATACTTATTGAGGATATTAGTTCAGCATGACGCGACAGAAAATTTGAGTATTTATAAAAAATGACAATTGTATAGTTTCTAACATAGGTTCACTTTCAGAGCCCGTACAGAAGGCTAACTCGCAAATTTCATCATCGTCAAGATCAAAATATAATTTATCTTCCGACATTTTAAACAAATAAACCAATCACTAACAAAAACAGTTGCAAAACTAAACACAAAATACAACAGTAGAGGTTATACACGCTGTTATAAAATGTCAACAACGGACTCGACACAACACGAGAACACCGGCCTGTTAGATCGGTTGTAAAATCATCACCGTATATCCAAAGAGGCTAAAAATATACGGTCATGTACACCACCGGCTTGGTCTAGAGGTAAAGTCATCGCCAAAATCAGCTGTTTAACAGCTGATTTTCGGAGACAAAGGTTCCTGGTTCAAATCCTAGTAAAGGTAGTTACTTTTATACGGATTTGAATACTAGACAGTGGTTACCGGTGTACTTTGATGGTTGGGGTTTAATTAACTATACTCTCTCAGGAATGGTCGGCCTGGGTCAGTACAAGACTACACCCCATTTACACGTCATACACATCATCCTCATCTCATTGGGTCATGGGGTTGCTTATTGTTCTAAATTGAACAGATTGCAACGTACACAAATTAGGAATAAAAAAAAAAAAAATGTACACCAATAACTGCTCTTTCGTTTAAGAGTAAAAACAGCACAATCTGTTGAGAACTGAGAGTACTACAGTGGTTTGAAACTGGCAGCAGATTTGATCGGCCATGGAAATTTATGCACAAGCAATTGTGGCCGATTGAATCGGCCATGGCACTGAAAGGGTTAACACATTCAACGCTGAGCAATTATGAGGTAGGCCTCCTATCTCTCCCTTTGGGGGCGGATTACTTGTATAGCATGTTCTCCGCTTGCTTTATCTACCACCTACAACTTAGTAACATTTTTATACATTTATCTTATTTGCGACCTATATATGGATTTATGTTTGCTAATATTCAATGTTCTTTTTAGTTTTATTTTTGTCGGTTATAATGAATGTATTTCTTGTTTGAATTTTTCCATTTACCATTAAGATTTACGCGCAATTTCTTATATAATTTTAATCTAAAAACAATAAACTTTTAAAGTAAATCTAAAAGTGTAAGCTATTTTGAATTTATACCTGCAAAGATAGTAAATTCACAGCTTCAACTGTACCCTGAAAACCTGTGAAAAATACTGAACGAGTGTACTATACGAGGGTAGAAGATCGTGTGACGAAAATTCAAAAACGAACTGCACGGTTACAAAGAAAAAAATGTTTGAGAGGGCTGTATAATAGCAACAAACTGATATTTGATAAGCGGTGTCCCTCCACAAGTACTTAAAATGATAACAAAACAGAACCCGCTAGGTGAGACAGCAACCTGGCAATAATACCTACCCATGACATGACCTGCTAGGCGAGTCTCTAGCACTGAAGGTGTTAACAAACTAATGGAAATCAATGCTATTTCGCTATGGTTCAAATTCCAAGGGACACTTGGTATAGGAAAAACCACCAGGTGGTCATTCAGAAAATAGTTTACAGGACACTTTTTGATCTACAAAAGAGGAAATAATAAATTTTTAAATGTAACTGAACATATGCATAGAAATCAACACACAGTAACTGATATAACGAATAATGTAGAAATAAATGAAAAACGGAATGAATTTGAGATTTTGGAAAAGTATATTTACAATTATGGAAATAAACATAATTAATATAATATATGGAAATTATAAAATGATATAATATATGATTATTATTATATATTATATTATAATATCTGGAAATTAACATAATTAATGACAATGTCTCCAGATGGCGACATTTAAGTGGTGAGTTGAAACCTTTAATTTTTGGTGGCCCTGAAAAGGGCCATTTAAGCGGTGGTCGTCTGGATGGGAAGTGGCGGTCGAGGAGCTGGGCGGTACGGCGTGTCATCGTCCAGCGAAGACGTCATCTTCTTCCCTTGCAGAAGTGCATCAATGGCTGCTTCAACGGGTCCGGTGGGCGTAAGGCTCGTTCGACAGCTTACGGTGACGGGTCGGCTAGTGAAAGCATCATCTTCTCTCTTGGGAGGGTCGTCGATTAGTCTTCGCTGGAGTCCGGTAGCCGTGTGCGGATGGTGGATGTCTTGTCGATGCTGTCTGGATTGGAATTGAATCCCTCGGCTCAGTGTAGCGCTCTTTATATAGTTGCCGAGAGCGCTGTGATAGAGGGCGGCTACTGGCTCGGCCTTGATGACAAAGGCCTCTGTCGGTACGCCGCCACAAGCCTACCGCCCCTTTCGGAACTATTGGCGGCTTCTCCTGTCACTACGTCGGAAGCTTTGTAGCCGGCGGCACAGTACTTAATCAAAGAGGGCAACGGTGACAACAGTATAAATGAAATTTATCACCTTACCTTTAGTTGCTTATTTAAGTTTAAAAAACTTATGTGCGTTTCGGTGGTATCACCTTCTACAGAGCATATTTTTAAAAACTTTAATCTAGATCTAGATTAAATTTAATCTAAACGACTGAATGGAAACACAGTTTTAAATTTTAATTTTTTAAAAATATGCTCTGAAGAAGGTGGTACCACCGAAACGCGCGTAAATTTGTTAAACTTAAATAAGCTACCGAAGGTAAGGTGAGAATTTCATTTATTCTGTAATTTATATTAATAAATGTATTTATTAATGATAAATTAATGAACTCACAAAGTGAATATGACAACAATTTAATTAAGTTGGCAAGACTGTTTTAAATATAGATTTAAGAATAGATTAATTAATCGACTGAATCCTTATTTAACATAATGGAAGTGGGATGTTTCAAATTTTAAATAACATAAAAGGAAAGAAATTACTAAAGATGTGCATTTTATGCGCGAAAGCGCTATTATTGGTGTTTACTGTTTACCACATTACTGGTGGTTTAAAGAAATGAAATATATTTTGATTATAAACCTAGGTTTTGTTTTTCATTAAATGTATTGGCAAGAGAAAGTTGTGTGACTGTTTCGCACCAGATTTTTTAAATTTTATTTTATGTGACAGGTACTATTTATTAATTTTATTGTTTTCTTATTTTTAATGGTACTTCTTTGTTGTTTGCAGGAGGGAAGGGATCTGGCCACTAGTCCAAGAAGGCAAGCTGGAGGAACTAACGGTGCAAATGTTCGACCTAAAGAACCTCCACCAATGGTTGTTCAAGGAGATTTTCGGAAGGTAACCATTTTCAATTTATAATGTAACAAATTCTACCTGTGTTTTAGTCGTATTTTTTTTTTGGTGGCAATTTTAAAAAATTTTCATGTAATTTTTTTTGCAATTACTGCTAAAGCAGACGGTGAAGGATGAAATGATTATTTGTAACGTATGAAAATATGCCGTGCCTGAGTGGGATTCGAACCCAGGACCGCATGATGAGAGGCGAGCACGTTACCAACTGCGCCAATGTGGCCGGCTTTCATGTATCATTTTCCTCTCTGTTTGTCACATCCAGATGTCAGAAACTACAAGAGATAGCAACAAATGGTTTTCAGATTTGTAATCTACAGAAAATGTTGGTGGACCTAAATTAGTTTTGAATTTCCGGTTTCGATCGAAAGTGCCTCAAAACCAAAAGTCAAAGTCCGAATTTGGAAACAATAATAATGTCATTCGATTCCACTTAAAGAGTAAATACAGAAATCATTGCAGGTTTAAATTTCCAGTTTTGACCAGAATTTGCTCAAAACCGGTTGTCAAGAAATCAAAGTCGGAATTTGTGAACAAAAATGGTGTCATTGGATTCCACTTAAAGAGTAGATAAAGAAATCATTGGAGGTTTGAATTTCTGGTTTCAACCAGAAGTGGCTCAAACCGGAAGTCAAGAAACCAAAGTCGGAATTTGAAAACAAAAATAATGTCTGTCATTCGATTTCTCTAAAGGTGCGGTTTCGTTTGTGCGATCGTCGCATGCGATTACTGCAAGTACTCATCAAATGGATTTCTTAAGAAGTGGTTCCGTTTATGCGTCCGACGCAAGAGATCCCATGCGTCGGCTGCATCGACTGCTTTGGCAACCAGTCACCTGTAGTAGTCGCACGCATCTGGAAGTTGAAAATAAGTTTTTCCATAGACGATGACGCAAAACTCATTGAGTTAGCTGCAGAAAAGCTACAACTATTTGATCCTTCAAACTTGCTTTCATCGTCTAATAGATACGGTAAATTCCCGCTAATCCGAAATAATTGGGGTGAGCCGATTTCGGATAAGCTGGGGTTTTAAATAACAAGAAAATGGTGTTTTATTGTGAAAAAAAATATTACTGTGTCCTAAAACTTTTATTTGTACGATTTAATTGTCAAATATTTTCTGTACATTTTAATTATTTTTTGAAAAGTCTGAAATTTTTTTTCGGTTTTTATTTTTCATTCGTTTTCTTACCGAAATGTCCCGCCAACATCGCTTCGATGATTTTGACCATGCGTTTACGTTTACACGACATTGTTAAATATCATTTTACTTCCAGTACCAGTACGTAACACTAATTAGCCGCAAAACGAAATGAAAACTACATTAAGGCCAAGACACTACCGTACCAATTCAAAAAACAATGCAGTACTAATTGACTGTTTACAGCAAACCGCTCCAAGGAAAATACTCATGTCATCGGTAAAAACTGTCTGCAGTGCTGAATGTAATGTAGGCATACTTAACGAGCTATAATTTACAGTTCACTTTGCTTAAACAGTATTTTTGTACAGAAATACAATTTACAGTATTTATTTTTACTTTCTCTTGCCTATATGAATATATAGGAAGGAAAGTATTGTTTTCATGTCGATTTTTCGAAATCGAGTTTTCACCGGATCTATACGTTGTCAGACCCCCTGAACCCAAAAAACATGTTTTAAGCGATTGGTCTGTGTGTATGTGTGTGTGTGTCTGTGTGCGAACAGAATATCTCAAGAACGGAACATCGTACGAACTTGAAACTTAAAACTTAGGTTACATACCACTACCGGACCCGACACGAACATTTTCATCAAAATCGGTCAACCGGAAGTAGTAGTTTATTCGTATAATTTTTCACTTTTTTGCGATTTTCTCAAAAACTGGTCCTACGATTTTTTTTAAAATCGCCTGAATCCTGAATCCTGGTTGAGAGGGCTAAGAAGCCCTATGATGGCGACATCGTGTTAAGGAACACCTGGTCGCTCGGGGAACAATATAACAGAATAATTGCAACCTCAAGAAATTTAGGGGGAATTTTATAGTTTAAATAGGAAATAGGATTCTGGTTCGTGGGACATTGGAACTGGGACTTGAAAGGAGGTAATTTATTTTTAGAAGTTATTTGTGGAAAATTTAAATTAAGGGGACAAGTGGGTTTAAGAGCGGCTCTTTAAGAGCCTAGTTTACTGCATATTTTATGCTGTACAAGATAGGGTAGGCGCCATGTTTGCTGAAATTCTGCGTGAGGCTGTTTTTACGTAAAAACATTTTCTTTTGAAGATTGCGACTTTAATATGCATTTTAGCGCAAAACGTTATATAGTAAAAGTTGTAGAGAATGTAAAATTCTACAACTTTTATTTCAAACATTTTTTTTGTATAACGCTTAGTTTAGCGGTAATAAGCAATTTTATGTTTTTTTCTCATGAAAACGTGTGAAAAATCTATTTTCTTAAGATTTTGGCCTTAGAATGCATTTTACAACAAAAGTGTATATAATAAAATTTATAGAAAGTTAAGAGATCTACAACTTTTATTTAAAGCATTTTTTTGTACAGTGCCTAGTTTAGCGTGAATGAGCGATTTTCCGTATTTTTAAGCCAAACTGAGGTCGATTTAAATTTTGTGTATTTCACTTATGTTTATTGAGGTTAGTTTTTTGTTTATTTCTAATGTTTTATTGCTAATGTTAGGTTTATTGTTAATTATTGGCATTGGCAAGAGAAAGTTGTGTGAGTGTTTCACACCAGATTTTTTTATTACAGTTATTTGTAGAAAAATTAAATTTTAAATACTGAGTATTTTTTAACATTTCGGATAACCCGGGTTTTGGTTTACCCGAACGTGCAGTTGGACCCGGCCTATGCGTCAGTCGCATGCAATGATCGCACAAACGAAACCGCACCTTTAAAAGAGTTGTTTTCTTTCTTAGCTTGCTTATGACGGCAAATTAGGCTTGAATCTATTATGATTAAGGATAACCTCGAGTTAAGTGAACATGCAGTGTGACTTTTCGGGTCGACTCCTTTTTTTCAGAAAAAATTGAGACCATCAGAGGTTGCCACCTGTCTCATGAAACGAATTTTCTTATTGCCTATTCTGTACAGGTGTCCACGTAGAATCTAAATCTTGAAATTTTAAATAGTTTCATTCATCTTCTTGATTTCTTGATCTTGTTGTTTAGGTCAACAGCTGAAAGGCTGGTTTGAACCTCTAGAGGTTCTACTAAGTTACAATGAGGAGTGAGGTGGTTACTCTTGCCTTGCTCACTGAGTTGAAAGAGTATGCTTATCAGCATGCCAGGCCCTCCGAAAAGCACCCACTTCACACCCTGCAAATGACACCTTCACTTCATTCACCACAGGGCCTGGCTGTATAGTGAAATTCATTACTCTTGGATGACTAGTATCTTTTAACCTCTTCTGTTCTTAAATAGTTCAGTCATAATTGGCTGACTATATGATAAGAAACAGAACTATTTTTTATAGCCCTGGAACCAACAGATTGAGTGCAAATAATTTAACACTCCACATGCCCATTATGGGCATCAATAACAGTTAACCTTGATCTTGATCTTACGAAGAATCTTTCTCTTGAATTTATCTATTACTGATTTTCCACATTTTTAGATCAAACATAGGTTGGTTTTCATTTTCACTCATGATTCATTTTTATTGTTTACTTGTGATTAAACATAGATTTTATTGTTCATTACCACTACTTTTACCAAGATAAAGCTGTGTGAGTGTTTCACACCAGATTTTTACTTTCTCTTGCCTGTATAATTATATAGGAAGGAAAGTATTGTTTTTTTGTCGATTTTTAGAAAGTGAGTTTTCACCAGATCTACACGTTTTCAGACCTCCTGAAACCAAAAAACATGTTTTTAGTGATTGGTCTGTGTGTGTGTGTGTGTGAATAAAATATCTCAAGAACGGAACATCGTACAAATTTCAAACTTGAAACTTAATTTACATACCATTACCAAACCCGACACAAACATTTTCATCAAAATCGGTCAACCGGAAGTAGTAGTTTATTCGTATAATTTTTCACTTTTTTAAGATAAAGGCTTTAATATCAATTTTAGCGCAAAAATTTATATAATAAAAGTTGTAGAGAATTTTATATCCTACAACTTTTATTTCAAACATTTTTTTGTATAACGCTTAGTTTAACAGTAATTAGCGATTTTCTGTTTCTTTCTCACGAAAACGTGTGAAAAATCTATTTTTTTACGATTTCGGCCTTAGTATGCATTTTACGACAAAAGTGTATATAATAAAATTATTTATAGGAAATTAAAAGATCTACAATTTTTATTTAGATCATTTTTCTCTACAGAGCTTAGTTTAGCTTGAAAGAGTGATTTTCCGTATTTTTAACCCAAACTGAAGTTGATTTTCATTTTACGTCTTTCACTCATGATTAAAATTAAGTTATATTTATTGAGGTTATTTTTTTGTTTATTTCTAATGTTTTATTACCAATGTTAGGTTTATTGTTAATTATTTGCATTGGCAGGATAAAGTTGTGTGAGTGTTTCACACCAGATTTTTCTTAATCATTGTGACTTACGGATGTTTGAAAAGACTTTTGGAATATCCTTTAGAAATATTATTGTTACTGTTGCTACGGGATGACTTGAAAGTAAAAAAATTGTTTTTTTTTTAAGATTGCGGCTTTAATATGCATTTTAGTGCAAAAATTTATATGATAAAATCTGTAGAGAGTTAAAAATCCTACAACTTTTATTTCAACAATTTTTTTGTATACCGCTTAGTTTAGCAGTAATTAGTGATTTTCTGTTTTTTCTCATGAAAACGTGTGAAAAATCAATTGTTTTAAGATTTCGGCCTTAGTATGCATTTTACGACTAAAGTGTATATAATGAAATCCATAGTAAATTAAAAGATCTACACCTTTTGTCTACAGCATTTTTCTCTACAGATCCTAGTTTAGAAAGAAATAGTGATTTTCAGTATTTTTAAGCCAAACTGAGGTTGATTTTCATTTTGCGTCTTTCACTCATGAGTAAAATTAGGTTATGTTTATCGAGGATATTTTTTTTGTTTATTACTGATGTTACATTATATTGTTAATTATTTGCATTGGCAAGAGAAAGTTGTGTGATTGTTACACACCAGATTTTTTTTAATCTTTTGCAGTTTGTTTACGTATTGCAACTTCCATACAAAGGAAAATACACTTTTTAAGTTTTTGTTCGGGTTGTTTAGTTGAGTAGATTTCAGTATTCGGTTGAATTCACTTTGGCAGTAGTTTATCGTATACATGGATAAATTTGTTGTCATCAAAGATTTTCAACTTGTCATAGAGTGTGAGGTGTTTTTGTCTTTTAAGTTAAGGGGTGTCACCTTTGAAAATTTTTTTTTAACCCCCGATGAAAACAGAGGGGTGTCATAAGTTTAACGAGTGTATTTGTCTGTTGCATCGTAGCTCCCAAATGGTTAAATCAATTTTGATTTGATATTTTTACTTTCTCTTGCTTATATGAATATATAGGAAGGAAAGTATTGTTTTCAAGGCAATTTTAACAAATACACTCAACACCTGAATATACACCTAAACAGACCCCCTCACACCCACACACACAACTGCTTTTTAGCGATTGGTCTGTGTGTGTGTGTGTGTGTGTGTGTGTGTGTGTGTGTGTGAACATCGTACGAACTTGAAACTTAAGTTAGATACTACTATTGGACCTGACACAAACATTTTCATCAAAATCGGTCAGCCGGAAGTAGTAGTTTATTCGTGTCATTTTTCACTTTTTTGCGATTTTCTCAAAAACTGGTCCTAAGATTTTTTTTAAAATCGCTTGGTTTACTAAATTTTTTATGCTCTACAAGATAGGGTAGGCGCGCCATGTTTGCTGAAACTTGGTGAGGCTGTTTTCACGTACAAAAAATTGCTTTTTAACATTACGGCTTTAATATGCATTTTAGTGCAAAAATTTATACAATAAAAGTTGTAGAGAATTTTACATCCTACAACTTTTATTTCAACAATTTTTTTGTATAACACTTAGTTTAACGGTAATTAGCAATTTTTTTGTTTTTCTCACAAAAATGTGTGAAAAATCGATATTTTTAAGATTTCAGCCTTAGTATGCATTTTACGACAAAAGTGTATTAATTAAATTTAAGGGGAATTAAAAGATCTACAACTTTAATTGATAGCATTTTTCTCTACTGAGCCTAGTTTAGCATGAAAGAGTGATTTTCTGTTTTAAGCCAAACTTAGGTCGATTTTAATTTTGCGTCTTTCACTCATGATTAATATAAGGTTATGTTTATGGAGGTTAGTTGTTTGTTTATTTTAAATATTTTATTACTAATGTTAGGTTATATTGGTCATTATTTGCATTGGCAAGAGAAAGTTGTGTGAGGGTTTTATGCCAGATTCATAAGTTCTACAGAGGTTGATTTTCATTTTGCGCCATTCACTCATGATTAAAATTAGTTTACGTTTTTCATTTTATATTGTTTACTAATGATTAAACATCGCTTATAAATATGGGTTTTATCTACATCGGCAAGAGAAAGCTGTGTGAATGTTTCACACCAGATTATAACATAATAATTTATTATCGATATTATGCCCGAATCGTGAAGTGAATTTTAAGATGAATTGATACGGAAGGCGAGGATACAATTCAAAGTTTTAAAAGAAATTGGCTGGCTTGATAGACATTAATTAGGAAGTTGGAATTTGTCCAATAAACCACCCCTTCTTTCTTATCTGCTCGGTTTTTTTCTCCTCATTCTTCTTCTTCTTCTTCTACTTCTTCAACGCCTTCCCTTTTGTAGTTGTTTTTCATATCACTTACGCCGTGTGTTACATTGTAATGTGACTAAACACTTTTTATAGTACTATATGTTTTGTTTCCTTTTTATTCGCGACAAGAATATTATGTACGAGGTCTGGCTATTAAATAACGAGACTGACGTTGTAAAACATTTTATTTTAATTTTATACATAATAACTAATTGTCACCTTTAATATACACTCCTTCTCTATCCCTACAACGGTCCATGCGAATTTTCCATTGTTGGAAACAGCGCTGGAAGTCTTCTTCCGTCAGCTCCTTCAGGACACGTGCCGCTTTCTCTTTTACAGCTTCCACAGACTCAAATCTTGTCCCTTTTAATGCAGATTTCACCTTAGGGGACATGTAGAAGATAATAACATATCATGAAATGTGGTTTTTTTACTTATGATCTGGAAACAAAGCGCCAATCCATGCCCTGGAAGAGTCGAACTTCACCGAGAGCCAAAAAAGCTCGAATGAGCAAATCATAATTTAAAGCAATGATGATTGTTTTTTGATAACCATGGGGTTGTGTTCCTTCACTGGGTTCCTGAAGGTCAAACAATTAATCAATATTACTACCTTGAGGTACTTTCTAAACTACGTCAAAAATCAAGGAAAAACACCCGGAAATGTGGAAGTATAAATCATGGCTTCTCCACCAAAACAATGCGCCAGCTCATTCCGCGTTCATCTGTGAAGAGGTTCCTACCCAAGTATAGCATTTCAGTGTTAGAACATCCACCTTATTCACCAAATCTTGCACCATGTGACTTCTATCTGTTCCCTAAGGTGAAATCTGCATTAAAAGGGACAAGATTTGAGTTTGTGGAAGGTGTAAAAGAGAAAGCGGCACGTGTCCTGAAGGAGCTGACAGAAGATGACTTCCAGCACTGTTTCCAATAATGGGAAATTTGCATGGAGTGTTGTAGTGATAGAAAAGGAGTGTATATTGAAGGTGACAATAAGTGATTATTGTATAAAAAAAAAAAATTTACAATGTCAGTGTCATTATTTAATAGCCACACCTCGTATCTGTTATTGTGTGTTGATTTCTGTGCATATGTTCAGTTACATTATTTTTTAATGACCTGGTGATTTTTCATATACCTGGTGTGAGATGCGGTAGTCAAATGGTTTAATGACTCCTACACCTGCGTCGGTTCGTTAAAATGGTGGGATCTATTACCACCCGGATACAAAGGACGCGATGTGTCTTCGGTGCGCACATTAGGCGTATTGCTTAGCTCGTTAAGGATTAGGAAGGTTTGGCGAATAGAAAGGTACACATACAGGTAAATAATATTGCAGTTATGTAACAGTGTAACAGTACTTACTCCGTTTTGAGTGCGCTGATTTCCCAAAATGCTTCGATTCGTGAATGCCGTTGTAGAAAACACTGAATGTTCGACTAAATCTGTACAGATTTTACACAATAAACAAATGCACGTTAAGTATAGACATAAAGCACTGTTAACACTCGGATAACTGCAATTAATATAACGGTTTACAAGTTCAAAACACATGATAGCACAGATTACACAAAGTCCGGTAACTACTCGAAAGAATAACATGAATTGTTAGTAAATAAATGTAAGCGCGTTCACAATAAAAGCATCGTTGCTTGGGGCCGTAAATACTGTTTTAGCGGCTACATGAGGTTGGAAGACCCAACGCGTTGAAATGCAAATGACCCCAGCACTCGAGGCTGAGAACGTCAGTAAAGCACAACCGTACCGTATGCTGGTTTGTCTGGAACTGAGAAGGGATTTCAGGAAGAAGGAGCAATGGCGAAACGAACTCGGGAAATTAAACTAATTTTGCTATTGGCTGAGCGCGAGCCACGTGACGAAGGATCACACATGCGTAGAGCTAATCGATGAGACAATCAATGTAAGATCAATAAAACGGATGTACTCGCGGGAAAGATTTATTCTGGAATATTCGACGGCGCGCGGTATTTGAATTTACTGTAGTACTGAACACCTGGTGTGCCATGGAATTTGCACCATAGGGGAAAACATTGATTTTCATTATAAAACATTTCATTTTGTATAAAATTAAAATTAAATTTTTTACAACGTCAGTCTTGTTATTTAATAGCCACACCTCGTATTATAATGTTATTGGTGAAAAGGAGGTGGTAAAAGGAGGTGGGTGGGTTCAGGGTACAAAGTCATTTGTGTAGTACAAAGTCATGTAGTATTATCATTAAAAACTGGTGTTAAACACTCATGTGACTTTTTCTTCCCAATTTAAATAATGTGCATTATTTTTAATTAATTGTGCCACAATTGTGTTGGTTATAATTATTATAACCTACATTCAATCATGAGTAAACAATGCAAAATGAAAAACATAACCCAATTTTAATCATGAGTAAACAATGCAAAATGAAAAACATAACCCAATTTTAATCATGAGTAAACAATGCAAAATGAAAAACATAACCCAATTTTAATCATGAGTAAACAATGCAAAATGAAAAACATAACCCAATTTTAATCATGAGTAAACAATGCAAAATGAAAAACATAACCCAATTTTAATCATGAGTAAACAATGCAAAATGAAAAACATAACCCAATTTTAATCATGAGTAAACAATGCAAAATGAAAAACATAACCCAATTTTAATCATGAGTAAACAATGCAAAATGAAAAACATAACCCAATTTTAATCATGAGTAAACAATGCAAAATGAAAAACATAACCCAATTTTAATCATGAGTAAACAATGCAAAATGAAAAACATAACCCAATTTTAATCATGAGTAAACAATGCAAAATGAAAAACATAACCCAATTTTAATCATGAGTAAACAATGCAAAATGAAAAACATAACCCAATTTTAATCATGAGTAAACAATGCAAAATGAAAAACATAACCCAATTTTAATCATGAGTAAACAATGCAAAATGAAAAACATAACCCAATTTTAATCATGAGTAAACAATGCAAAATGAAAAACATAACCCAATTTTAATCATGAGTAAACAATGCAAAATGAAAAACATAACCCAATTTTAATCATGAGTAAACAATGCAAAATGAAAAACATAACCCAATTTTAATCATGAGTAAACAATGCAAAATGAAAAACATAACCCAATTTTAATCATGAGTAAACAATGCAAAATGAAAAACATAACCCAATTTTAATCATGAGTAAACAATGCAAAATGAAAAACATAACCCAATTTTAATCATGAGTAAACAATGCAAAATGAAAAACATAACCCAATTTTAATCATGAGTAAACAATGCAAAATGAAAAACATAACCCAATTTTAATCATGAGTAAACAATGCAAAATGAAAAACATAACCCAATTTTAATCATGAGTAAACAATGCAAAATGAAAAACATAACCCAATTTTAATCATGAGTAAACAATGCAAAATGAAAAACATAACCCAATTTTAATCATGAGTAAACAATGCAAAATGAAAAACATAACCCAATTTTAATCATGAGTAAACAATGCAAAATGAAAAACATAACCCAATTTTAATCATGAGTAAACAATGCAAAATGAAAAACATAACCCAATTTTAATCATGAGTAAACAATGCAAAATGAAAAACATAACCCAATTTTAATCATGAGTAAACAATGCAAAATGAAAAACATAACCCAATTTTAATCATGAGTAAACAATGCAAAATGAAAAACATAACCCAATTTTAATCATGAGTAAACAATGCAAAATGAAAAACATAACCCAATTTTAATCATGAGTAAACAATGCAAAATGAAAAACATAACCCAATTTTAATCATGAGTAAACAATGCAAAATGAAAAACATAACCCAATTTTAATCATGAGTAAACAATGCAAAATGAAAAACATAACCCAATTTTAATCATGAGTAAACAATGCAAAATAAAAAACATAACCCAATTTTAATCATGAGTAAACAATGCAAAAAGAAAATTAATCTCTGTTGAACTTAAAGATTCGGAAAATCACTAGTTGACGCATTGCCTAAGCTCTGTAGAAGAAAATGTTGAATTGAAAGTTGTAGGTTTTTAAATTTCCTAAAACTTTGATTATATATTTTTGTCATAACATGTGCTAAGGCTGTAATATTAGAATTTCAATTATTGCCGATTTCGATGAAAAAAAAAATACAGAAAATCACTAATAAAAATGTTTGAAATAAAAGTTGTAGGGTTTTTAACGTTCTACAATTTTAATTGTACATCTTTTGCTCTAAAATGCGTATTAAGGTTGCAATTTAAAAAAAAAAAATTTTACAATGCGAGCACAGGTGTCCCCCCCCCCCCCCGACAAGAATTTCAACAGACATGTTGCTTACCCTATCTTGCAGAGCATAAAATATATGGTAAATGAGACAATTTTTTTTTAAATCGTAGGAGCCATTTTTGAGAAAATTGCAAAAAATGAAAATTGCACCAATAAACTACTACTCCTGGTTGAACAATTTTGATGAAAATGTTTGTGACGGGTCCCGGAGTACCTTACTCGTCTCAACTTCCTATGCTATTTCATTCTTGATATTTTGTTCACACACGCGCGCACACACACACTCAGACCAATCATTAAAAACATTTTGGTTGGGTTCAGGAAGCATGAAAATATGTAAATCCGGTGAAAATTTGATTTTGAAAAATCACATGCAAATGATACTTTAACCTTACCTTGTAAGTTTCCTTCCCTATATATGAGGGGGTACCCAAAAGTAACCGGAATAGCATTGCCGTGGGCGGTGCTTGTGTAGCACGCATTTCTGCCTCACACACAAGTGTTTAGCGCAACTCATTGCGAGTTCAATATTCATCTGCAGTGATTGTTTTTGCCAGCGCTGTTTTGTTCTTGTTCCATTTTTTATGATTGCAAGTTTAAGAGAACAACGTGTAGCTGTGAAATTTTGTTTTCTACTCTGTAAAAGTGCTGCTGAAACTGTTTTATTATTGAAAACACCTTTCAAAGATGACGCTATGGGAAAATCTCAAGTATATGAGTGGTGTTCTCGATTTCAAAATGGCGACATGTCGATTGATGACAAACCTCGTTCTGGACGTTCATCAACTGCCCGAATTGATGAAAATGTTTAAAAAATTTGAGAGCGTGTGCTCTCAGACTGTCAACTGACAATTTGGAAGTTTTAAGAAGATTGCGCATCAGTGTTTGTCAAAAAATATCTGAATTGTGGCTGACAGGAGACTGGTTCTTCCACCACGTCAATGCACCTGCACTTGTAGCCATCTCGTTGAAAGATTTTTTGACTAAAAATGGCATGGTTCCGCTGCCCCATGCACCTTACTCACCTGACCTGTCTCCATGTGACTTTTTCGTATTTCACACATGAAAAGGGACATTAAAGGATACAGATTTGACAACATTGAAGCAATAAGAAAATAAAATGAGGAAGTAGCTGTCAGCCATTTCTAAAGATGACTACAAAAAATGTTTCAAACACTGGAAGCACCGGCGGGATAAATGTATTAGTTGTAACAGAGAGTATTTTGAAGGGGATAAGGTTGTTTTCTAAAAAAAAATAGAAAAAAAATAGCTTTTGAAAAATAATTTCGGTTACTTTTGGGTACCCTCTCATATTCATACAGGACGTAAAAAGAGAACGCAAGAAAAACAAGAGAATGCAAGAGAACGTAAAAACGTTTGCAATAGAGAAAAGAAATTTTAAAGGTACAAACCCATTAAGTTAATGACTGTTTTAGTATTTGTGTATAAAATATAAAATTCATAATGTTGTCGAAAGTTAATTGAGATTTTTTTCGTGGTTTAGGTCAGTGGAATCTCAAACGAGATATTCCGTCAGATTGAAACTGTGGAGAATGACCATGATGCGACGACCGCCGCAGCTTTGGAGGCGGTTGAGCGGCGTGGGGAAATGGTAGTCAGACTACTTGACCCCAGGCATCTCGGCCGAACTGGCAATGATGTCGAGAAAAGATTCCTTGCACTTCAGGTAAGTTCTTTTTACTTAATTCGTTGTTTAGGTCATCAGCCGAAGGCTGGTTTGAACCTGTAGAGGTTTTACTAAGTAAAACGAGGAGTGAGGTGGTTTACCATTGCCAACACTCACTAAATGGAAAAGTACACTTATCAGCATGCCGGGCCCTCTGGAAAGCATCTACAGTAGAGCGTCGATTATCCGATCGTCAAAAATCTGAACGCCATCTCAGTATTTTTTCGATATTTTGATTTGCGTGAGAAAGGTAACATGTTTTATAACTTATTTTAAAACAATATGTTTTCTGTAAACGAATGAGCAAGGCTTAAACAAATCACGCAATCAAAAATTCAAAAGTTTTTGAAGTAAGATTTCAGTGATTTAGTAAAGTTTATATTGAACCTTTTGTTTAACTGTACATACTTTTTTGTTTGTTTTCAATTTATTATACAGTATAATACTGGATATACAGTAAAATACAGACTGTAGTTTTATTATTTTACTCTACCTCTGCATTGCTACACAGAACACACTAGGCTTAGTTTGTTCATTAAACGCAACTAAATATAGTAAGTACAGAGAAGTGTTTGTTTATATTTATTCCTACGTTTTTAAAATGCTTAACTATGGGCCTAAGCGGTACTTTTAGGGTTTTTTTCAAAAATGTGAACAAATCGGTAATCCGAACTACCTATGGTAAATTGTACTGTGGTAAATTGGTACTGTAAATTGCTTACAGTTCCCTGTCTCTACATTTTTGAGGTGATTATGTATGTTAGGCAAAATAATTTTATGCAGAATTTCAATGTTCACAATCATAACACGAGAAACAGAAATGATTATTATGTGGCTAATCACTCCACAAAATTGTTTGAACAAAAACCTACTTATGCAGGGAGAAAATTCATGAATAAATTGCCCCAATTTTTAAAATGTTGTGAGGAATTGAATTCCTTTAAATTTAATCTGAAAAATTACTTGATCGGTGAAACTTTTTATAGCGTACAAGAATTTCTTTCTTGATAGTAGTGATACATTGTGTGATTCTTATTTCAGGTGTTATACCTGATGACATGTCCTATACTCCTCCTGGAGTCTCCAGGGCGCAAAAAAAAACAAAAAAAAAACAAAATGGTTCCAGTTGCTTCGGATTTTCGACTCTACTGTATTTTCCACTCTGCAAATGACACCTTCACTTCATTCACCACAGGGTCCGGCTGTATAATGAAATTCATTACTTTCAGAGGAGATAACTCTGATTAGTGTCACAGAACACCTCTACCTCTTCTCTTCTTAAATGATTCAGTCATTTAATTGGCTGACCATGTGATAAGAAACAGAACTATCTATTTTAGCCCTGCACCGAACAGATTGAGTGTAAATAATTTGACACTCCACCTGTCTGTTATGGGCAGAAAGTTAATTTATCAATATGTTATTGTGAAAGGCTGATTTTAACCTCTTAGAGCAGTGGTCTCAAACACGTGGCTCGGTAAATCTTGTTTTGTGGCCTTTGATGAATTCTAATAGTTTTAGTGTTAAAAATGATAGACAAAAGTATTGGTATTGAGGGGGAAGGAGAAGGAGAGAATAATATTTTGGAACAGATAAGAAATCCCACTTTCAGTATCTAGGTTCCAACTGTCACCCCCACCCCTTCTAATTAATCATCTAATTAACACTTTAAAGCCTAAGGCCGAGTAAAGCTCGGGGTGAGCGTAAATCACGGTTTTCCGAAGCCCGAGTATACCTTGGGTCGCCACATTAAATTCTGTAGTAAGATTCAGACGAGGTTATATTGGGCTTCGGTTGCACAGATTCATTCTATATTTCATTTACAGTTGAGCCGTTGTTAGTTTGCTCCTGTTGTCAACAAACAAAAGCCACCTACTACAGGGTGCACGCTAGAGTCTGCGACTTTTCGGATGTTGTATTCCTATTAAGTTAACTATCTTTTAAATTATAAGTACTTAAAGTACTAAAAACATCAGTCATGATATGATATAGGCCTAACAATTTCATTTTTAAAAGTATTTTGTATTTAAATACTTTTGAAAGTATTTAGTTGTTACTTTTTAATCAGCGTGTACACATTTTGATATAATGCGCATGCTCAGTGATGTCATTATTTGTTTACATTAGGGGCAAACTAAGAGTGGCTGGACTTAAGTTCAATTCTCTATGCTTGCAATGAAATCTACCAAATATTTTGTGTACTATGTAGAAAAACATTGAGCTGTGTTTGAGGCTATGTTTTTGTTGATGTACATGTGTACTTTGTCGTGATTTTTTGTTAGTTATATGATTTTTTTTAAGTTATATGAGGTTTGTAGTTATTTTGTATCTGATATTTGTAAATAATATATTTATTTCTACTTTGTAATAATTGTTTTCCTTTCGTATTTTGTCGGTAATCGTTTTCGTTTGATTGTATACGTTGTACTGTTTGTCTTCTAGATTGCTTTGTTTGTGCGGCGGTCATTTTGACAGTAATATTTATAATTTCTTTTTCATTTTATGTTTTCCGTATGTTGCTCAGAAAAGAGCAAAACTGCAACTGTAAAGGCTGAAAGGAAAGAAACAACCTGGTACTGCCCCGACTGTAATGTTGCATTGTGCTTACTGGTGTGTTTCTGAGTGTTTCGTACGAAGGCTAATTATGTGTAAAATATTTTAAATTTTAGTACTCAAACATGTTTAGTGTGTATTTTATTTCATTGCCTTTCTGCAGAATTTATATAAATTGTTTTTTAGTCGTGTGTAGGATTGTAAAACTTTAAAATTAGGTAGTGTGTAGCACATAACAATTTCGTTTTTCATAGTTTTTTTGTGTATATTTAAATAACTCTCATAAATTTAGTAAGTATAATAATTTCAATGTAAATTAATAGTAATAAACTTTTTGATTTTTTAATCAATTTGATGCCAAAATCATTAAGATATGATAGAAATTAAATCATTTAGAATTTTTTGAAGTTTACTCTAAAACCCCCAGAATACTGTGATATACCATGTTCTTATAGCTCAGGCTTCAAAGTGTTAAATTATTAGCACACGATCTGCCAGTTCCTGGGTTACAAAAAAATAGTTGTGTTTCTTATCACATGTTCAGCCAATTAACGGAATACCGGCTAAAAACTGAATACTTTTTTGCGTAAATTGCTGCAGTTATCTCCGATTCATTTCTAAATAAAACAATCTAAATCAAACCATTCGATGCAGGAAAGAACAGGCTTTAATTTAGTGGATTGTTCAAAAATATTTGTTATGTTTTTTTTTGAGATAAATTTCTTTAAACGAGTGCAGAAAGGTGGCATGTCTCTTAAGCGCACGCAACATCGAATAAGAAACCGCACGAGCGTGAACGTACCTATTGTGAGGAAGGATAACCCCGAGTTAAGAGAACACGCAATGTCACTTCTCGAGCCGAATCGATTTCTTTCAAAAAAATTACCACCAGCCATAAGACACCGTCTTCTCATAAAATGGATTTTTCATATTGTTAACATTGTTTACATGTAAATTACTTTACTGTTGACAGGATTCCAAACATGCCGTAAATCTAGTTGAGATCGTAAAACGACCTGGCCAGACATTAGGTTTATACATCAGAGAAGGCAACGGAATGGACAGATCTGATGGTGTATTCATTTCTCGAATCGCTTTGGAATCGGCTGTTTATAATAGTGGATGTTTAAAGGTAAGTAAAAATTTTTATAAAATTTTTTTTGTATTTTCACTGACCGGGGCCGACGGCATATGGCCAAGCCTGGCCTTGCACGGTGGGTGGCTCTGAAAAGGGCCCGTTCTTCGGTAAACGGTGTTGCTGTTGGTTGTGGGTGGCGTGGTGTCCGAAGGGTGATGGCTCGGCTACCAGGTTCAGGCCTAGCCTTCCCTCAGCGGCAATTGGGTCCCCACTGCAGCGTGGCAGTGGTGGCTCCCAGAGCCCCACAGTGTCGGGTCAGCGTTGGCCGTTTGTCGATCGGGCGGTCGAGGCAATTCCCTCCGGTCTTGCGCCGGACTCATTCTTCACCGTGGTGTCAACCGACACGCACGGGCTTTCTTCGGCTGACCGGTGCGGGAATGTGATGTCCGCCACCGGTAGCATCGACCAGGGATGCCTGCGCCCGGTCTCGTCTCTGCTGGGCTTTTCCCCTCGACTGGGCTGGGCTTCCTCTGCTTTTCTTGTTGTTTCCTGGTTGGGAGCTGGTGAGTGAGCGACACTCGCACTTCAAAACACCTCTTTATATACCTCACCGGCGGGGGTGGCACTGCTTGCTGCGCGTTGGTAGTGCTCTCTGTGGCAGGATCTGGGACCATCTCTAGACGACGATATTAGTAGGGCAGTTGGTGACAGTAGTTTATTGTGAAAGTAATCTGTGATGAGATTTTGATATTTTAACACAATATAGATACTTGAGTCGTGAGAGTGCCTTTCGCAAATAAATGGTAAAAGCTGTCGGTACTGATCAGTAAAACCATTTACAAAGAAAATTAGTGAATTAAGACAGCTAAGGCCTGTATAAGAATCAAATGGCTGTTTTGAGAATTGAGGGGTACGAAAAAGAAGCTGCTATAAGAAAAGGTGTACGACAAGGATGTTCATTGTCACCGCTACTTTTTAACTTGTATATAGAAGAGGCTATAAATGAAGTGAAGGAAGAATTTGACGCAGGAATAAAAATTCAAGGAGAAACAATAAAAATGCTGAGATTGGTTGATGATATAATAGTATTAGCTGAGACAAAGAAAGAACTAGAGGATATTTTAAATGGAATGGATGAGATCGTGAGAAAGGATTACTTCATGAAAATTAATGAGAACAAAACGAAAATGTTATGCAGCTACCAGAGTGGTTTAAAAGAGATGGGAAATCTAAAAGTAGGTAACGAAAACATACAGGAAGTTGGGGAATATGCTATCGAAAGTAGGATTGCTCAAGCTAGAAAAGATTTTGAAATGAAAAACAGCTTACTGACTGCAAACATTGATTTACAGATTAGGAAAAATTTCTTAAAACACTATGTTTGGAGTGTAGCATTATACGGGAGTAAAACGTAGGTGATAGGGGCTGTAGAAAGGTAGAGAATAGAAGCTTTTGAAATGTGGTGTTATAGGAAAATGTTAAAGATTAGGTGGGTGGACAAAATAAGTAATTTAGAGGTTTTTAGGTGAGTGGATGATAAAAAAAGTATATAGAAACATGTTACCAGAAGAAGGGATAGGCTGGTGGGGTATATTTTAAGACATCTATCAATAATGGAGGGTAATATTGAGAGAGAGAGAGAGAGAGAATTGTAGGAGGAAGCAAAGGTTAGAATATATAAAGCAAATTACAAAAGATGTAGGGTATTAAAAATATGTAGATATGAAACGACTTGCGCAATATAGAACAGCTTAGAGAACTGCATCAAACCAGTCGAGAGACTGATGACAGAAAACAGATTTGGAGGACTATTCTGCATTTATTATTAGTCGCCAGATAAGACTAAAGCGTTGAAATGAAAAAGGTTAATGTGGTAAGGTTGACAGGTATAAAGTAAAGGTAGATAATGGTTCGTCATAATACGAGGGCAATCCAGAAAGTAACAGACGTTTTGGCCTGGCACGGCAGTGGGCGGAGCTAGCGCCGCCATCTTGGCATCAGATTGTTTCTATATTCAGTACACAAGTACCAGGCGTGGTAGCTAGAGCATCAAGTGTATTGTACTTTTTATACAGTGGGGTTTTAAAATGAGCGCTGCGTTGAAAATCCCGCCAGTTGTGAAGTGCGTGGTGTGATACAGTTTTTGTTGGCAAAAAATTACAAACCGATTGAAATTTATCACCAGATTTGTGACTTGTACGGGAAAGGAAAAAATGAGTGAAAGCCGAGTGAGGCAGTGGCAGATGGAGTGGGGTCACACGCATTCGCCCAAGAAACCTAGGAAGTGTCTGCAGACGCTATCAGCAAGAAAAATCATTGCTAATGTGTTTTGGGACGCTCATGGAGTGATTTTCGTTGATTTTCTTGACCGAGGCCAAACAGAAAGTTTTGTTTTTCCACGACAATGCCCACGCACGGCCAAACGTACTCAAGAGCTCTTGGAAGGTTTTGGATGGGAAGTTTTTAATCATCTGCCATACAGCCCGGATTTGGCGCCGAGCGATTACCATCTGTTGCCAGCGATGAAGACATGGCTCGCTACGCAACGCTTTGACACTGATGCTGAACTCCATGTCGGTGTAAACCAGTGGTTGAACTCGCAGGCGGTAGATTACTACAAAGAGGGCATTGAAAAGCTTGTATCATGTTACGATAAATGCCTTAATTTACTTGGCGATTACGTATAATATTTTTTGATAATTTTTTAATAATGTAGTGGAAAAATGAAGCCTCCACCAATTTTGTAAGGTGAAAAGGATGACACGACACGGTGTCTTCACCAATCTTGTAAGCTGCAGCGTGTGTCGAAACGACACTGTTTTTTTTTTCTTAGTTAAAAAAACTAAAAAAAAAAATTTTATTTAAGCCACAACGCCCCGCGGCGAAAACCGAACCCCCCTTCACCAGACTTCGGAGCGGACGAAACACTGTTGTAATTCTCCACCGGGAGAATTCCAAAAGTGGTCAGCCCCAAAACGAATAAAAGGGAAAAACGGCTCACCCCACGAAGACGCTGAAACTCAAATAAGTATGGGGGCATCCACCATCCACGATATTTTTGAGACCAGCCAGAATCTGAAACTGGACCCAGGGGTTGTGGAAATCCCAATGAAAAACAACCAACGTAGCTCAAATGATATTCAAGTCTCGCTCTAAATACTGCGAGGGTGAGATTGTAGAAAATCTGTGCCGGTTCAAATGGTAGAAAAATAAATTATAATCTGACACCCAAAAATGGATTTAAAACAAACTACTTTAATTCAAAACATATTGAAATATAAATCCAACAAAAATGTTAACAGAATCTTTGTAAACAAGTAAATCATATTTTTTTTCTTTAAAAAAAAAAAAAAGTTAAATTCTCATTCCTGAGAACAAGAGACATAATAAAAAAAATTAATTGTACTTATAATGAATCGTTAAAAAAAACCCATTAAACTTAGAAAGGTAATTATGTATGAACAAAACATATCTTAATACCAATTAAAAAAATTGTTGTTTAAGCCTCTGTCTGAAAATCGATAGCCACGCGGTTTTTTAAAAAAAAAGAATTTAATAATTTACTTAATTTTTTATTAGTTATAAATTTAATTTCTAAAAAAATAATTCAATTTTTAATTCATTTCATTAATTTATAAAATTTAATTAATTCTTCAAAAAAAAAAAACACCTTTAAGGACTTTAAGGACTTAGAATTTAAATCAAAAAAATTTGGAAAGAAAAATGTACTTTTTTTTAATCAGGAAGAATTTTTAAAAAATTATCTAAAAAATGTAAAAAAAAATTAACGTATGAGAAATCTAAAATAAATCTACCTGATCTTTTTACTAGGGAAAATCGCTTAACTATCGGTTCTCAAACAGACGCATAAAAAAACAATTATTAGGAAACGAGTTAGCCGAATTTTTAGCCCCAGCCAGGCTTAAGCAGAGACAAATGAAAAACTCTGTAGTCTAAAAAATAGAACACTAGAATTTTCAAAAAATGGTAAAATAATAAAAAAAACTGAGATGGAGAAATTTCAGAAATGAAATTCCTTCATTAGATACAAAAAAAATTATGTAAAAAAAGGTATATTCGTGAAGCAAAAAAAAACTACATTAGTGATAAATAGAAATAAATACAAAAAAAAGACTTCACGGATCTCGAGTGCCATATCTTAAATCCTAGGTAAATCCCTGATTAAATTCCAAATTTAAATTTATTATTAGTATGATTAAACAGAATTAAAATATAAATATCATAATAAACACGAATTTCAGCAAGGGAGAAATCCTGTACACATGAATTTACACGTGGATTTGATGTGAATAAAAACTACTGCAAAAGAAATGACATAGAACACACTGCACATTATTTGGTAAGGAAGCGTAAAAATTTTAAACGAAAAAATTTGGTTTTTTTATTTGAACAAATGTGCTGACGAAGAATACAAATAACGGACACTGACAAATTGGAGCAAAAATAACGAAGGAATAAGACACTAGGGAAGGTTACTTTGAATAAATATTTATGAAGGAAAAGGGGAAAAAACGAAAAAAAATGCGGGAAAAGATAATTGAAAATTAAATTTAAGTTAAAACGAAGATTTTTACTGAAAAAACTTTTGGGCAACGCAGAGTCCCTTAAGAAGATGAAAAAATTTGATGCCACGTGGAAATTCATGCATACAAAATCCCTCTCTGGAACCCATAATTTACATAATACAAAATAAATAAATTTTAAAATATATATATCTATATTTGTTAAAATAACTACCCCATAGTTTCCACCAAACAATATTATTTTATAAAAAAAAATTATTAAGGGGGTTTGAAATTTAGGAATTTGTAACAAAACATGATAAAATTTAGGTTACCTGAACAAACAGTTGTTGACTTAAGGATGGCTAACACGAGTCAAAGGAAAAAACGCATTCGAAAAGCGAACGGAAAGAAATCCCCTCTCCTATAGAAATTGAGCAACGAGAGAGAGAGAGAGCGAGGAACACGTGTAATTTCTCTCTCTAACGGAAAGAGATGGGAAAAATATGTGGAAGCGCTGCGCGGGTTAAGAGGGGGGGGGGAGTGGTGGACGAGCAGACTCATCACATTCCATTAGTTAACTTGACTGCAAATGCGATACAGGAAAAAATAAAAGCCTAAAAACGTTTTATGAAATATAATTAAAGATTAGAAACTGAATAAAATATCTTGAATGAATAAAAGGAATTATTTTATTTTGAAAGTATTAAAACCATTTAGAAATGAAACGGATAATTAATATTTTACCAAAAAAATGAAAAAAACTCGTTTTTCTGGTAAAATATTACAATAATAGCCTAAGAGTTAACCTTCAAAATGTACATAATAAAAATTGGTTTATTTACTTAGTTTGTTTTTTATTTAAAAAACGTCTGTTACTTTCTGAACAGCCGTCGTAGAAATGCTTAGTTCAGCTCTAAAATAACATGCAATTATTATAGGTAGTGCAGTCACGAGAATGCCTTTGCCTATGTATCGGCTGTGAGGAAGGGAAGTGAAATATTTGCAGTGCTGCCAACCTCAACAGTGAGACACTACTTGTACATTTCACTACCGTCCAGTTTCTAGATACATTTTGTAACCTGTGGTTTATTCCGAGAAAATGTTTTCTTCATAAACCTCGTAAGAAATAAATGTGACCTGTAATATTGCCTATAGCTTAATTACTTGACTAGAAATGTTTGGTTGACTGCAAATACCAGCTACCTGATTTCATTGCATTGGAACACAATTTTTTCTACGAATGAATCGCTGCCACCGGCATTATCTGTCTCATTAATATCTACCTAACCGTTTCCTTTTTTACCAGGTGTCAACAAAACTATTGAAGAATAGCTTCTTCACATCTTTAATTTACTTCTTTATTTTTCGAATTGTGAAAAGGGAAACATCACAGTAGTTAGCACTTGCTCATGGCTTTTGTTAAGAGGCAGGGGAAAGGCATTTTTGTTTTGCTTCAACTTTACAACATTTTATTACACTGTATTAGATTTTGTTCAGCACTGTGAATAGTCTGCCCACATTTCCGATTAACTAACAATTATGTTTACGGTAACAAACAGTTATATTCATACAGTTAACCTACAAAAGGTTCCGCAATATACTTTATAATTGAAGGGTTCATTGGATGAAGGTGAAGATGTTATGTGACATAAATACAATTCTGAGCTATTGAGTGTTAAAAGTTCAAAAGCTGTAACTTAATTTATTGATTTCAGAAAGTTACATTTTTGGTGTCAGTATATTAAATAGACATAGGGGATTTATTTAAGTATTTTAAACCTTGTCTAATTTAGTTTTTAAATTGAATTTAACTAATTTTTGTGTAGATAACATCTTCTCTCACTAAAATATTTTTTAATGAAATGTCTATTTTAAAATGAATGAAGGTGTTAAGTAACAACTAGTTAACAAAAAAAATGTTAAAATAAAACAAATTTATTTTAATAGTAGGCCTAACTTAAGTGCGTTTTTACATTATAAAGAAACTAATGAGTAATACGAGGGGGTACCCAAAAGAAACCGGAATTATTTTTTAAAACTATTTATTTTTAATTTTTTTACAAAAGAACCTTATCCCCTTCAAAATACTCTCCATTACAATTAATACATTTGTCCCACCGGTGCTTCCACTGTTCAAAACATTTTTTGTACTCCTCTTCAGTGATGGCTGCCAGCTCATCCGTCGTTTTTTTCTTGACATCATCAACGTTGTTAAATCGGAGACCTTTCATGCCCCTTTTCATGCGTGGGAACAAGAAAAAATCACACGGAGCCAGATCGGGTGAGTACGGTGCGTGTGGTAGCAAAACCATGCCGTTTTTCGCCAAAAACTGGGTAACCGAGATTGCCGTGTGTACAGGCGCGTTGTCGTGGTGGAAAAACCAGTCCCCTGTCTGCCACAAATTAGGTCTTTTACGACGAATGCTGTTTCGTAGTCTTCTTAACACTTCAAGATAAAAAGCTTGATTTACCGTCTGGCCTGGTGGAACGAACTCTGAATAGACAATTCCCCTCACATCAAAAAAACAAATCAGCATTGTTTTGATGTTCGATCTGACTTGACGACTTTTTTTTGGTCGGGGTGATAATGAAGTCTTCCATTGACTGGATTGTTGTTTGGTTTCTGGGTCGTACCCATAGCACCAAGACTCGTCACCCGTAATGATCTTTGACATGAAATCTGGATCAGTTTCAAGCTGTTGTTTCAAATCACTACACGTTTCAATTCGACGTTCCTTTTGAGTGTCTGTCAGAACCCGAGGCACAAACTTGGCAGCGACTCTTTTCATTGTCAAGTCTTCTGTTGAAATGCGTTGGACTGAGCTCCAAGATAACCCACTAACCTGTGATATTTGGTCAATGGTCTGTCGTCGGTCTGTTCGTACAATTTCTTTCACTTTCACAACATTTTCGTCTGTTCGGGAAGTCGACGGTCGTCCAGAACGAGGTTTGTCGCCATTTTTAAAGCGCAAAAACCACTCGTACACTTGGGTTTTTCCAATAGCGTCGTCTTTGTAAGCTGTGTTCAACATTACAACTGTTTCCGCGGCGTTTTTACCGAGCAAGAAGCAAAATTTCACAGCCGCACGTTGTTCATTAAAACTTGCCATCATGAAAAACGACACGAGCACAAAACAGCACTAGCGAGAACAATCACTGCACGAGAATAGAACAAGCTAGATCAACGAACAAAATGGCATTGAACTGGCAATGAGTAGCGCTACAAGCAGCCTAGTGGCGGGAATTTGTACTGCACAAGCTCCGCCCACAGCAGAGCTATTCCGGATACTTTTGGGTACCCCCTCGTATGTATTATAAACAGAAATTATTTTTAATATCACTTATTTGACTTGTAGATAACACCTTCATCCTCTGGTATCTTCTTAATGGAAGCAGATAGAGATTTCTGTGTTAATGCCATTGAAAAATATGCACATAAAAACTTCATTATCGATGGAAACTCAATTTTTGTGAAAAAGTCAGTTAACACCTTCATCCACTGCCCCGTCAATGTTTTTTTCTTGTAAGGCCCATTGGACCACTTTAGTCGAATAATATCAGTTCCTCAATTTCCTCCTAATCCTCTCCCAGTAGTTCTTCATCCTCTGGGATTTAGCAGCCCGTTCAGCATCTGAAAAAACTCGAGGGTTCTGTATTTTTCTAACCGTTTCTTTGAACCTGATATTTGTGTGTTTGATTGCTTTCAGGTTATCGGATTTTTTTTCAAGGTCCTCCAATGTTAGGTTCAGCTCCACTAATTCCTTCACTGCACGAATCCAAGCCGGCCCCAACTTAAGGTCCCACATATTATATTCTATTAGTTGTCTGAGGATTCTTGTTTGTGGAGTTCTTATGATATGTCCAAGGAAAAAGATCAGATTTTTGCGCATTGTGTCTGTTACAGGTTCAATGTCTCTGTGAACTTTTCTGGTTGGTAAAACCAGCCAGATACCATTTCTGAACACTCGTTTTCCAATGCAGGTTCTTAGCATCCTTCTTTCTAGCATCTGAACTTTTCGAATCCTGTTTCTCTTAGTCAGTCCCATCAGGGTTTCGCTACAATAAGTGACCTCTGGTTGCACAACAGTTCTATAATGCCGTATTTTAGTGCCGGTGGACAAAGACCTTTTGTTGTAGGTATCTTTGGTGCATTTCTGAGCTTTAAGGAACTTTTTGATACGTTCCCTCCATGCAGAACTTTTGTTTTCCTTGTGGTTTATCGTTTCTCCGAGATACTTAAAGTTTTCTACGATTTCTACCCAGTTGTCATTCACTTGTATTTTGCTGACTACCAGAGGGTCAATAGCCATAATTATAAGATATAAAAACCAAAATTTTAACCGAAAAATTTATTGTTTATACTGTATGAAATTGAAAACGAATTATTAATTTTTCAGGTAGGAGATGAGATTTTGGCAGTAAATCTTGTCGACGTGACGAGAATGAGTTTGGATGATGTTGTAATTATTATGTCAATTCCTAGACGACTTGTGTTAGTTACAAGGCAACCGAGAGGTGGTAATTTATCAGGATCGGCACCGTTATCGCAACCGAGATCTTTAGAACCGAAACCACCTCCAATTGTTGTTATTAAGAAAGATTTGAGCCGAGACGAAGAACCAGATGATGAAGATGACGATAATGGTCATTCGGATATGCGCAGGTAAATTATTTGTGTGTAACTATCATGATTATATGTTATAATTCCCTTAAGGTGAGACAGTACTTTGTATCCTGCCAAAGTTAAATTTGCAACTTTTAGGTACATTTTTCAAAGAATTGGTTAAAGATAAGAAAATGAAACTTTACACATTTTTATTGATGTTGGATTTCTCTAGCTACTGGCATTTTTTCAATTTAATCTAGGACCATAAAATTAAAAACAAAATAAAGATGTCGCCAGCTGTCCTGCTAAATATCGTTGTCTACAGACGGTCCCGGAGCCTGCCACAGAGAGCGCATCCAATGCGCAGCAAGCAGTGTAACCCCCGCCGGGGAGGTATATAAACAGCTGTTTTGAACCATGAGGGTCACTCATTAGCCAGCTCCCGATTAGGAAACAACAAGAAAAGAAGAAGAAGCCCAGCAGAGACAAGCCCGGACGCAGCCATCCCTGGTCGACACTACCAATGGCGGACGTCACATTCCCGCACCGGTCAGCCGAAGAAATCCCGTGCGTGTCGACACCACAGTGAAGAGTAAGTCCAGCGCAGGACTGGAGGGAACCGCCTCGGCTGCGCTATTGGCGGACGGCCTACGCCGACCTGACACTGCAGAGCTCTGGGGGCCACCACTGCCACACTGCAGTGGGGACCCAACTGCGTCTGAGGGAAGGCTAGGGTTGAACCCGGTATCCTAGCCGTCACCTTTCGGACACTGCGCCGCACACACCGGCTCAATGCGTCCACCCACCACCAATGGCCACACCCTTTGAAGAAGAAACAGCCCTTTTCAGGGCCACTCACCGTGCAAGGTGAGGCTTGGCCACGTGCCGTCGGCTCCGGTCGGCGACAACGAATAACATAGAATTTTTACAAATTTCTTTGTACGTGTTTTTGCATATTACTAATTTTAGGAGCATCTGAGGAAGTAATAAAAATGCCAGTATATGTGCATGTACAAGAAGAATAACTGGTAAAAATTTCTACATGGTAGGTTTAATGGTTTCCGAGAAAAATGTACCTAAATGTTAAAAATCTAAAATTTCGGGAACAGACAAAAAACAAAAGGGCACAGATCAAAAACAAAATGTACAGAAACATGCTAATTTCCCATCAACAGTAATGCAGATATTTAAAAAAACTGAAATTCCCTGTACAGTGTATTAAAACGAGAAGTATAAAATTACGAAAAATATTTGTTCTTGGTAACATGATCATTTTTCTGGGTAAACCTGCTAAATACTTAATTTTTTCATTAAAATAATTTTTACTTTCTCTTGCCTATATGAATATATATATTGCCTATATATAATATATAGGAAGGAAAGTATTGTTTACATGTCGATTTTAAAAAATCGAGTTTTCACCGGATCTACATGTTTTCATCTGACCGTACGATGTTCTGTTCACACACACACACACACACACACACACACACACACATACACACACACACACACACACACACACACACAAACACACCATTCGCTAAAAACATGTTTTTTGGGTTCAGGGGGTTTGAAAACGCGTAGATCCGGTGAAAACTCGATTTCGAAAAATCAACATGAAAACAATACTTCTCTTCCTATATATTCATAAAGGCAAGAGAAAGTAAAAGTATCAAAGTTTTTCCGCCATAATTTCATGGCCCGTACTCCATGAAATTTAGGGAAAATGTTGTGAAATCATAAAACGACGATTTACACGAATTCTGTCGTTGATTTTCATCACCAATTAGTCAGTCACATGGCTTGGCATACCATTGCGGTCCTCATCGTGAACGCTGGTACGGCTATTTTTAAAATCAATGCACCATTCCCTCACTCGGCTTTCACTCATTATTCCTTTTCCGTACACATCACAAAGTTTGCGATAAATTTCAATCTGTTTGTAGTTTTTTGCCAACGAAAACTTAATCACAGAACGCACCTCACAAGTGGCAGGATTGTCCATTGCAGTGCGCATTTTAACACGTGACAGAGAGCAAACTAGCAGAGACACAGACTGCACGCTACCACTGCTGGATGTGTACTGATTGTAGGATTATTGATGGTTCCATCACCACGATAAACTAGACCGTCTCTTACTTTCTGTAGCCCTCATACATTTATTTAATCATCCATTTTATTTATAAACTCTTTGAAAATAGTAAACAATTTTAAAATTGAAAACAATGTAAGACTAGGAAAACTGTTTATCATAGGAAATTCATTTTATAATAGGGAAACTATTTCAAAATAGGATTACTATTTGTACATATACGAGGTTTAATCTAAAAATACAGTGAATAATTTTACTACTAAAAATCTGCTGATGGTACATCCGCATAAAATGATAAGTTTTATAGCCTGATTCTTTGAGATATTCTTTGTCAAGTTAGAACAAGTTGTAAATTGCAAGTCGACTTCTAGAGCTGGAAAAGTGAGAGGTTGTGTTTACCGTGTCAGTTGTTTGCATCATAGATTTTGAATAATGCATTAACATTAAGTTTTGTTTGAAGTTGCAAAAACAATGGCAAATAAGCTCTGATGAAATGTTAAAATTAGTGTATGGCAATAATGTGGTAACTCTGAAGACTGTTTACAAGTGGTACGACCGATTTAAACCCGTAAATGAGTCGATTGAAGACAAGGAACAGTCGGGACATCCTTCGACCTCAAAAACGTGCAAAAAATGGCAACACTGATTTGTTCTATAAGGTAATTGACAATTTGAGAGCTTACCAAAGAACTGAACATTTCGTACGGGTCCGTTCAAAGCATTTTAACTGATAATTTGCAAATGAGTTGAGTGAATGCGAAATTTGTTCCCTGATTTTTGTCGCCTAGTGCCACACCTCGCTTCTGATCCACAAGTTTTTGGCTGAAAAAAAAAGATTCCTGACTGTCCTTATCCATCTCGTGATCCGGTGTTAGTTTTATGTGACTTCTGGCTTTTACCGAAAATAAAAACCGTGCTGAAAGGAAAACGTTTTGAACCCATTCCCGACATTGAGAGGGATTGACAAAGGAGCTGAAGGCCCTTCCAAAAGAAGCCTTCCAGAAATGCTTCCAATCATGGAATCAACGTTGGGATAAGTACATCGCTAACCAAGGAGAGTACTTTGAAGGAGATAAATTCAAATTTTATGTACGCTTGTTTCTTTGTTTGTAATAGTCATGGGATGGCACAGTAAAATAGGTGACCCAGCACAACCCGCTCCCGCTCCGCACACTTGAGTGAATGCCACAGAGCATGCCCCGTACAATTGAACGATGAGACGGGGTGAACTGTGGCAGTGAGCTAGAAGATTCTAATAGGTACAGCAATGAGCTGAGCTATCTGAATAAACAGAGAGTGAGTCGAGCCGAGGGTGACTTTCGCTCACTCCTTTGCACACAGCACGTTGTGTTAGCGCGTGCATCAACCTGAACGTTCATGTATCCCTTTCCACAAACAAATTTTTGCCATGTGTCTTATCTTTGTTTCGTACGCACTTGGTAAAATTGTCACAGTACAGTACAATGGTATTTTACAACCACTTGTCTCAGGGTTGTTGTAGTATAGTATGAAAGAATTATGACCCCCTCTCCGCACCCGTCTCCTGCACCCTCATAAACAAAGGCAGAGTTTGATACGATATGTATACTTTTCATGCAGCGTTTAGGTAGCCCTTGCTATGATGCGACTAGAGAAGAGTGGTTTAGTCGTGAAGGGGATGTAGAAGTCAGCTCTGTGCAGAGAGAGAGAGCGTGCTGCGTGGGGAGAAACGCTTGGTGTGCTGGTCGTTCAAAATAAAAGAGGTCGTAGCTTACCACTCGGTTAAAAGAGCTCTTTTGTGCGACTCGCTTTTGACGCTTTTGAGCGTCACATCACTAGTTTGTAATAAAATTATTCTTTGTATTTTTTGATCATACCTCGTATAATTTCTTGTATTAAGTAAGGTAGTTATAGTTTTTGAATTTGATTATTTTCCAGGGATATGGAAGGTGAACGACTGCATACATCTAGGTCACAAATGGGATTAGGAATGCATGATACCAATGGAGATATTAATAACTATTTGTATTATAATTCTCGTCCAGAACACCACCGATCTGCTACGGTCAGTATTTAATATCTCTCTCTCTCTCTCTCTCTATATATATATGCCCATAACGGACAGGTGGAATGTCAAATTATTTACACTCAATCTGTTCGTTGCAGGGCTAAAATAAATAGTTGTGTTTCTTATCACATGGTCACCCAATTAAATGACTGAATCATTTAAGAAAAGAAGAGGTACAGGTGTATTGTGGCACTAATCAGAGTTGTCTCCTCTGAAAGTAATGAATTTCATTATACAGTTGGATTGTGTGGTGAATGAAGTGAAGGTGTCATTTGCAGAGTGGAAAATATGTGCTTTTCAGAGGGCCCGGCATGCTGATAAGCATACTTTTCCACTCAGTGAGGAAGGCCGGTAAACCACTTCACTCCTCGTTTTACTTAGTAAAACCTCTACAGGTTCAAACCAGCCTACAGGCTCATCACCTAAACAACAACAACCTCTCTATATGTTTTTTTTTAATTAATTAAGTAATTAACCCCTTAACGGTTTATGACGAGATATCTCGCAACGTAAATGCTGTAGAAAAGTGCCCCTGACGAGATAACTCGCAACTGAATTTGTCTCGATTTATTCGGTTTTCTGTCAAAATATCTCGCCGTAACATTAAAAGTAGTTTATCTTATATCCGTAACTTTAATATTAGCGCTAGTAAAGGTTCCTTTCTATAGGTAAGATGACTCTATGTTATTTGTTTACATCGTACTCTCCAATGTTGCGTAAAAGGTTATGTATCGGTTAGTTCGGTGCGTTTTGTTGTAAAGTTATAAGTTCGTTATAAGTGTTTACGAAAAGAAATTGTAAGCTATTCGATATTGTTTATAGTTTTTTAGTAGTAGGTTTCATTTCATACATAGTATTTAGTCCAGTATTTCAATTCCGTTTATTGTAGTAGGATTGTTTATTATTTATTTGATTGTAATTTTTTTTTTTAAATGATGTTTTTGTGCATGGAAATTGATCTATATGTCTTTATTAGTCATATTATACGAAATTAAGAAGAAAAAAAATTGAGCAGGATATGAACATTTTTGGCTAAAAAAAGGAACCGTTAAGGGGTTAATTAAAAATACACTACACTACAGCCGGCCCGTGGTGTAGTGGTTAGCACAACAGGCTACTATGCCAGGGTCCCGGGTTCGATTCCCGGTCAGGTCTGGCATTTTTTTCATCTGTAAATCACCACATATCATTACCTACACACAAGCCCAAGGCTTGTGTGTAGGTAATGCCCAAGTAGGCATCATCACTCAATAAAAAAAAAATTATGCTGCTGAATATCAAATATGTCTATGACATAAAAATTGTAGTGCTCAACAATCAAATATTTAACAGATTTGGATTTCATTAGAAAATTTTAACATGGTACCGTGAACATGTTAATCAAACATGAGCACTGCCAAACATGAGCATACACATAGTGGGCCTACCACGCTTACATGTTAAACATGAGTTAACTCATTTTCATGTTTTAAATCTTACTGCCAAACACAAAACTTGATTGGTATGATAAGTGTTCGAATTGCCTTCGATAAGTGTTACCAACTCTATTTACGCATTTGCTGTTGACTTTCCTTCTTCTTTGTCAATGAAATCAAGTACGAGGCGTATTCAGAAAGTAAGTACTGTTTCATTCTAATGCCGCCGTAGCACTGCAATCGGTGTTCCGCACATGGGCACTAGTCATCCTTGTTCACTGGTTATCGACTCACGCCATTGTAGTTGTTCTACGTTGTGTTTTCAGTTTTCTCTAAAAATTTAAAATGTTTAAGACAATTAGTGATCCCGCTGATTGTGAGATTCGTTCTGTAATAAGATTTTTGAACACAAGGAATGTGAAACCGGCTGAAATTTATCGTCAACTTCGAGATGTTTATGTGGAAGACGTGATGAGTGAAGGAATGGTGAGAAAGTGGGTTAGAATGTTCAATGGCAGTCGAACAAATGTGCATGATGAGAATCGGAGCGGTCGGCCTTCTCTTGTCATCGATGATCTGGTAAGGACAGCTGACGAAATAATCCAAGAGAACAGACGTTTCACTATGACAACACTATCTGATGATTTCCAACAAATTTCACACACTCTTTTGTACGAAATTGTTACGGACCGCTTAGGTTATCGCAAGCTGAAGTGAAATCTGCTGTGGAGTCGTGGCTACATTCGTTGGCAGGAACTCTACGAAGAGGGTATAGACAAATTGATCACCCGCTACGACAAGTATTTGAACATCGGTGGAAACTATGTCAGAAAATAGTTTAAGGTGTGGGTTTTCATGTAGAAATAAAATTGTGTTGAAAAAAAATTGTTTTACTTGTTTGTTTTTAAAACGGTACTTACTTTCTGAACACGCCTCGTACGTAGTTGTTAAGTCCACACGCCTTGGACTTGTAAAAACAATATAATTACTCAGCAATCTATTTAAGGGGAAGCTTCCAGAAAACCAGAACGCGTTTAAAGGGGGGCCTGCGTTCAAGACCAAGCAAATAAAATTTACATGCAACGATACGAAAGGGATGAGAGAAAAGGAACACAAACACAGGAGGAAAACAATCACGTAAACATTCACTTACATGGAACGGAATGAAACAGTATAAAGTCCAATAGAAGAACACATGCAGTAAATTCACAATGGTGGCCATTGTAGATTACTTTTATTAATTAACATAATTCAGTAAATACACAAGAACACAATATTGTACATACATTAACACACATGAACACAGCCCTTACAAACCCTTACAAACCGGGAGGCCCAATATCACTCATTCGTCATCATCTTTCTTTAAACTCAATTATCTCTGTAACTATTCATTATTTTCTAACGGGTTTAGTTTTATTAGATAGAGACTTTTTTCTTCTTTCATTTGATGTATCTTTCATATTTTTATGATGAAAATAGATGGCCTGGTGTTACGCGAAAAAAATATTTTTTTTTTGATCAGCTAGTACTAAAATTTGAACGTTTTTATCCATAACTTTTCAACAAAAAAACGTATTTGTTTGGGAATGACATCATCAGTTAGCTTGAAATGTAACAATTGAAATCCATAAATTAAAAGTGCCGGCGACAAATTTTATGACCCTAAAATCGAACAAAGAAGCTTAACACTACCTGTCTCGTCCACCTCTCAGTTAAACCTTAACAATTAGCGTCAAAATAAACGATAACATATTTTGATTTATGCTATCCTGTTTAGAAAAGGATAATACACAAAGCAACATGCTTAAAAGAGATAGAACTTGCATAGAAGAAGAGTAAATAAAAATTGTAAAGACACCACATTATTTTGAGGCGATTTTTTCCACGTTTTTTTCATCTAGCTCGTTACTTTGTTGAACAAAAAATGTGATATCTTTTGAATGCGTCTTATCAATTTGCAATATCTAAATTTGTTTGCAATGAATTGCTTTATTTATGTATACATTGCTAAACATACGTTTTTGTATTTTTTACTGATTTTGTGACACTTTTTCGTACGTAAAATGATATTACTAAAAGAAAATATTTTTTCTTAAATTTCAATTTTTATTCTGGTTGTAAATGAAAACGGAAATATTTGGTTTAAACGTTGTTCTATTAACAAATTCTTTATAAATACATGGTAATTTTTTGAAATTTTTAGAAATGAAACTGAATGAAATAAAGTTTCATTCAGTTTTTATTAGGCGTAAAATGACAGTCCGCGTGAGCGTTAAAAATCTCCGTTCTCGTCGGATTAAAGCCTTGGCACAACAATGTTACCAATTGCCAAACATCCCATTAGATGTTTGGCCGAAACGTTAAGCCTCGTACAAAGAACGCATGCGTTTGTGATAAAGTTTTTTGCCCAAGTGACGAGGGAATGGGGAGAGGAAACAGAGATTGAAAGGAAACAAGATACAGAAGGCAAGCATGACATAGCAGAGTAAGTGAATTTACAGGACAAATTCAAAAGAAATGAAACACGTACATTTACACAAACAACCAGGCGTGAATACAAAAACTAAATGACAGCGTTTCAATGGCGTTAACAGTAGTAAAGAGATCCGCGACCTGTTCTCTTTGTAAACATGAAATGGTATTGACTAGTCGTTAAGACAGATAATGATATTGAGTTATTTTTATTCGATTCTGATTGTGATTTAGCCGATAATGATAGTGACTGTGACGTGAATGCGTAACACCCGTAATATAACGGACATGCCATTTCTTGCCGTCTACCATCACCATTATTATTATGGGCATGGCATTCTCCATAGATTTAAGCTACCCATAATATTACAGGTATGACGTTCAAAGTGTTGGTTAAGGAGTGAAATTTCACTTGTTATTTTATTGTTTTCAATTTTTATGTTTTTTACTTGGCGAGACACAGGCTTCATCTTTAATTTTTCGTACTGTCACCGGATAGCGACATTATGTGGCGAGATAAAACTTTAATTTTTTGGTGGCCCTGTATAGGGCCGTTTAAGCGGTGGTTGTCTTGATGGGAAGTGTCGGTCGTAGTCATCATGGCGGTCGAGCAGCTGGGCAACACGGTGTTTCATCGTCGAGTGAAGACGTCATCTTCTTCCCTCACAGAAGTGTGTCAATGGCTGCTTTGTCAGGTCTGGTGGGTGTAAGGCTCGGTCGAGGGATGGCTGTGGACATTGCTCACGTCAGCAGGCGATGACGGTCTGGTCGACGGCTTACGGTGACGGGTCGGCGAGCAGAAGCATCATCTTCTCTCTTGCGGGGTCATCGATTAGTCTTCGTTGGAGTCCGGTAGCTGAGTTCCCGGTGGTGGATGTCTTGTCTGCAGTGTGGATTGGAATTGAATCTCCCTGTTGAGTGTAGCGCTGTTTATATAGTTGCTGAGAGCGCTGTGGTAGAGGGCAGTTATTGGTCTTGGCCTTGATGACAAAGGCCTCTGTTGGTACGCTGCCACAAGCCTACCACCCCTCTCGGAACTATTGACGTCGGAAGCTTTGATAGCCGGCAGCACAGTACCTAATCAAAGGGAGTGATGGTGACAGTACTGTAGTTCATAACAGCATTTGGTAATTTAATTTTCTTTTGTTAAAGGTCGATCCTCGGCGAACACCACACAGAGGAGATGATTTAATGAGAGGTAGTGGAACAAGCAGCACGTGGTCGTATCAGCCTCCCCCTGCACCTGTAATTACTGAACAGCCTAAAGCGCAACATTTCCAACCTTATGACAAGAGTTACCCCAAAACACTGGAATCTCTTGCTGAAAAGGTATCACTCACACATCTTTCTCTTGCCAATGCAAATTATGAACAATGTAGCCTGACATGACAGTAGTAATAAAACATTAGATTTAAACAAAAAAATTAACCTCAATAAACATAATCTAATTTTAATTATCAGTGAAAGACACAAAATGAAAAACAACCTCAGTTTGGCTTAAAAATATGGAAAATCACTCTTTCACACTAAACTAGGCTCTGTAGAGAAAAATGCTCTAATTAAAAGTTGTAGATCTTTTAATTTCCTAAAAATTGATTATATAAACTTTTGTTGTAAAATGCATACTAAGGCTGAAATTGTAAAAAAAATCAACTTTTTACGTGTTTTCTTGAGGAAAAACAAAAAATAGCTAATTACCAATTAATCAAGTGTTATACAAAAAAAATGTTAGCAATTAAAGTTGTAGGATTTTAAATTCTCTACAACTTTTATTAATACATTTTTATGCTAAAATGCATATTAAAGCCACAATCTTAAAAAACTATTTTTTTACGAGAAAACAGCCTTTCAAAGAATTTCAGCAGACATGGCGCCTACCATATCTTGTAGAGCATAAAAAATGTACTAAATGAGGCAATTTTTAAAAAAATTGTAGGAGCCATTTATGAGAAAATTGCAAAAAAGTAAAAAGTGACACGAATAAACTACTACTTCTGGTTGACTGATTTTGATGAAAATGTTCATGTTGGGTCCAGTAGTAGTAATTAACTTAAGTTTTAAGTTTCAAATTCGTACGAGGTTCCGTTCTTGAGATATTCTGTTCACACACACAGACCAATGGCTGAAAACATGTTTTTTTGGGTTCAGGGGGTCTGAAAACGTGTATATCCGGTGAAAACTCGATTACTTAAAATCGACATGAAAACAATACTTTCCTTCCTATGTATTCATATAGGCAAGAGAAAGTAAAAAAACTTGAACATATTACATCACTAATACATACGTACATAAATACTGTAATTAATAAAAAAATTTCCATTACTTATTTTTAAAACAGTTATGAATTGCGAGAGCATATTAGGCGGAATTGAATGCATATTAACACTTATATGGAAACATCGGTCTCACAGGCACTAAGGGTGATTTGTTTACATAATACTGGGTTCCCTGAGCTAGGGTTGGTGCTGACCTTCACAATAGCTTCCTCCCTCATTCCTATCTACTTCATAGTAAAATATGGTTCAGTTCACGTGAATCGTTGCGGTAGTGTAAATCGTTCTTAAAAATCATACCGGTCTGTGATACCGCGTGTTTCTTTTTGTGTATTTCATGTAGCGGTCTGTGGAACCGTGTGTTTCCCTTACTGTATTTAACGGTCTGTAAGACGGGTGTTTCCTTTACGGGTTTATATTTTAATTATTTTTTTTATTACTTAATTGTAAATTTCTGAAATGGCTCGACCACTTAGTACAAGCGATCCCGATTATGGTGACAGAATTCGTAGATTATTGGAAAATGATGACAGTAACTCGGAAGGTTCTATTTGTGATGAAATTGATGACTCGGATGTATCACTTGCAAGAAAGCTATTTGCCTAGAATGCAGTAGAAAACTGTGTCTTGATTGTACAAAAAACAAATGTCAGTAAAAAAAAACCCTAATATGTAAGTAGTCACTTTTGAGTTATGTTTCTTTTATACAAATTTTTGCTTTTTTTAAATTTAAGTATGTGATTAAATATGTATTAAAATAATACATTTAACCTGAGTGAAAAATAAACATTATAAGTATGTTATCAATTTTAAAAATTAAGTCGTTAATACCATAAATAATTTGGCTTTTTTCATTTATTTAAACAATTGTTTTTCGAAAACCAGATCTTATACCAATGTCATTTCAATCATTATACTATAGTAAAATAAAATAATTTTTGTTAAACAGATCTAGTTGAGTTTCTTTGCCTTTGATTCCCAAATAAATTGCCAAAAATGAAATGGCGGTCTGTCAGACCGGGTGTTTCTATTAACGTTATAAAAAACATGTTTCCATATAAGTGTTAAGTGGAAACATATACCCCATATAGGCCTACCCATATTTTACCTTATTAATCAAGGGACTTGACAAACACCACATTTTAAGCAGAAAATCATAAATTAGCTGTGAGTGTATTAACCCTTTCAATCCCAAATTTTTAAACTGTACACAAAAGAATATGTGTACATTGTTTCATACATTTTACTGATATTTAAGTGTAATAAAATTACTTTTAAAACTTTAACCCTTTTAATGGCCTGACAAAAAAGTGTTACACATAAATGCCACATTAGGACTTTTTTTTTTTTTTTTTTTTTTTTTTTTTTTTTTTTTTTTTTGGTTTAACGTCCGACTGTTTTGCAAATTGCTGCTAATGCAGACGGTGAAGGATGAAATGAATTTTTTGTAACGTATGAAAAAATCCCATGCCCGAGTGGGATTTGAACCCAAGACCGCGTGATGAGAGGCGAGCACGTTACCAACATCGCCAACGCGGCCGGCACTTGATGGTATGAAAGTTCCCAACATTAAGAATAAGTCAAATCATGTTCAGGCTTCCTAAACAAAATATGTATTCTCTTACGTAGATTTGTAGCAAAAAAAAAAAAAAAAACTAAGTATGATTTTAATATTGTTTAAGACTTCAAAAATTTTACAATTAAAAAATATTGTTAAATGGATAAAATCACTATTTAGTAACAGTTTAAAAATATACTTGTACATACATACAACATATTCGAAGAAATGTTACTTTATTTTAGTAAGTGAACACAAACTTCTAAAACCAAAATTAACTTAAAAAAGAAATTAATGGTTGCCTCTGTGGCGCAATGGTCAGCATACTACACTGCAAAGTGGAGGTCTCAGGTTTGAATTCTGGCTAGGGTACAGAAAATTATTACACTTGAGACCCAGCATTCTTTAATCCAAAGTTTTCTCTAACATCTAAAATTTTGAGGTCTGTTATTTCACTCCAATATGACTTCCATGTCACACTCGGTTAGAAACGGTTAAAAGGATACTACTGTAATACTGTAATAATAATTACATCGATGTTATACAAAGTATTTTAGTTTGGCGAATCAGGAACAAGGTGGAAATATTATTCTGTTTTAAAATAATAAAACATAATTTGTTTACGTTTTATTGCAATGTAATGTAATTTTTGTAGCCCTGGAACTAGCAGATGGAGTGCAAATAATTTAACACTCCTTCCTGTTTTGAGCAATCTCACATTTTATCGTATGATTTAATAATTGATGTGTTTGTTTGTTGAACAGGTTCATTCGTTTTATCCTAATTCCGGTACCACTCCTACTCGTCGTATGTCAACGACAAGTTCAACTACAAGACTGTCTTCCTTACAGTCTCAGTATTATGGCTCGCGACCTGCCAGCTCAAGAGTTATGCCCAGATCGGGATCCGATCAGCATCTTCCTAGGGTAGAATACGATTACGGTAAATCACCATTTCATTAAAATTGTATCATTAGCCTGTTATTTTATTAATAGTTTTATTATTATTATTATTAGTCGTAAAACTCCCAAAGTGGAAGACGCTAAGTAAAGATGATTCAGTTTTGAAGTTTCTTGTTGTTCTTTTTATTTGCCCACCACTTTTTCATTCCCTGCGAGAATTTAGCCTTTCTTTCTCCACTCCATTTTACTCCAGTTCTCGGAGCTTTTGTCTCTGGTTTAACTTCCCATTTCTCAACCTTCCTCCTAAAATTGTTTCTTGTGTCCAAGTCTTCTTTCACAATCTTAGCCATCTCCAAGTCTTTTTTAACATTTCGGATCCATTCTCCTCCATCAACGAGGGATGCTACGTATTTTACTATTTTTTTTTTGTTAGTCTGTGATCGGGAAGCCTCATTATATGGCCATAGAATTTAAGGCGTATTTTCCTCATGTCTGTCTCTACATTAGAATATTCTTCAACTTTTGAAGTTTTCTGTAATCTATATCCATTTTCGGTCCATCTTGGTCCCAGAATTCTCCTGATTATCCTTCTTTCTTCTTTCTTTAGATTTTCCATATCTGTTTTCCTGTTCAGTGATAAAGTTTCGCTGGCATATAGCATTCCTGGTTTAATTACTGTATTGTAGTGTCAAATTTTGGTATTTAGCGATAGGTATTAATAGTTTTATTATTATTATTATTTGCGAATATTCCCCTTAAGGAGAGCGCTAAAAACACCAAAATCTAGCTCTTGGTGGTGGCTCTTTTCCTCCTTGTAGCTTCCCAAAAACCTTTCATCCTCTCACTTTGCGCCTTCTTCTCCTCGTCTGTCAATTTTCGCCCACTTCTTTTGGCTTGTGATCTGAAATGAATTTCCTGGTTTCTGATTTTTTTCTCTACAAATTTTGCGGTCGTGAATGTCTTCCATTGTGATGCATAATTTTTGCAGCAATTTATTTTTGCTTATAAATTGCAGTTAGTACAAAGTTTAAATACCAGTGATAAAGTCGTATGTAAAAATGTTTGTCTGGAAATGCAACATTGTGTTTAAAATGACGACGCATTCTTTAATCGCCTAATTTTCAGTGATGAATGTAATTTTCATATTAGTGGAAAAGTTAATAGACATAATGTTAGAATATGGGGCACAGAAAACCCAAAAATAACTTTATAGCATACATGCGATTCCACTAAAGTAAACATCTTTTGCGCATTATCTCATGAAAAGGTTTACGAGCCATTCTTCTTTCACAAAGTGTCAGTAATCGAAGTAATTTATCTGAACATGTTAAACAAACGGTTATTGCCTGAACTCCATAACCATAGATAGTGATAACTTCATTTTTGTACAAGAAGGAGCTCCGCCTCACTGGCACTTACAGGTCAGAAATTATCTTGAAGAACATCTTCCTAGACGATGGATCGGCCACGCAAGTGAGGAAAACATTGCGTTCACACCATGGCCACCTTGTAGTCCAGACGTAACGCCCTGCGACTTTTTCTTATGGGATTATGTAAAAGACAAAGTTTTTGTTCTACCATGTCCTCTAGATATCGATGATCTAAAACAACGTATCGCAAATGCTCTTGTCACAGTTGATCATCATAAAAATAATCCTCCTAAATGGGAAGTTAAACCAGAGACAAAAGCTCCGAGAACTGGAGTAAAATGGAGTGAAGAAAGAAAGGCTACTAAATTCTCGCAGGGAAATAATAATTAGTTAAAGCTTAATCGTGTGTGGGAAGAATTCGACTACCATGTTGATATATCTGTCTTGTTACAAATGGTGCACACATTGAACATCTGTAAACATTTTCAATAAAAACTTAGTGAATTCTATAACATCTATTGTAAGTAATTACCTTAACTTTTCAAAAATAAATTTTCTATAAGCTAAAGAAAATGTCTATTTCATTAATCACTCTGTGTGTTGTTTTGTAAAATGTAGGAACACCAAGACAAACGCACAGCCTGTTACGGTCAAGCCTGAAGCCTAGTTCATATGGTGCTCGTTACGGAAGCAGTAGTCCTGCCCCCAGCGGTTATTCATCATCGACTTTATCTCGTAGACAACGAACTGTAGATTACGCTAGCGATACAGAAGCTACTTGTGGTCCCTCACAACGTGCTTCCTCTTATTATTATTATCAACGTCCACCGTCTTCTATTTCCGGTAAGCTTAAATTTATTATTTATTATTTATTTACAGTATCTGTAATACGGTGTTGTTGTTTAGGTGATCACCCTGTAGTAGGCTGGTTTGAACCACCTGTAGACGTTTTGCTAACTAAAACAAGGAGTGAGGTGAGGTGGTTTACCATTGCCACAACTCACTCTGCCGGGCCCACTCTGCAAATGACACCTTCACTTCATTCACCACACAATCCAACTGCTGTATTATGAAATTCATTACTTTCAGAGAAGATAACTCTGATTAGTGTCACAGTACACCTCTACCTCTTCTCTTCTTAAATGATTCAGTCATTTAATTGACTGACCATGTGATAAGAAACAGAACTAATTATTTTAGCCCTGCAATGAATAGATTGAGTGTATATAATTTGACACTCCACCTGTCTCTCATGGGCAGTGTAATACAGTAAAATTTGGTTATAATGAAATTCAAGGGACCGGCTTATTGGTGCAGTGGTTAGGGCAGCTGGCTTCTAGCAGTACTGGCATTGTTTTTACTACAACCAAATATTGCTGGTGCATCCTGACCTGGATCTGCTGGCAATGCAAAATCTGTAACGAAAACACTCTGTCCAGGCTTAACAGCTATAGGTATCAGACGAACTAATGTCCCATAGCCGAGCGAGTGACAGGGAAATATATGGCATAACTACACATGCGCTCAAAGGTCTTTACCATTATAATCCAAATCTGAAAACATACTAAAGTCGTTATCTTGCTTATTAGTTTACTGCGTGCATAAACGCTTGCTCACAACAATGAGTAAAATTATACGACAATGTTATTGGAACGGCACGTGTGGCTTGTGCAAGTGAGAGTGTTATGCATTCTCTCACTCCTACGGCTATGGGACTACAGTTTATCTGAATACTGTACTTTTACTCGTTTTTTCCGAGGTTTTGTGGCTTCTTCATGTTTTAGACCTTTCAAAAGTTCTTTGAAGGCAGCGAAAGGAGATTGTACTGGAGTTACGGCTCTTGACAATTGGCAAAATCTGGCGTTTCTACCTACCCCTCACATCCTAAATATGAATCCTAACCTCGATACAAAAATTGTACAAAAAAATTGGTGTGAACACTCACACGACTTTCTCTTGCCAATACAAATAACATTAGTAATAGAACATTAGAAACAAACAAAAAAATAACCTTATTTTAATCATGAGTGAAAACCACAGAATGAAAATCACCTCAGTTTGCCTTAAAAATACGGAAAATCACTCTTACATGCTAAACTAGGCTCTGTAGAGACAAACACTAATTTAAAGTTGTAGATCTTTTAATTTCCTATAAATTTGTTTATATACACTTTTGTCGTAAAATGCATACTAAGGCTGAAATCTTGAAAAAATCGATTTTTTATACGTTTTAGTGAGAAAAAAAAACAGAAAATTGCTAATTACTGCTAAATTAAGCGTTATACAAACAAATGTTTCAAATAAGAATTGTAAGATTTTAAATTCTCTACAACTTTCATTTTATACATTCCTGCGCTAACTAGCATATTGAAGTTGCAATATTGAAAAAAGAATTTTTTTACGAGAAAACAACCTCCTCAAGAATTTCAGCTGACATGGTAGTGTTTGCTCATTAATGTTTGTATTCTCACTTTCAATATTATCCTTTAATTCTTCAAATGTATGAGGATTGTTTTTAAAAACGTTACTCTTTAAATTCCCCCAAAGAAAAAAATCCGCAGGAGTAAGATCTGGGGATCTTGGTGGCCACAATCCTTTTGATATCACACAATGGCCAAAAAATTCTCGTAACATATTCAGTGTTTCAGTAGGAGTATGGCACGTTGCGTTATCCTGCTGAAACCAACAATCTTGATCGTGTAATTCTAACAACGCTATAAATTGTTCAATTAAGTTGCGGTACACCACACCATCTACAGATGTGTCAAAAAATAAAGCCCCAACAATACGATGCCGGGAGATCGCACACCAAACACCAATTTTACGTGCATGTAGTGGACGTTCATGAAATGTGTGAGGATTATGAGCGCTCCATATTCGGCAGTTTTGGCTGTTGATGTAACCATCCAAGTGGAACCATGCTTCGTCACTGAAATAAACACGATCCAATATTTTAACACCGTTGTCATTAACAAGAGAACATATCCAACGACAATACTGTATACGTTTCCCATGGTCAACTTCTTTCAGTTCATGAACGACACCGATGCGGTAAGGATGCAGATTTAATTTTTTTGTAGCCCTTAAAGCGGAAAATAGTGATAATCCAGCCTGTGAAGAAAACTTTCTAAGTGATTTGCCGGGTGAGGTAGTCAAACGTTGTTTCACATCGTCCAAAACTTGTTCTGTTAACACTGATGGTCGACCTGTGCTTTCCCGATCCTGTACACTGCCAGTCTCACGAAATTTATTAATCAGACGCGATATTGTGGTGTTATTAGGTACTTCAGAATTGGGAAATTTTAACCGGAACTCGTCTTTCACTCGTTCATAAGATTTATATGCGCAATAACTTTTCAATAATAAAAACACGTTCATCCTTTGAAAAAACCATGTTTGAACTTATACAGACACAAATGATACCTGGGATAGCACTAGTACATGTCAGTAATACACAACGGGTCAACAATGAGTACGGTAGTGCCAACTGTTATTTGGGGGAAAAAAATATTCCCTATGCAGAGAATGTTAACCGTAAAACTTCGAAGTGCGTCCTTTTTGAAACACCCGTTATTAGTTTAACCATTTACCAGATGACATCACATTTTTTAAAGGTTTTTTGCTTTTCACCCCATTTTTTCTATTCATGCCATTTTACGATACTTAATTTAAGAAAAATCGCGTGAGGAGTTAGAGCTGGTCTCCCATCGGGCGCCTCCCCAGGTGGTGGATAGGGGAAAGGCCACCAGATATGGTGGTTACCGTAGAAGACGGGGCGAACCAAACACCAGTGAAACCGAGTGATTGCCGGTATAAGTAATCCAACTCTAGCGGCCAACGGTTTCGGGCGGATGAGCCAATAGAGAAGGGCACTCTTTTTTCCTGGAGTCAGGAAACTGGCTCCAAAGGCAGATGAACTGCAGAATACGGTCAACGGCAGAAGGATGAGGAAGGAAATTAGGACAAGACACCTCATTAAGGTCCCAATGGATACGTCCTAGTAACAAGCTATCATGGCAAAGCTCACAGCTAAAATTAATTCCGGAGTAAGTTCTCCATTCGGATCTCCGGGGAGAACAGTTATGAGCAATGTTGATATTAGCAACGTTAATATTACTAAGAGTAGAAAGAAAATTAGGAAGACTAGAATAGCTACCTGGAATGTTAAAACTATGGCACAAAGTGGGAAAATATACAATGCCATTCAAGAAATGAACAGGATGAACATAGACATTTTAGGAATAAGCGAGATGAGATGGCCCAATTCGGGAGAAATGAAAGTCAATGAATGTAGAGTTTACTTTTCTAAATTTGCAGAAATCCAAAGTAATGGTCTTCAGAAATGGGGGTAGGCCGGGTAATAATGAAAAATGATTTTATAAAGGAGAGCTGATAGAATGTGTTAATGTGTACAAATATTTGGGTGTCTTCCTTACCCCTTCGATGAAAACAGAATACCATTTGCAGAAAAAAATGGTCTCTGCCAAATCGGCACTCAATGTAAGTTGGGAGAACGTAATAAAAAATAAAGAAGTAACGTGGGCAACCAAAACCAGTCTGTTCAGTGCATGTGCTAGGGCAATTATTTGTTACGCAGCTCAGGTATGGGGCTACAAGCAACACGACAGTGTGGAAAAGCTTCAACGTTATTTTGTAAAAAAGGCCCTTACTCTTCCAAATAATACCCCAAACTATATGCTTTATATCGAAACAGGTATGAAACCATTATATCTGTATACTTTAAAATTGCACTTTGATTATATAATTAAAATACTAAAAATGAAAGATCAAAGGCTACCGAAAATCATGGCTTTGGAAATAGTTAAAAATAATATAGGTTGGTTCAGGGAATGGGGGGAAATTGTGTCACAGTTAGGGCTAGGGATGAGGTTTGAAATAGGCAATATGGGGAATTGGAAGGGATGGTTTAGGCAGATTATGTTGTCATTACAGGATAAGCAGAAGGAACGTTCTCTGGTAGAAATTAATGCCACAAGATATCACAGCTGGTAAAAACAGCTAAACGTAGTTCTAGGTGAAGCCAGTTATTTTAATGTGATGGAGGATCTGTCAAAAATCAGGTGGATCATTAAAGCGCGTGGTGAATTGATAGACTTAAATTACAAACCATGGGTTGTGGATAAAAATTTTAATTGTTCTATGTGTAATTTGGGAGAAAAAGAGGACATATTTCACTTTGTGGGAAGATGTCCAGTACTTAGGGAATGGCGCCGAAAATGGTTGGGGCAGAATGAATTGGGACAGGAAGCTTTTCTGGAACTTTTAAATGGGAAAGACTGGCAGGGGCTAGCGTCCTTTTGTAGAGATGCTTGGAGATATAGATGGGCATTGATTACAGAATTTAATTACTGAGGCATAAAAATTTGATTGTTTTGTGCTTCTGTTGTGTCTAGGAAGAGGGATGAATAGGGTGATGGGTTTTGGTTTTTTAAATTTATTCCCTATTGTGTTTTAATTTCATTTTTCATTATGTCATTATGCTTCAAAATGTATGTATGTCATTTTTATAAAGTTGGTGTATAGTTTCTTTTTCTAATGTATTCCTGATTGTAATATACTGTGTTTTTTAATATTGTAATTAATTGTAAGTGTACTCTGATTTTCCGGCTGATGACTGCGGCGGTCAAGCCATAAGATGTGTGTAAAAGGAGGATGTAACATTTGTAAAAGTGATAAATAAAGCATCATTATTATTATTATTATTATTATTACTATTATTATTATTATATTATAGAGTTTACTTTTCTGGTAACCCAGACGGTGCCCACGAGTATGGGGTTGGTGTAATAGTGTCAAAGGAAATGGTTCCATGTATCAGAAGTTTTATTCCAATATCACAGAGAGTTATGTTGATTCAAATTGAGGCGAGCCCAGCAAATATCTGGGTCATACAGGTTTATGCTCCGACGGCTGATAAAAGTGATGAAGAAGTTTTGGAGTTCTATGAAAGTGTAAATGGAATCATCGAAAGTATACCGCGGCATGAAGTATGTATTGTTATGGGGGACTTTAATGCGAAGATTGGGGCTGGAGGCCAATCTCAGTATGTTGGACAACATGGGCTAGGGGAGAGGAATGAGAGGGGAGACCTTCTTGAAATGTTTGTAGAAAGTAGGGATCTAGTCATCTTGAATACATTTTTCAAACTTCCCAGAAGGAAACTGATCTATAAGTGGTGCGGAACCAAATTGATTTTATGATGGTAAATAAGAGATACATAAATGCTTTTACATCTGTGAAAACGTTTCCTGGAGCTGATATTGGATCGGACCATGTGCCACTTGTTGGGGAATTCCTAGTTAAATGGAAAAAAATTAAGAGAAAAAAGATTAAGAGGTTTGACTTGCGATTGTTGAAAGATCCAAATATTAAGAATGAAGTTCGAAGCGATTAAATAAAAAGATAAATGAAATAGACACAAATCTCAACGAAAACCTAATAACCGGTCAAATAGAAACAGCCATACAAGACCTTAAGGAAGAACATCTAAAACCTGGCAAAATGATCAAAAGGAAGATATGGATGACCGATGAGATTTTGCAACTTATGGAAAGGAGGAGGATTTGTAAGAATGTACTGGAGGAGTATAGAAGAATACAGAAGTTAATCAGAAACAAGATCAGAGAGGCAAAGGAGAAGGAGGCAAGGGAAACGTGTGAGGAGATGGAGGCACTAATTCGAAAGCATGATAGTTATAATCTCCACCGTAGAGTTAAAACAGCAACTGGCAGTTTTAAGACCCGGCAGCCTGGAATAATAGTAAACGAGAATGGCAGGATTATAGTTGATAAGATGGACAAGATGAAGCATTGGAAGGAATATCTTGAAAATCTTTTTGGTGATCAGAGAGAAGAAATGCATAATCTTGGTAATGCTGATACAGGCCCTACAATTTTAAAACAAGAAGTGCAGTTGGCAATAGCCAAGCTTAAGGAAGGAAAAGCTGCTGGTCCGGATAATATCCACACGGAATTTCTGAAACTGCTTGATGACGAAAGTGTTACTGTGATCACACATATTTTTAACAAAATTTATGACTCTGGTACGCTTCCAACCGAATGGCTGAGGTTAGAATTTATTGCACTTCCTAAGAAGTCAAGCGCCAAGAGGTGCGAAGAATACCACACTATCAGTCTTATGAGCCATCTTCTCAAGCTGTTCTTAAAAATAGTTCACAAAAGAATTTATAAAATATGTGAAAGTATGATAGCCCCCACCCAGTTCGGTTTTATAAGGGCAGTAGGAACAAGGGAGGCTTTGTTTGGTGTCCAAGTTCTGTTTCAGAGATGCCGCGATGTAAACTGTGATGTGTATGCATGTCTGGTGGATTATGAGAAGGCTTTCGATCGAGTGAATCATGAAAAAATGCTGGCGATGTTGAAGGAAGCTGGAATAGATGATAAAGATCGCCGAATAGTAGCAAATCTTTACTGGAACCAGTCAGCAAGCATGAGAGTGGACGGGGAGAACACAGAAAGTGTTAGGATTTTGCGAGGGGTGCGGCAAGGCTGTATTCTGTCGCCTCTTATATTTAATCTTTATTCTGAGAAAATTTTTTTCTGAAGCGTTGCAGGAGGAGGAAAGAGGTATATTGCTGAACGGACTCCGAATTAACAATATCAGATATGCGGATGATACAATAGTATTTGCAAGCAGTATGGAAGATCTCCAAGAATTAATGAATAAAATTACAGCCTGCAGTAACCAATATGGTCTTAATATTAACACCAAGAAGACAAAGATGATGATAATCAGTAAGAATAACATAAGAAATTGTCATCTGTATGTTAATCAAAAGGAAATAGAGAGAGTTAGCCACTACAATTATCTTGGTACTACCATTAATGAAGCTTGGGATAATACTCAAGAAATAAAATCCCGAATAGGCAAAGCCAGGTATGTTTTCAACAGGATGGGGGCAGTGTTTAAGAGCCATAATCTGACCCTCGACACAAAAATGAGACTCCTCAGGTGTTATGTCTTCTCTGTGTTGTTCTATGGTGTGGAGTCCTGGACGCTCAATGATGCCATCTCCAAAAAGTTGAATGCATTCGAAATATGGCTCTACCGTAGAATGCTGAGAATCCCTTGGACGGCACATATGACCAATGTTGAGGTGCTGAGAAGGATGAGAAAGGATATGGAGGTGATGAATACCATAAAGCGAAGAAAACTCCAATATCTTGGACACATTATGAGGAATGGAGAAAGGTATGAACTTCTGCAATCCATACTGCAAAGAAAAATATTAGGACAAAGGGGCCCAGGTCGAAGAAGAATATCCTGGTTAAAGAACCTTAGAACCTGGTTCAATAAAACTACTCCGCAACTGTTTAGAGGTGCAGTTGACAAAGTGAGGATCGCCATGATGGTGTCCAACATTCGAAACGGATTGGCACCTTAAGAAGAAGAATTTAAGAAAAAAAATTAAGAATAAAAGTCTTTACACTACCCTTATGGTCGAACAGTTATCAACATTTAGTCGTTAGCTGTTTTAGGCATAAAAAAGTTTGCGGGTTCGATTCCCAATAGGTCTGGGTTGAAGCAATGAGGATAATATGGCAATTTACTGATAACTTCCCAACATACCAATGTAGAGAAAAACACAAAATAGTTACTAATGACTCCAGATGTTGACGCTTTTTAAGTTCGCACAGTACTTACCAAAAATCCATTATGATTTTTTTTTTTCAATGTCCGACTGTTCTGCAATTACTGCTAATGCAGACGGTGAAGGATGAAATGATTTTTTTGTAACGTATGAAAATATGCGGTGCCTGAATGGGATTCGAACCCAAGACCGCATGATGAGAGGCGAGCACATTACCAACTATGCCAATGCGGCCGGCAATCAATCCGTGATGTGGTGGTTCCCAAAATTTAACACAAAAGATATCCTAACTGAATATAATATAAATCCACCAAATTTGTCACTAAAAACGGCCCCCAAAAAATTCAGTATGAACGAATTTCACCAGGGGAACTGAAATCGAGGCAAAATTTTTCACTACTTGTAACATGCTAATGAAGAGTTTTTGGACAAGTGTTTTTATGAACTTTTTTATTATTTTAATAACAGGAACATGCCTGCAAAGTTTAACAGAATCCTCCAACGACACCCAGTTCATTTATAATATTATCTTCTAATATATAAAATTCTCGTGTCACAGTGTTAGTTGCCATACTCCTCCGAAACGGTTTAACTGATTTTGATGAAATTTTATATGTACACTTGGTAGGTCTGAGAATAGGTTTTTATCTATTTTTATACCCCTAAGTGATAAGGGTGATCCACCCCAAAAAATTTTTTTTTATTTTTTAGACAAAATTTTTATATTTCTAGAATTAAAAAATACATGCACTCCTAAATTTTCACCCTTCTACCACCAACCCCTATTTTTTTATAGCAATATTAGTAATTTAATAATTTTCTACTCTCGGCGGTCGATAACTGATCAGTTGTCACTTGATCAGTTATTCCCACCAGGTGTCTACTGGTGTCACTCTCACTTCGTAAACAGCACAGAATAGGGATGAGAACAAAGCCGGTCTCCTCTCTTTCTCACACAATAAGCTTTCTCTCACTCCCTATACTGTTTTCGGCCATTATTATTGTTTGTGCATCAGTTCTAGTAGTGACGTTTACAATTATCATTTTATGCCCCTGGCATTTTTTTTTTTTTGTTTTACGTCAGACTGTTCTGCAATTTCTGCTAATACAGCTGGTTGATAATGATGGTAATGAAAAGGAGTGATGAAAAAATACCAGACCTTACCGGGAATCGAACCCGGTACCCCGGCATAGAAACCACTTGCGGTAACTACTACACTAACGGGCCTTAGATAAAATAAATTTCATATTTTCCATAAAAACATGTTTTCTGTTGTTGGGCGTAGCAACGCACGCCGGGTACCGCTAGTTTAATATAAAAAACAAATTCAAAGAAGGATTAAAAAAAAACACCTAAAAGAAAAGTTGTTATAAATATTAGTTAAGTCTTTAGAAAGTACCATTTTTTCTAAGTTGAACTGTTTATTTGCAGGAGTATCAACGTTATCCCGTATAGGTTCTGGAAGCGGTGTCACCAATCCAAGAATTAGTTTACGATCTAATTCATTACCGAGAGACAGCAGAGGGTCTAGAAGTCATCAACAAATTTTATCTTCATTAGGTCATCAAAGGTATGTAGAATTTTTAATTTCATAAAATTTAAATTTAGTTATTAAGATGTAGAGAGGGAATAGTGTAGTTACTTGAGCGATGAGTTTGGCTTTGATTTTAATGGGATGGAAAGGGGAAGGGGGAATAGCATCAGTGCGCATGCACAACATAAGAACATACAGTATTTCGCGCAACCTTTTGTAGGTTAACGGTACGAATATACCTACTCAGTTTGTTACCGTAAACAGGAATGTTGGTTTTTTTGAAAACGTGGTCGGACGATTCACAGTGCTGAACAATTATTTAATATACAGTTGAATAAAATGTTGTGAAGTTGAAGCTAAACAAAAATGCTTTTCCGTGCCACTTAACAAAAGCCATGAGCAAGAGTGGCTAACTACTGTGATGTTTCTTTTTCCACAATTTGAAAAAAAAAATCTGGTGTGAAACACTCACACAACTTTCTCTTGCCAATGCAAATAATAAACAATAAATCTCACATTAGTAATAAAACATTAGAAATTTTAAAAAACTAACCTCAATAAAGAAAACCTAATTTTAATCGTATAATATGAAAAATGCAAAATGAAAATCAACCTCAGTTTGGCTTAAAAATACGAAAAATCGCTCTTCACGCTAAACTAGGCACTGTTCAAAAAAATGCTCTAAATAAAAGTTGTAGATCTTTTAATTTCCTATAAATTTTTTTATTAATAACACTTTTGTCGTTAAATGTATACTAAAGCGGAAATCTTAAAAAAATTGATTTTTCACACGTTTTCGTGAGAAAAAAACAGAAAATTGCTAATTACCGCCAAACTAAGCGTTATAGAAAAAAATGTTTGAAATAAAAGTTGTAGAATTTTAAATTATCTACATTTTTTATTATATAAATGTTTGCGCTGTAATACATAATAAAACCGTAATCTTAAAAAAACAATTTCTTTACGTGAAAACAGCCTCATCGAGAATTTCAGCAAACATGACACCTACCCTATCTTGTAGAGCATATAAAAATTAGTAAATCAGGCGATTTTTAAAAAAATCGTAGGACCATTTTTTGAGAAAATCCCAAAAAAGTGAAAAATTACACGAATAAACTACTACTTCCGGTTGACCGATTTTGATGAAAATGTTCGTGTCGGGTCCAGTAGTGGTATGTAACTTAAGTTTCAAGTTCGTACGATGTTCCATTCTTGAGATATTTTGTATACACACACACACACACACACACACACAGACCAATCGCCAAAAACATGTTTTTTTGGGTTCAGGGGGTCTGAAAACGTGTAGATCCGGTGAAAACTTGATTTCGAAAAATCAACATGAAAACAATACTTTCCTTCCTATATATTCATATAGGCAAGAGAAAGTAAAAAAGGTGATTCATTTCTAGAAAATTTTGTTCCAATAGAATAAGGTAACTTGGTAATTACAGTCAATCAAACATTTCTAATCATGTAATTAAGCTACAGGTAACATTACAGGTCAGATTTTTACTTTCTCTTGCCTATATGAATATGTAGGAAGGAAAGTATTGTTTTCATGTTGATTTTTCAAAATTGAGTTTTCACCGGATCTACACGTTTTCAGACCCCCTGAACCCAAAAAATATGTTTTTAACGATTGGTCTGTGTGTGTGCGTGTGTGTGTGAACAGAATATCTCAAGAACGGAACATCGTACGAAGTTGAAACTTGAAACTTAAATTAGATATTACTACCGGACCCGACACGAACATTTTCATCAAAATCTAGTTGTAATTTCAGGTTTGATTTTGATGAAAATGTTTGTGTCGGGTCCGGTAGTGCTGTCTAACTTAAGTTTCAAGTTCGTACGATGTTCCGTTCTTGAGATATTCTGTTCACACACAGACCAATTGCTAAAAACATGTTTTTTGGATTCAGGGGGTCTGAAAACATGTAGATCTGGTGAAAACTCGATTTCTTAAAATCGACATGAAAACAATACTTTCCTTCCTATATATTCATATAGGCAAGAGAAAGTAGAAAGAAAATGGTTTACAAATTTTTTTATTTTAAACTAAAATATAGCTTAAAATTTATCAAAATTAATATATTTTAAAGGTGTAAACAATTTTTTTAATGATTCCTGATTATTAATTTTAATTAAATGATCACAAGTGTTGATTTATTCGTGGGAAGAAAATATTAACAAACTAATGAAAATCAATGCTATTTCCCTATGGTTCAAATTCCGTGGAACACCCTGTATATTTCCAATCGTTATTTTTGACGTTCTGTTTTATTAATGTAATTTTATTTTATACTTTTTAGCAGTCGGCAACCTGTTAGTAATGTTAGATTCGATAGAGATACTCGAAGCCTATTGGATCAGGACGACAGTGATGGTGCTTTATCTGCCCCGGAAATGTCAATGACAAGACGTAAAGAAAGAGGTAATCTATATTAGTACTCTCAATTTGTATGTATGTCAGTACAGTTGGTAAACCTGTTGGAAGCAAAACCCTTTGGGTCCCACGCCTTAATGTCTGTGCATAGCGCGGCATACTCGCTTATCATCCGGCAGAACGAACCATTTTTTTGTTTTTTCAGCTCACATACTTGAGTTGTACAATGTGCTGATTGGCTGGCTGAAGCACGTTATTCCCTTTCTTTACTTCAGCTTGCTCGGGTGGACAACTCAAATGCGTGGAAGCACGTGTCTCTTATTATTTTATTGGGTGTTTAGCAAAACGTCGACTTGAGATATTAGAATTAATCAAAATTAATATTTTACGTATTTTACTGCAGACCTACTAATGCCTTCTCCACATTCCGTCGCCAGACTTTCTAAACACTGCATGATAAGTGTAAACAAATGACGCAATTGGTTATTACAAATCTAAAAAATATTTCGCATTTGGAATGCGCATATTTATGAAGTTGAGTATAAACTGATAGTGTTAATTATTAATTAACAGTCGTATAGACTACTCTACATTATAAAGGAGGAGAATGCTATTAATTATGATGGCATTGATTGATCTAGAAAGCCAATGTTTGTGTATGTAATAGTAGCAGCAGGGGCAATACCAGGGCTGATTTTCGGGGGGGGGGAGGGGCTATCTTGTTTTTATGTAGCTCTTACTGTTTGTAATTGAGTCATTGAAAAGTCCTCTTTTATGCTGTATTGCTGTAACCACAATTTTAATTCATAGAGAAATTTTCAAGGTGGTGACTGGATGCGAGTGGCTTTTCACTACTGACACTGATTGTTATCTTAATACTATTTAAAAATAGATAATTTCTGTTTGACTCATTTTTATACTAAAATAATTATTGTTAATTGATAGGTATGAGTATTGGGATTCAGTTTTGTTAGAAATAATAGCTTATAGAAAATATTAAACTAAGTTTTCCTAGTATTTCGGGGAGGGGGGGCCATGGCCCCCATGGCCCCTTCCCTGAAACCACCCCTGAGTAGCAGTCAGAGCCCCATTGCAAATACACTCTCCTATACTTCTCTGTTGTGTCAACTGAACATCCAAACGACTATAGAAACTTTCAGTCCAACAGAACAACACGAAATGACGACAGTAGTTGAGAGGAATTGCAGGATGAGCAATAAACATGGATGATGTATATCGCAGTTTCGATGTGCTTTCACTATGTCAGTACGGTGTGGTGTGCACGTACCCTTATAGTGGAATACCCTTATAGTGGTTGAAAATGGCAGGTCAAAAACATGACACGATTCCCTTTAAAAATGAATTTCATCACAATTAATAATGTGATAAGGGCGCCTCCATAGCGTAGTGGTTAGCGTATTGACCTGCAATGCGGAGGTCCCAATTTAGATTCCCGGCCAGAGTCTGGGCATTTTCAAGTGTCAAATCCCACATTTAATGTGTTAATGTCGTGTAACCCACCGTAGTTGCTAATGAACAAGCAGTTGATGCGACTTTAAGGAAAGGAAAGACTGTACTTTGTATCCCGCCAATGTTAAATTTGCTATTTTTAGGCACATTTTTCATACGATTGGTGAAAGATAGGAAAACGAAACTTAACTTGCTTGTAGTTGTCAATTACAACATCAATTATAAGTATCAGACGAACTAATGTTCCATAGCCGAGCGAGTGAGAGGGAGAGGGAGATATGTGGCATAACTACGCATGCGCACAAAGGTCTTTACCGTTATAATCCAAATCTGAAAACATACTACAGTCGTTATCTTGCTTGATGTTTACTGCATGCATAAACGCTTGCTCACAACAATAAGTAAAATTAAAGATAATGTTATTGGAACAGCGCGTATGGGTTGTGCGAGTGAGAGCGTTATCCATTCTCTCACTCCCACAGCCAGGGGACATTAGTTCATCTGAATATTATACTGGATGTTGTTGCTTAAGCTACTCACATTTTCCCAACTTAATCCGTTAAAGCATAAAGTTAAAATCAGAATAAGGAGTAACATAAAATTTTTACAAATTGTTTTTACGGTATTTTACGTAGCCTATTAATAATTATTGTAGCGTCTGAGGAAGTCATAAAAGTACCAAAATATGTGTGAATGTACAAGATAAATAACTGGTAAAAATTTCAGCCTGTTATGTTTAAATGGTTTTTGAGAAAAATGTACCTAAATGTTAAAAATCTAAATTTACGGGAACAGGCAAAAACACAAAAAGGCATAAATCAAATACAAAATGTACACAAACAAGTAAATGTCCTATCAACATTTGGTTAGAAAGCTGAACCAACAGCTGCGAGTATTAAAAACAGTAATGCAGATATTTTAAAAACTAAAATTCCTTTTGCTCTAATGATCCGTATAAAATTATGAAAAATATTTGTTTTCGATGACACGACAATTTTTCTGGGTAAACCTCCTAAAAACTTAATTTTTTCATTAACTCTTTGAGGACCAACTTTCGTAACAATTTTTTTCGGGTCAGTTCAAAAATTTTATATCCCATTATCAATTAGAAGTGCGAAAAAGACCACACTGAAAAAGGTTGTTTTGCAAGCATTAGTTAAAATCTTCATAACTTTAGTTATATAAAAGGTATTATTGTGATTTTTTTACCGAAATGACAAGAAATACTTGCAGTTTTAGTCCGCTATGCTAGATGTCCAAAAAAATTTAAAGTTTTTTTTGTCAGTAGCTTTTTTTATAAAAAAAATAAGAAGTAAAAAATAAAAGTGAAGTTTTTGATTTTTTTTAATGAAAACTATTAACAATTTTAACATGGGAAACCTATTAATTTTGTAGAGAATTTTATTCTGTACATGCTTATAAATTTTGTTGAAGTTAAATTAAAAAATTAAAAAGTTACACGCAAAAACGTTTTTACATGACAAAATTAAAAATCACGTCCAAACACGCTTAGAAAAATTAATTTTCACACAAATATCAATCCCTTGGTGATTCACTAGTTTTCTGAATACAAATTATAAAAATAAATTACATTAATTAAAAAACTAATAATAAACACTGAAATTAATATCTAACTGCACTAAATTGTTTACAAACAAACACGAGAAACAAATCACGCATGATTCTCGAACGATAACCTCAAACTAAACACAAGACAACAACACAATTGCACGCAACACATTCAGTTCTGCTCTCGGCAAACAGCTGATAGAATAAGAAATTATTTTTGAATATGTAGACATAATATAGCAGAACAAACCATGTAATATGAAATTAAATATTTACTGAAATAATAACCAAAATGCATTTAGGACACGTTTCATGTCGTTATATAAACAGTGACAATATAAACAACACGATGGGCCGACAGATCGGCCTGCCGTCTTTGTCGCACTAACTGTTAAGGCCGACGAATCGGCCCGTGGTCCTCAAAGGGTTAAAATAATTTTTTTCACGTAATTTAATGTTTTTGTGGTTGGTCTCAGTCTGAACTATTGAGAATACATAAAGATCCGAAATTCAAAATTTTCAGTTAAAACCATCACACAGTCTCGCCTTAAATAAATTAATTTAAAAAAAAAAATAATAAAGTTATTAGCTTGATTGTTTTTATAATAATTTGCAGAAAATGGTACTATAAAAAATAGCATTGTTTTACATGATTTTATTCACTAAAATATTTTCATTCTCTTATCAAAATTCGATGTTCATGTAAAACAGTTCATCATTATGTTTCGATGTTCATTCATTATGTTTTATTATGTTTTATTATGTTTTATTGTGATTTTCATTTCAATTTTAAGGTTTTTCAAGATTTTTATCATAAAAAAATTCTAGCCTTTGAAATTTTAGGTTGTAATTTTACGTACGTAAAATATTTTGTTGCTTGTCTTAAAAGAAAATTTCATGTTAAATTTGTTCAATTCACGGAATGGATTCTGGTGGTAAGGTGGTGACTGTAATACAGCTGTGTTAACAGCTGATTTTCAGAGACAAAGGTTCCTCGTTCAAATGCTGGTAAAAGTATACTTTTATACGGATTTGAATTGTAGACAGCAGTTACTGATGTAGGTACTTTGATGGTTGGGGTCAATTCGAGGGGTTAATGTCAAACAACACTATCTACAAAAACCTAATTTTTCAGGAGAGCCATCACCATTTATTTACCTTTGTTGTTGTTGTTGTTGTTTTGGTAAACAGCCGAAAGGCTGGTTTGAATCTGTAGAGGTTTTACTAAGTAAAAACGAGGATTGAAATGCAATAGCCTTCCTCACCAAGTTGAAAGAGTATGCTATCACCATGCCTGACCCTCCGAAAAGCACCCACTTTCCTTTCATTCACCACAGTGTCTGGATGTATAGTGAAATTCATTACTCTCGGAGGATGTAACTCTGACTAGTGTGTGTTTTACACCTCTACCTCTTCAGTTCTTAAATAGTTCAGTCATAATTGGCTGACTATATGATAAGAAACAAAACTATTTTTAGTAGCCCTGGAATCAACAGATCGAATGCAATTAATTTAACATTACACCTGCTCATCATGGGCACATTTACTATTAAGAAGTAAATTAAATTATACTAAATTTATAGTTGATTACATATATAAATAACTGAAATAATAGGAAGAGAATCAGATTAGAAGTAGTTTTTTCGCTCTCCTGAAAAATATTAAAAAATAGGTTTTTGTAGATAGTGTTGTTTGACATTAACCCCTCGAAACCCCACTCTCTGAGTCTGTACAAGATTAAACGTCATTAACACGTTATATATTTACATATCCTCATCTCATTGAGTCATAGGGTTGCTTGTTGTTGTTAGGTCATCAACTGGCTTGTTTGAACCTCTAGAGGTTTTACTAAGTAAAATGATAAGTAAGTGCCTTCCTCACTGAGTGGAAAAGTATGCTTATCAGCATACCAGCCAGGCCCTTCAAATGACACCTTCTTCACTACATTCACCATAGGGTCTGGCGGTATATAGTGTTGCCGATGACTTGTGGTCATACCTCACTTTGCAGGATGGGTGGCCCTGAAAAGGGCCGTTGTAGGTGGCTAGACATGTGCAGCGTGGTGTCTGAAGGGTGATGGCTCGGCTACTGGGTTCAGGCCTAAGCTTCCCTCAGCGTGGCATTGGTGGCCCCCAGAGCCCGAAGTGTTGGATCGGCTGATAGCGTGACCGAGGCGGTTCCCTCTGGACCTGCACTGGACTCACTCTTCACAGTGGTGTCAGCTGGCACGCACGGGCTTCCTCCAGCTGACCAGTGGGGTAATGTGGCGTCCACCACCAGTAGCGTCGACCAGGAATGACTGCATCCGGTCTCTGCTGGGCTGTTCCTCTGCTTCTTCTTCTGTTGTTCTTTCCTGGTCGGGGGCTCTCGCAGTTAGTTCACTGCAGCTGTTTTTATACCCCTCCGGTGAGTCCACTTCATGTTGGAGGAGGCACTGCTTGCTGCACTCCCAGCGGCAGGCTCTGGGACCGTCTGTAGGCGAAGATATTAGTGGGGCAGTCGGTGACAATTGAAATGAAATTCACATTACTTTAAGAGGAGATCACTTTTAATAGTGTCTTTTACACCTTTTTTTTTATCCGAGGCGGCGAGAAAAAGTCATGTTATTTCCCTCAGGATGGGGGGGTAAGTAGTGTTGGACTCAATTGAGGCGTCCTCGTCCAGCCCCAAGGAGGTTGCAACCACCTTACCAACCAAAAACCCGCCACTTGGCCACTTGATCCTACATCCACAAACAACCCTCCACCTCCCTCAGAACTGTTTATATAATACTACAAGGGAGTCTTTTACACCTGTACCTCTTCTGTTGTTAAATGCTTCAGTCATATAATTGGCTGACCATTTGATAAGAAACAGAACTATTTATTTTGTTGCCCAGGAACTAGCAGTTTGTGTGCAAATAATTTAACACTCCACCCATCTGTTATGGGCAATAGAAAATGTTATTGCCAAACATAGTCAAATCTTTAGTCCGTTTTAGCAGAGTCTGTTATAGCAGGCACCTGCTGTATCGTAAATTCTTAGATCATCTTTTTGTTAACAGTAGTTAAAGCATGCCGTAGTGTTTGATGTAGTGGGTATATCGACATTCTAAAAGCCATCCGTTCATTTGCCATTTTGTTATTTACATGATCATTATTAGGTCGTATACCTTCATCGCCAAGTGTGTTCACAGCGGATGAATACCGTGCTTGGTTATCAAGAGCACCTTCGACGAGTGCAATTTACGACCGAATACGATCTGGAAGAGATACCATGATTCGAGGACAAAGAGCTGCGCAGAGGTTCACATTTAGTGCTGAAAATTTACCGGAACGAACTAGACAGGTTAGTTTTCATTTTTTTATATCTATTCTTGTGTAAAATTTATTGGTTAGATTAATCAGTCGAAAAACGGGTGTTAACCTCTAGAGGTTTTACTCGGTAAAAACGAAGAACGGCGTGGTTTACCATTGCCTTCCTCACTGAGTTAAAAAATATATGCTTATCAGCATGCCAGGCCCTCCGAAAAGCATTTACTTTCCACCCTGAAAATGACAACTTCAATTACTCAGCTTGTAAAAAGTCTTTTGCAGGCCGAACAAATAAAAATCATACAAGGTCTGAGCGCTGTAACGAAGATGTAGCGTTGCCTATTATGTCATTTTTACTTTCTATTGCCCTATATGAATGTATAGGGAAGGAAAATATTGTTTTCATGGGTTTTTGAATCAGGTTCTTTTTTACTTTCTCTTAGCTATGTGATTATATAGGAAAGAAAGTATTGTTTTCATGTCGATTTTTCAAAATCAAGTTTTCACCGGATCTACACATTTTCAGAACCCCTGAATCCAAAAAAACATGTTTTTAGCGATTGGTCTGTGTGTGTGAACATAATATCTCAAGAACGAAACATCGTACGAACTGGAAACTTACGTTAGATACCACTACCGGACCCGACACAAACATTTTCATTACAATCGGTTAACCGGAAGTAGTAGTTAATTCATGTCATTTTTCACTTTTTTGCAGTTTTCTTAAAAACTGGTCCTACAATTTTTTTTAAAATCGCCACATTTACTAAATTTTGTATACTTTACAAGATAGGGCATTATGTCTACTGAAATTCTTGGAGAGGTTTTTCACATAAAAAAATTGTTTTTTTAATATTGCTGCTTTAATATGCATTTTAGCACAAAAATAATAAAAGTTGTAGAGAATTTAAAATCCTGCAACTTTTATTTCAAACATTTTTTTTGTATAACGCTTGGTTTAGTGGTAATTAGCGATTTTCTGTTTTTTGTCTTTTGAAAACGTGTGAAAAATCAATTTTTTACGATTTCAGCCTTGGTATGCATTTTACGACAAAAGTGTATAATCAAATTTATAGGAAATTAAAAGATATACAATTTTTATTTCAAGAATTTTCTCTACAGAGCCTAGTTTAGCGTGAAAGAGCGATTTTCCGTATTTTAAAGCCAAACTGAGGTTGATTTTTGTTTTTCATTTTTCACTAATGGTTAAAATTAAATTATGTTTATTGAGGTTAGTTTTTTGTTTATTTCTAATGTTTTATTACTAATGTTAGGTTATTTTGTTCATAATTTGCATTGGCAAGAAAAAGTTGTGTGAGTGTTTCACACCAGATTTTTTTGTTTTTCTTTACGTCTGACTGTTTTTGCAATTGCTGCTAATACTGATGGTGAAAAGGATGATACATGAATATGAAAAATGCCAGACCTGACTACGAATCGAACCTGAGACTTTGGCATAGAAGCCGAAGTCTCAAACTGGGTTGGTCTAGAGGTAAAGTCGTCACCACGAATCATCTGTTTTGGAGATAAAGGTTCCGTAGTTGAAATCTTAGTAAAGGTTGTTAGTTACTTTTGGTTTCCTGGTCTACATTGGTGGTTGGGGTTCAATTAACCATACTCTTTTAGGAATGGTCGGCCTGGTTCTGTACAAGACTGCACCTCATTTTTACTCATCGTACATATCATTCTCATCTCGTTGGGTTATGGAGTCGTTTATTGTTCTGAATCGAACAGATTGCAAGGTACAGACATTATTCTTGTTTAGGTGATCAGCCTGTAGGCTCGTTTGAACCTGTAGAGGTTTTACTAAGTAAAACGAGGAGTGAGGTGGTTTACCATTGCCAACACTCACTGAATGGAAAAGTATGCTTATCAGCATGCCGGGCCCTCTGAAAAGCACATATTTTCCACTCTGCAAATGACACCTTCACTTCATTCACCACTGGGTCCAACTGTATAATGAAATTCATTACTTTCAGAGGAGATAACTGTGATTAGTGTCACAGTACATCTCTACCTCTTCTCTTCTTAAATGATTCAGTCATTTAATTGGCTGACCATGTGTTAAGAAACACAACTATTTGTTTTAGCCCTGCAACGAACAGATTGAATGTAAAAAATTTGACACTCCACCTGTCTGTTATGGGCAGAGTACAGACATTAGGGATGAGAAAAAAATTGAAGCCATGTTATTTGTGTGTGTGTGCACATGTGTGGAGGGTTTTGCTAGTTTATTTATAAACATTGAGATTTTGAGTTGTACAAAATTTTGAGTTGAGATTTTGAGTTGATTGTTGTTTTGAGGGTTGATTTTGTTATTCATGTAGTGTATTTATATATTTTGTTCAGATAATGTTTACAATTTTGGCGTACGATTCTTAAGTCGGTCAGTATAGTTTGCTTTATCATTAACGTATTTTAATTTTCACTTTTTTTATTTTTAGTCTGAGCTGATGTACAGGCCCGGTCAACTAGCTGCAATGGGACCAATAGGAGCTTCATCAACGTTAGATCGTCATTCGTTAGCGACTAGGTCAACATCTCTACGCCGTATGCGTAATCTACTCGAACTTGAAGCTAAACATCTTGGAACGTCATCCAGTCGTACACCTGATCCAATACAAATAGACAGAGCACGTGTACTTGAAATTAATCCTGCAGGTAAAGTTTTTGTTTTTTTTAAATGACATTATTTGCAATCAGTTTTTTTAAAAATAAACTATAAACAAATCTTTTGAATTTACAAATCACAAGTTGAGGCCAAGTGATTACCCTGAGTACCTCTCATTATGTCAATTATTCATGAAGGCCTATTAAAAGAGAAAATTACTTCGTACAAAGATATTTACATTTTACAATATGGAGTACTTTTCAATATAATTTTATGTACATTTAAACTCTTTCAGACAAGTCCAAAACATGGTAACGTTTCACGCGCCTAACTTCTTCTGCATTATTTAGAAGATTTATGGCTAATTCGTTTTCGTGGCTTTCAAGTCTTGCCAGATATTTTCTATTAAAACGCCTGACTTCGTCCATTACATCAGGAAGGTTGCAATAATGTTGTATTTCTGCATTCCTTGCAAACCATGGTGCCCTTGTTATAGCCCGAAGAACCTTATTGTGGAACCTTTGAATTACCTCTATGTTATTTCTGCTGGTAGTTCCCCAAAGTTGAACGCCATACAACCAAACTGGTTTTAGTAACATTTTGTAAAGCAGCAACTTTTTCTCGAGAGAGAATGAAGAGTTCCCGCCAAGCAGCCAGTACATCCTTTTGTATTTTAAATTTAATTCGTTCCTCTTCATCCTCACATGGGTTTTCCAAGTTAAGGAAATCAGGTAAATGTATTAATTATTAACATTTCAAGTGCTGGAGTTAAAAACAAGGTCGTTCATATTAAGGTAAATTAAATATTAATGGGATTTTTGTTTCTAAGCATCTACAGTTGGTGGGACTGGACCTGCGCTTGTATTATACCTGGGTGGGGTTATTTGGAGGTGGGAGAGCCAATGGGTCAGTAACGTTCATGATGTCAGAGCAGCCGGTGCACGCCTACATAGCCGGGCACATTGGCGTAGTTGGTAATGTGCTTGCCTCTCATCATGTGGTCTTGGGTTCAAATCCCATTCAGGCACAGCATATTTTCATATGTTACTAAAAATCATTTCATCCTTCACCATCTGCATTAGCAGTAATTGCAGAACAGTCGGAAATTAAACCCAAAAATAAAAGCACTCCTCCATTGCACAACATTCGAAGTGGCTGTTTGAAAATAGTACTGTGCAATTGAAGTTACTGTTTTCTTTAAGTAGTTGGCGGCAATTTTAAAAAATTGTCATCTATCATTTTCCTTTGTTCATCTATCCATCACACCCACGTCTCAGAAACTGCAAGAGATACCAACTAACGGCGGTTTTGTAATTTACACAAAAAGCAAGTAGGCTTGGATTGGGTTTGAAATTCCAGTTTTGACCGAAAGTGGCCCAAAACCAGAAGTCAAGAAATCAAAGTCAGAATTTGGACACAAAGATAGTGTTATTTGATTCCTCTTATAGATTAAAAATACAGAAATCGCTTATGGTTTTTGGCCATAAGTTAAAGGTAAGTGCTTTTCAACAATTTGCCAACAGGCGTGAGACACGTCTCATGAAAGGGATTTTTTCAGTTTTTTCTTTTATTAAAAAGATAAAATTAATGAATTTTATCGTCAAAGATTTATTTTTAAACTATTTCGTTCTTGTTACTTCTCACATGTTGTGTAGTTCATCAGCCGAAAGACCGGTTCGAATTTCTAGATTAGTTTCAAATGAAATATTTCTATATATTATTGATTTTGCCCATAACAGGCAGGTAGCGTGTTCAATTATTTACACTCGATCTGCTAGTTCCAGGGCTACAAAAACTAGTTCTGTTTCTTATCACATGGTCAGCAAATTATATGACTGAGTCATTTAACAACAGAAGTGGTAGAGTTGTAAAAGATAGTGATGTGACGGTCATGAGCGAGTCGCTCAAAAGAACTAGCTCTTTTAACTGAGCGGTGAGCTACGACCTCTTTTATTTTGAACGACCAGCACACCGAGCGTTTCTCCCCCATGTGGCACGCTCTCCGCACAGAGCTGACTTGTATATCCCCTCCACGACTAAACCACTTTTCTCTAGTCGCATCATAGCAAGAGCTACGTAAACGCTGCATGGAAAGTATACATTTCATATCAAACTCTGCCTCTGTTTGTGAGGGTGCGGAGAGGGTGTCATTATTCTTTCATACTATACTACAACAACCCTGAGACAAGTGGTTGTAAAATACCACTGTACTGTAGCAATTTTACCACGTGCATACGAAACAAAGATCGACACATGACAAAAATTTGTTGGTGGAAAGGGATGAATGAACGTTCAGGTTGACCCATGCGCAAACACAACGTGCTGTGAGTGAAAGTCACCCTCGGCTCGACTCACTGTCTGTTTATTCATATAGCTCAGCTCAGTGCTGTATGTGTTAGAATCTACTAGCTCACTGCCACAGCTCACCCCGTCTCATCGTTCAGTTGTACGGGGCACGCTGTGTGCCGTTCACTCAAGTGTGCAGAGCGGGTTGTGCTAGCTCACTTGTTTTACTGTGCCATCATCCCATGACTAGTAAAAGACACTAATCAGAGTTATCTCCTCTGAAAGTAATGCATTTCATTATAAAGTTGGACCCTGTGGTGAATGAAAGTGAAGGTGTCATTTGCAGAGTGGAAAATATGTGCTTTTCAGAGGGCCCGGCATGCTGATAAGCATACTTTTCCATTCAGTGAGTGTTGGCAATGGTAAACCACCTCACTCCTCGTTTTACTTAGTAAAGCCTCTAGAGGTTCAAACCAGCCTACAGGCTGATCACCTGAACAACAATATTATTGATTATTATTTCATCTACATTCTTATAATCACTTAACCCTTACACACCTAAATGCCCAATATCACTCATTCGTCATCATCTTTCTTTAAACTCAATTATCTCTGCAACTATTCATTATTTTCTAACAGGTTTAATTTTATTAGATAGAGACTTTTTTCTTCTTTAATTTGATGTATCTTGCATATTTGTACGATGAAAATTGACGACGTGGCGTTACGCAAAAAAAAATATATTTATTTTTTAACAGCCAGTACTAAAATTTGAAAGTTTTTATCCATAACTTTTCAACAAAAAAATGTATTTGTTTGGGAATGACATCATCAGTTAGCTTGAAATGTAACAATCGAAATCAATAAATTAAAAGTGCCGGCGACAAATTTTATGACCCTAAAATCGAACAAAGAAGGTTAACACTACCCGTCTCGTCTATCCCTGGGTTAAACCTTACAATTAGCATCAAAATAAATGATAACATATTTTGATTTATGCTATCCTGATTAGAAAAGTATAATACACAAAACAACATGCGGAAAAGAGATAGAACTTTCAGAGAAGAGGAGTAAATAAAAATTGAAAAGACACCACATTATTTTGAGGTGATTTTTTCCCCATTTTTTTCATCCAACACGTTACTTTGTTGAACAAAAAGTGTGATATCTTTTGAATGCGTCTATCAATTTGCAATATCTAAATGTTGTTATTTTTGCAATGAATTGCTTTATTTTTGTATATACAACTAAACATATGTTTTTGTATTTTTTACTGATTTTGTGACACTTTTTCGTACGCCAAGTGATTTTACTAAAATAAAATATTTTTTCTTAAATTTCGATTTTTATTCCGGTTGTAAATGAAAACGGAAAAATTTGGTTTAAACGTGGTTCTAATAACAAATTCTTTATAAATATATGGTAATGTTTTGAAATTTTTAGGAGTGAAACCGAATGAAATAAAAGAGTTTTTATTAGACAGTCTGCGTGATCGTTAAAATCGCAGTTCTCGTCGGGTTAATGATTATTACTTTATCTACATTCTTATAACCATGTACGAAAACTTCAGCATTACACAATTTTTCTATGTTTTCGAGTAATAATAATTTATTTTATGACATCACTTTCATTACTATTACTCAGTTCCGTAAAATTAATTGCAGTAAATATTAACACATTCAGCATGGCGGCTAGAATCACGGGTGCTTTGCTACGCCGACCCGCCGCCATTACAGTGAAAATATACCATGATGCCACCTTAAGGTGGCATCAGGCCACGGAAAAAATCTTCCTTATTTGCTCATCTACTCACCAACTCAATATAGTACAATATTATACGCGTTAGTTGTTTTTTATGAAATTTATATTTGAAATTAACTTTTTTATTAAAAAAAATTTATACTTATAAGTTATTAAATAATTGAAAATTATTTTTATGTGTAAAATAAAAAAAAATACAATAATTATGTTTCATAATAAAAAATATTTTATTCACAAAATTAAAATTTTTAAAATGTAAATATTAAAATTTATGTAAAATTTTTTTAAATATCCCAGAATAAAAACAAATATATTTACATGTTTACAATAAATAAATTAATAATTTTTAGTGAGACGACTATGTATGGCAATATGGAGAAATTGGTAATAATAGTACAGTAGGCCTGCAAAGGAAACAGAGTGCACAGAAATCGCGAGTTCAGAAAGTAACAGAAATTTCTTTCTTACGTAAAAATGTATTAATTTTACCTTTTATTTGTAAAAAGAAGTCACTGGGAACGAAGAAATTCGTAGAATAAACTATATAATTAAATAAAACAAAATTACATGGCACTAGGACGTTCGAATAGACTACACTTTTAAAATTCGTTCAAAAATTCCTGACAGTTGGTAACAAAAGACGATGTTGAGAGTGGCGCTCGTAGAATAGATCTGAACCCCTGAACAACCTTTACTTACACTGCCAGTACTTACTTTACTTTACAATAAGGGCGTTCAGGCTTTTGCAGCCCCTCCTCACCGCGACCTAAAAGATCTTTTGTGATTGCCCCTATTCCTATTTCTGCAAGACCCACACTTTCGATGAAGCGCAGGATCTGCCTAGGATCTAGTGCACTTATCTGAGAAGGTGTTTACACACCCTTACCCATCAGCGCTCTTCTTTTGCAGCCAACCACTTTGCAACTGCATATAAATATAGGTGTGCGACCCCCTGAGCCGCACAGACCTTACTGGCCAATATTTCATCTTAGAAGACGGTTATGTTACACCCAAGGGCCAGGGAAATCTTTCCCCCGGCCCCCCAGGCCCCCACTCCCGCTCATCACTGAGCCGTCAGTGTACCAAAAGGTAACCCCTTCCGGTATCACTGGCTGTCCCTCCGCCCACTCCTGACGATCAAAAATTTTCACCCTCAGTGTGTCGGAGAAATCGTATGCTCTGTACATACGGTCCCGAGGACCACCTACCACACCCATCCCCTCGATCCCTTTGGAGATCTCGGTGTGGCCCATCTCCCCTGATGGGACCCCGAACCCGCCCTCCAGCCTCAAGGCAGTTCTTATCACCTCCTTCTTCACTTGAACATGAATAGGAGGCAAATCAAACAACGCCTCCATAGTAGCCGTTGGACCAGTGCTCGTTGCACAACATGTCCTTAGGCGGGCCAATCTCTTCAGCTTCCTCAGCCGATCTGTTCTTGGCCACCATACAAAAACTTCGTACGTGACCATTGGCAGAATGATGCTCACATAAGCCCATTCTGCCATACAAGGCCTAAGCCCCCAAGTCCTCCCAAACGGACTCTTAAACATCCATAAGGCCTTTGCAGCCCTCTCAACAGTCCTTGACATGTGGCCCCTCCAAGTCAGGCCCCTATCAAGGACAACCCCCAGATACTCCACCTCCGGGGAGTAGCTCAAATCCACTCCTTCCAGAGTCAAAGCATCTAGAGCCATCTTCCTTTTCCTAGTAAAAGGAACAACAACCACTTTTAGTTGTCGTTTCAGCTAGGGAAATAATCAGTCCGCCCCTGCATAGCCCCGCGTACAGGGGTAAGGCAAAATACTGTAGGATTTAGCCAAGTTTCCTACAGGCACCGTTAAGACACTGATTAAATGCCCCAGTGCCATCCACCCTTCGGCACGGTAAACGCCTGACACCACTGGGTTGGGCAAAAGCTACAGTAGGAGAAGTTGCCTCTAGCACGGATAGAACAAGTGCTAGATGCCAGGGACAAGGATCAGGATAGACAGACAGAAGCCCAGCATCTCAGCTCACCTCGGCGGGACCAAAGCATGGCTGAAAAGTAACCATAGGATGCCGAGGAGTTTCCAGAGGCACGGGCACGAAAAACTGCTACAGAAAGTAAGGGAGCAGGTGTGCTCTCTTGGACGTGATGCTTCGGCACATGCAAGCCAGCCGATCACTGACTTACTTCGCCTCCACACTGCCAGTACACCAGCGATTTAATGAAAGCTATAGAAATGTGGTATTGCATATGCCGCCTTAAGGCGGCATCCGTGCTGAACGTGTTAATTGTGGTAAAAATAATCAAGTAAATAATTAAATATTTACGTACGAATATAATGGCATTATGCCCAAAACGGGCAGGTGGAGTGTTATTTTAATTGCACTCTATCTGTTTGGTCCAGGGCTAAAAAAAATAGTTCTGTTTCTTATCACTTAGTCAGCCACTTATATGACTGAACTATTTAAGAACAGAACAGGTAGAGGGGTAAAATACACTAATCAGAGTTATCTCTTCTGAGAGTAATGAATTTCATTATACAGCCAGACCCTGTGGTGAATGAAGTGAAAGTGTCATTTGCAGAGTGGAAAGTGAGTGCTTTTCGGAGGGCCTGGCATACTGATAAGCATACTCTTTCAACTCGGTGAGTTGTGGCAATGGTAAACCACCTTACTCCTCGTTTTTACTTAGTAAAACCTCTACAGGTTCAAACCAGCCTTTCGGCTGTTGACCTAAACAACAATAATGGCATTGAGCCAGTTTACGATAGAAGTATTGCTCCTTCACAGCAAATGATTTTGTGTCTCCCAACCGCATTTGAACATTTTCAACTGTGCTGTTTATAATGGTTATGTGTTATTTTATTGTTTCAGAATTTTTGAAATACAAAGTAGATAAACCTCCTGCGGGTGTAGTTGAATGGAGGGGAGCGCCAGCCGTTTCCGGTTTATTGTGGGTACATCTTTTAGCAGGAAGAGGTCTTCGTAGTTCACAAACTCAGTCGTCATCTTCTGTTGGTAACTATGAAGATCATCTCTCATCTCTTCACGTCCTATTTATTCATTGTCTTTTTCACAAAAATTTCCCTTTTAATTATTCTTACGATAAATAAATCTTGTGTTTTGCAGTTTTCTTTTTAAATTATATGGAATTTTTGTCGTAATTATTTTACTGGCGTTTGTTATTTTTGCATTCAGTGCGCAAAACGTGATTAACATTTTCAAGACGACAACCGTACGTGATACGGCCGTGATGATATACATCCCTAGACGGCAAACGTATCTCATACGTTTGCTACTTTGACATTGTTATAAATGTGGCTACCCTTACGCTATCCGTTGCCCGTTTTCACTGTTATTTAGTTCACTTTGTTCTCCGTTTACCTACAGCGATAGTTGACCGAATCGATTAGTATTTTCTGATATATTGACAAAACTATCAACTGGTGGAGCTCAAGGCAATACCCAAAAATGCATTTCAGAAATGTTTTGACGACTGGAAAAAGCGCTGGCACAAGTGCATTTTATCAGAGGGGAATTATTTTGAAGGGGATAACATAATTTTGGATGAATAAATGAATATTTTTGATCACACCTCATAAATAGCTTTAATTAAAAGAAAAACTTACATATTAATAAATTTTGGACGAGAAATTTTTCAAGTTTTTTTTTAATATTTAATAAACTTTGATATATGCACCATTTGTTGCCCTGCATACGTCCAAACGATAATCCACTTGTTTCCACGTACTTGCCAGCATATTGAGTGTTATTGCTGCTACAACTGCAACAATCCTCTCCCGTAGGTGTTCAATGTTACGGATTTTCTCCAAGTAAACAATGTTTTTAACGTGCCCCCACAAAAAGAAATCTAGCGGTGTAATGTCTGCGCTTTTTGGTGGCCATGGGCATTAGGCCTTTTCTTCCGATACACCGGCCTGGAAAACGAATGTTTAATGCAGCGCGGACGCAGTTGTTGTAATGTGGTGGAGCGCCGTCTTGCTGAAAGAAAATTAATCCTTTTTCTTCTTCAATATTATCAATCTGTGGAAAGGCATACTGCTTTATCATATCAAAATAATGAGTTCCGTTAATTGTTTTTTCGGCAAATATGAACGAGCCAACGACGCAGTCAGATGGCTTGCCTGGAGATGTCCCTTTCAAGACGCTGCCTGTTGCTTTAAACAACTGGTTAAACCACTGCAGAATCATTTTATTCGTAGGCACAGTATCGCCGTATTCGCACCGAAAATTACGTTAAACTGTAATAACTGAACGCGTCTCTGTAAACCAAATCACGCACTGTTCTTTCTGCTGCGGTGACGCCATAACTGGCAGACTGACACCGCGTGAAGGTCAGGCAAGTTAACCAACAGGTCGGCCAATGCAACAAATTGAAACTTTACGACATGCCTGACAGAAATATGAAAACCAAATGTTTTTTACTAGTTAGGTTATTTATTATAATTTATCGAAATAGAGGAGTTCTTTTATAAACTCCCCTACATTATAAAATATGCAATTTGTTAATTTGAAAAATCTTTAAGTTTGTTTAATCATTTATGAGCTCAGTTATTAATGGAATAATTCATAATTACGACTTGTTCTGGATTGCTTTCCGTCCTCTGGTTTCTTCTTGTCCATCCATCGATTGGGAATCAAATGGGGGAGGGTCGATGCATTGTTGCACGTGGTTTCATAGTCTTTAACAAATTTCAAAAATTAATCTTTATAATGCATCCTGCAGTTTGAAATTATTTCTATTTCAAATAATGAATAAATATAATAATTTCACCAACCTTCTTTTTAAACTGCGTCACCTTTATTTTAATTCTTACTTACACGTGTTTCGGTGGATCCACCATCATCAGAGTAAATGAAAAATTGAAACTAAAAAATTTTTATCTCACTTATTTAAAATTTACAGAAGATGATACATTTTCAGTCACTTGTATAAAACTGATTTAAGATTAATTTATTTTAATTTATCCCTTCTCATATTTACTGTAGATAGCAGCAGCAGCAGTCAATATCACTTCATCATTCCTAAATTTGACCTGTTCATTCAAAATGTCCTGCTTTTGCTCTTTTAAATATTTATAAATATGGAACATCTCATATTTCTCAATTTTATTTTTATTTTCTATATTACATTGTTCTATAATATTAACGTGTTCATCTATTTTACCAAATTTATGTTTTTCATTTACTCTGATGATGGTGGATCCACCGAAACACGTGTAATTAAGAATTAAAATAAAGGTGACGCAGTTTAAAAAGAAGGTTGGTGAAATTATTATATTAATTTAACAAATTTATTTAAATTTTATCTGCTTATTCTAAAACAATTAAAATTGTTTCAGTTGGTTCCATAATTAAAATGAATCTTGATATTCTTGAAATTTCTTTTAATTCTTTTTCAACCGGTTCAAATTATTTATTTAAAATTATACTATCTTTCATTTTCTTGCTTCAAATTTAGATGTTTGGCTTTTGGAATATTTATTTAAAATTTTATATTTTCTTCTTATAATTTATCTTGATATATTTAGTTTTTTGATTTAGAATAATTTAAATTTTAATTAGAAATTGTTTATTTTCAATTATTATTTATGATTATTTAAAATTATTTCCTTGAATTTTGTAACAATTGATTTATTAAACTTGATCTTACCCACAGGGTTGGTCTAGAGGTAAAGTCGTCGCCAAAATCAGCCGTTTAACAGCTGATTTTCGGAGACGAAGGTTCCTGGTCCAAACCCTAGTAAAGGTAGTTACTTTTATACGGATTTGAATGCTAGACAGTGGTTACCGGTGTACTTTGATGGTTGGGGTTCAATTAACCATACTCATTCAGGAATGGCCGGCCTGAGTCTGTACAAGACTACACCTCATTTACACGTCATACACATCATCCTCATCTGATTGGGTCATGGGATTGCTTATTGTTCTGAATTGAACAGATTGCAACGTACACAAATTAGGAATTAAAAAAAAAAAAAAAAAACTTGATCTTAGATCAACGACACACTGGAGCATAGACTGCTATTTTACAAGACAACCGTCGTTCTTGTGAAAATTGCTACAGAAATAATTTTATTTGTTGTTGTTTGTTTTTTCAGGTTCTGGTAGTTCAGGTGGCCTGAGAGACCTGTATTGTGTACTTGAATGCGACAGGGTTCATAAAGCGAGAACTGTTGTACGCACTGGCGATCTCGTATTCGACTGGGATGAGACTTTCGAATTGGATCTAGTCGATAACAGGGAATTAGATTTACTCATTTACTCATGGGACCCACAGTTTAGGCACAAACTTTGCTATAAGGTGAGTTGTTATTTTTTCAATCCTTTCTTTCTTATCTATTTTTACTTTCTCTCGCCTATATAAATACATAGGAAGGAAAGTATTGTTTTCATGTCGATCACAACAAATCCACTCTTCACCGGATAAACACGTTTTCAGACCACCTGAACCCAAAAAACATGTTTTTAGCAATTTGGGTGTGTGTGTGTGTGTGTGTGAACAGAATATTTTAAGAACGGAACTTCATACGAACTTGAAACTTAAGTTACATACCACTACCGGACCTGACACAAACATTTTCATCAAAATCGGTCAACCGGAAATAGTAGTTTATTCGTGCGATTTTTTCTAAAACTGGTCCTAAGATTTTTTTTTTAAAATCGCCTGGTTTACTAAATTTTTTATGCTCTACAAGATAGGTTAGGCACCATGTTTGCTAAAATTCTTTGTGAGGCTGTTTTCGCGTAAAGAAAATTGTTTTTCTAAGATTACGGCTTAATATGCATTTTAGTGCAAAAATTTAAATAATAGACGTTGTAGAAAATTTAAAATTCTACAACTTTTATTTTAAACATTCTTTTGTATAACCCTCAGTTTAGTGGTAATTAGCAATTTTCTGTTTTTTTCTCACGAAATCGTGTAAAAGAATCTTTTTTTTTTAATTTCAGTTTTAGTATGCATTTTACGGCAGACAAGTATAATCAAATTTATAGGAAATTAAAAGATCTACAACTTTTATTTAAAGAATTTTTCTGTACAGAGCCTAGTTTAGCATGAAAGAGTGATTTTCCGTATTTTTAAGCCAAACTGAGGCTGATTTTCATTTGGCGTCTTTCACTCATAATTAAAATTAGGTTATGTTTATTGAGGTTAGCTTTTTTGTTTATTTCTAATGTTAGATTACATTGTTAATTATATTTGCATTGGCAAGAGAAAGTTGTGTGAGCGTTTCACACCAGATTTGTTTTTAGTTGTAATTATTATGAATTAATTCTCAGTGATTTTGACGAATAACCCGGTATATTGGCTTCGAATAGCAATCGTCATTATCGAAAGAAAGACCTTAGAAAACAAAGTAAAGAAATAATCAGTAATATTTATAAGTGTTTTCAAAATTTGGCTAACAATCCTGAAGCGAGAACAAAATTATATTTCTAATTTTTATGATAATAAGATAATAATAATAATAAAAGACAATTTTATATGCCAGTGAGACCTTGACACTTAACAGGAAAACAGACATGGAAAGCTTAAAGAAGGAAGAAAGAAAAATAATTAGGAAAATTCTTGGACCTAGATGGACCGAAAACGGGTACAGATTACAGAGAACGTCGAAAATTGAAGAATATTCCAACATAGAGACAGACATGAGGAAAAGACGCCTTCAATTTTATGGCCACATTATGAGGCTTCCTGACAATAGACTCACAAAGAGAATGGTAAAATATGTATCATCACTTGTTAATGGGTGGGGAATGGATACAAAGTGTTAAAAAATATTTAGAATTGGCCAAAATCACCAAAGAAGAAATTCTCATAAGAGACAATTTTAGAACAAAATTTAAAAAATGGGAGGTTAAACCAGAGACAAAAGCTCCAAGAACCGGAACAAAGTGGAGTGTACAGAGAAAAGCTGAATTCTCACAAATAATGAAAAACTGGTGGGCGGATAAAAAGGACAAGAAATCCCAAAAACAAACCAGATTTACTTAGCGTCTTCCACTTCGGCAGCTTTACCACTAATAATAATAATAAAAAAGACAAAAAGTTTGTTCCCACTCTGCCAAATACGGCAACACTGCATTACTGTCTAATTAGATCCAGGCTTGCAATCTCATTGTTACTAGTATAGGAGTTGTATAGTCACTCGAGTCACGAGTTTGCCCTTGTTTGCAACGAGGGAGAAAGGGGGAACAGCATCAGTGCGCATGCGCGACTGCTTTAATTTCAGTACAGAAACATAACAACTTCATTATACCCAGAGCATATACAGTATATCACGGAACCTTTTTTAGGTTAACGGTACGAATATAACTGTTTGTTACTGTAAACAGAAATGTTAGTTTGTCAGAAATATGGGCAGACTATTCACAGTGCTGAACGAAATGTAAAATGTAGTGTAATAAAATGCTGAGAAGTTTAAACTAAACAAAAATGCCTTTCAATGTCTCTTAACAAAAGCCACGAGCGAGTGGCTAACTACTGTGATGTTTCTCTTCCCACAATTCGAAAAATAAAGAAGGAAATTAAAGACATGAAGAAGCTATTCTTCAACATTTTTGTTGACACGTGGTTAAGAAAGGAAGCTGTTAGGTAGACTAGCGAGACTGATAGTGAAGACGCCGGTCGGTGACAGCGATCGTAAAGAAGGCGATTCATTCGTAGAAAATTTGTTCCAATAGAAAAAGGTAGCTGGTAATTACAGTAAATCAAACATTTCTAGTCATGTAATTAAGCTATAAGCAGTATTACAGGTCAGATTTATTTGTTATAAGGTTTATGAAGAAAGCTTTCTCGGATTAAACCACAGCTTACGAAATGTATGCAGAAACTGCATGGTAGTGAAATGTATGAGTAGTGTCTCACTGTTGAGGTTGGCAGCACTGTCATATTACTTTCTCTTGCCTATATGAATATATAGGAAGGAAAGTATTGTTTTCATGTCGATTTTAAGAAATCTAGTTTTCACCGGATCTATACGTTTTCAGACCTCCTGAACCCAAAAAACATGTGTTTAGCGATTGGTCTGTGTGTGTGTGTGTGTGTGTGTGTGTGTGTGTGTAAACAGAATATCTCAAGAACGGAACAACGTACGAACTTCAAACTTGAAACTTAAGTTACATACCACTATCGGGTCCGACACGAACATTTTCATCAAAATCGGTCAACCGGAAGTAGTAGTTTATTCGTGTAATTTTTCACTTTTTTGCGATTTTCTCAAAAACTGGTCCCACGATTTTTTTAAAAATCGCCTGGTTTACTCAATTTTTTATTCTCTATGAGATAGGATAGGCGTCATGTTTGCTGAAATTCTTGGTGAGGTTTTCACTTAAAAACAAAGTTTTTTTAAGATTACGGCTTTAATTTGCAATTTAGCGCAAAAATGTATATAATAAAAGTTGTAGAGAATTTAAAAACCTACAACTTTTATTTCAAAAATTTTTTTGTATACGCTTAGTTTAGCAGTAATTAGCAATTTTCTGTTTTTTTCTCACGAAAACGTGTGAAAAATCGATTTTTTTAAGATTTCGGCCTTAGTATGCATTTTACGACAAAAGTGTATATAGTTAAATTTATAGAAAATTAAAAGATCTACAACTTTTAATTAATGCATTTTTCTCTACAGAGCCTAGTTTAGCGTGAAATAGTGATTTTCCGTATTTTAAAGCCAAACTGAGCTTGATTTTCATTTAGAGTGTTTCACTCATGATTAAAATAAGGGTATGTTTATTGAGGTTAGTTTTTTGTTTATTTCTAATATTTTATTACTAATGTTAAATTATATTGTAAATTATTTGCATTGGCAAGAGAAAGTTGTGTGAGTGTTTCACACCAGATTTTTTTCAGTTCCTTTCCTCACAGCCCATCCATACATATTGCAAAAGGCAATCTAGTGACTTCACTATCTATACTAGGTTACGTGGGCAACCCTGCATGTTAATAACTAGTCAATTGTTTGTTTATTTCAGGGTTCAGTCCACTTAGCAACATTACTCAGGGAATCTCCAATTCATCAGCTAGCGTTGAAAATTGAACCGCGTGGCACACTATATTTGAGGTTGCGGCACACCAATCCATATCATACGTTTCTTAGGAAAGGAAAACAACATATACTGTTATCATCCCGATCTATGGGCAAAGCACTTTCTACTGGTAAATATGTTTGCTTTCTTATTCTCTCTTACCTCCTCCTTTTTCTCTATGTCCTCCTCTTGCTCTCCCTTCACTTTCCTTTTTCGGCCTTCTCTTCTTCCTCTTGCTTTCCCATCCCTTCCTCTGTCTTATTCTCCATTTTCTCTTTTTCCTCCACCTCCCCTTGCTCTCTTCTTTTTCTCCCCTCCCTCTTTTTTTCTTACTCCTCCCCTTGCTATCTCTCTACCTCTCTTTCTCCCTCCCCTCTCTATTTATGTTCCTTCTATCCCTTTACTCTTCCTACGCCTTCTCTCTCTATCTCTCTCTTCTTTTGCCTTTTCTCCTTGCCTTGTTCTCCCTTTTCCCCTCTTTATGTTCCCCTCCTCCATCTTTTGCTCTCCCATCCCTCCCCATTTATCTCCCTTCTCTTCTTCCTCTTGCTCTCTCTCCCTTCAGTCTTAATCTTGCTTTCTTCCCAATCTTCCTTCTCCTCTTTGCTGTGCTCTCTCCCCTTCTCTCTTTCTCCTTCTCCTCTTGCTCTTTTTTTCTTGTTTTCTTCATTTTCTTTCTCCTTCTCTTGCTCTCCCTCCCTTATCTTTTCCTTTTTCTCCTTCTCGCTTTCTCTTTCTTTTCTTGTTTTCTTCTTTTTCTTTGTCCTTCTCTTGCTCTCCCTCCTTTGTCTTATGCTCTCACCCATCTCTCTTCCTTTTCATGTTTTTCCTCCCTTTCATCCTTGTGTCTCTCTTCCTTTTCCTTCCCTTTCTTGTTGTTTTTCCTCTTCCTTATCATAATCTCCTTCTCCTTGCTCTTATTTCACCTCCTAATGCTTTCCCTCTCTTCTTCCCCTCCCCCTGCATTCCTTGTTCTTGTCCACCTGTAGTCCGAATAGAACCCCCTCTTCCTTATCTCCTTGTATTAATTATATGTACAGATGGAAATGAGACATACTAATGTGTGTAGTAGGCCTATTGATTGAAATTTCCTGATTGACTGAACGTTTTCATTGTTTGCTTTCGGTTGAATGTTGCAGGTATATTTGGTGCTGATTTAGAGAGTGTAGTAAGTAGAGAAAACCTAACGGGTGGCGTTCCTGGGGGAGTTGCCACATCTGTTACCATGGCAACGCAGGGCGTTCTTGTTTCGTCAGTTCCTATAATTGTTAGAAGGTGTGTCGAAGAAATCGAGAGAAGAGGACTAGATATAATAGGTAATTACTCTTTTATCAACTCCATTTTTTTTTTTAAATTGTCCTCGGCAAAAATAATGAAATGTGAAACCCAGATGAACATCTCATTCAATACGGTTATGTACACTGATCGTTCGCTGAGGCAGTTGTTGAATAAATGTTGGCAAGAATTTTCGTCAGTGAAATGTCACCGTCACCCCATGATAGTGATGTCATCTGCTTTGTAAAATGATTTATTCATTTATGATTTATTTCATTGCCTTTCTGTAGAATTTATATAAACTGTTTTTTAGTACTGTTTAGGATTGTAAAACTCAAAAACTAGGTGGTAGCGTGTAGCACGTAACAATTTCTTTTTTCATAATTTTTTTAATTTATAATTAAATAACTCTCATAAATTTAGTAAGTATAATAATTTCAATGTAAATTAATAGTAATAAACTTTCTGATTTTTTTTAACAATTTGATGCAAAAATCATTAAGATATGATAGAAATTAAATCTTTTAGAATTTTTTGAAGTTTACTCTAAAACCACCAGGATACCGTGACATACCATGTTCTTATAGCTCACGCTTCAAAGTGTTAAAAATTAGCTTGTTAGAGCTAATAAGTGGTAAGTGAAACTCTTAATATTTTTGCCCATGACCTTCAGATGGTGTCGATGGTGGTGAGTTATTGCATTGGCAGTGCGTGATGTTTTCCGTACGCTTGATAACACAATGGGTTCTCATAATAGCTGTGCTGTATTCTGAATGTGAAATACATTATAGTAGCTGTGTGCCGATGATGGTGGTTGTTTGGTTGAAGCTGTCTAGTGAAATGGAATGGTCAGGCTCGGTAAAGCACTCTTACAAAAAGTATTAGAAAGATGGCCAGTGGCGAATTATACCCAACGAAGTTGTTTACAGGGAGCTTGAACCCATTACCGACACCATGCGTTAAGAGAAGACTGGGATTCTTTGGTCATATGAGGACGCAAGACTCAAGACTCCTAAAGCAACTGGTTGAGTACAACCTCAACTCCAAAAACACCACAACAGGATGCAGATGGATCAGAGAAATAAGAAAGGCTCTAAAGGAAATTGGCCTTACTCCGGACGATACAACAGACAAGAAAAAATTAAACAATAAAATCCAAAACCAATACACCCGCTTCACACTTACAAGAAGAAAACTCACACAACACAAATTGTTTCCAACACCAGAAAGGGCAAAAAGATCGGAACGTTTGAAGAAGTATTGGGAGGACCGCAACGCCCCAACAATTCCATCCAACAGACTTGGTTAATCGACTGACTAAAGTGATCCTATGCGGTCATTAAATATGTAAAAAAAAGGCACTCTTACATAGTAAACAGAGGGGCAGTTATAGTGATGTCATCTGCTTTGTAAAATGATTTAACCGTATTTTATTGCTGATTTGGGAAAATCAAATAAGCCGGAAATGAAACCTTGCAGAATCCCACCTCCCAAGGGGAGCAGACCATTTTCATTATCCCTATACCTGCAATACTAATTTAGGTAGATTTTTTGTAGGAACCGTTAAAGCTACAAAGCTGAGCTTTGGCACACCTGTCTATAGTATCTTTTTACAAATTTGTACCTGAGCTTTTTCATTTATCTTTATTTAATGTAAAAATTATTTTTATTCTCAAAAAATGTTCAAATGTAGCCCATATATTTTTAATGAAAAAGACACCCAAAAATTAAAAACTCCAAAGTTTTTGAAATACCTCTGGATTAAATACACACCTTAGTACTAAAATGTAATGTGCGAAATTTCACACTCCTAGGTGGGATGGTTCCTGAAATAAGTAAACCTAAGTCAAAAAATACAATATGTGGATATAGTAAAAGCATAATACCGTAACAGAAACAACTATTGCCAATTTGGAATTAACTTCCAATGAAAAACACACCAATATTTATCTTGCTTTACAGCTGATTCCTATGCGTTCAAAAAAATTATTGTCTTTATGTGAACGCGATCTCCGTAATGTTAGAGCAGTAACATACTATATTAATCTCAATTTACAAGAATGAAAAACGTGAATAAATATCGAAATAAACACTACTTACCCCATGAACATAAAAACATAATTTTTCTCAACAGAAAATGCAACGAATGTTGTGTTATATATCAGTTTAAATAGGGGTAAACGATCTATCAATATTTATGGTAAAATTGAAAAATCAATATTTTTTATTAAAACCCATCTGCTCCCCTTAATGTTTACCGGTTCTGATTAGAATTTTGCTTTGTCACATGAAAAAAAAAGAGTATAAGAAAGATTTTTGTGATTTTGTTAGTCAACATGATGGAACTAAACGAATATGGTTTTTGTTTTTAGGTTTATATCGGTTGTGTGGATCAGCAACGAAGAAAAGAATCTTAAGGGAAGCATTTGAGAGAAACGCCCGCACGGTCGACTTATCTCCTGACAATGTTCCTGACATTAATGTGATTACAGGTAAATGAAATGGAATAACATTTTTATTTCCTTTTTTCTTAACACATTCATTGCGGTGTCAATATATGTGACAAATATCGATTACAACAGAATTAAATGAGACGTAAAACAGCTTCACCGAATTACGGACGTGGTAGGACTACCACGCACAGATTTTTGTGACTGACGGATGATGTGGTAGGACTACCACTTGGATATTTGAAAAACACGATTCAAGTTTTTTGTCAATAGGGTTGGTAGATGTGATTTTTTAGAATTGTAGTTCAGTAGTAATAGTTAGAATTACATATTGAGTTGAGAGTGTGTGAAAGTCGTTCCTTGATACATTCAATTGGTTAGTAAGGACAGATAGTTTATGAAAAGGACTGCCGTGGTATCCCTACCACACCCGTCACTCACAAAAATCCTTACGTGGTAGGTATACCACATCCGCACGGAATGTGTAAAGTAGGTACATGTAACGTTAACACTAAATCTTAATGGTACCTACTTTAAAACAAAAATGAATAAACTGAAATGAATATTTGGAAAAATGCCCGCAAACGTGGCTTCTCTTCATTTTTACTTTCTCTTGCCTATATGAAAATATAGGAAGGAAAGTATTGTTGTTTTTATGTCGATCACAACAAATCCACTCTTCACCGGATCTACAAGTTTTCAGACCCCCTGAACCCAAAAATATGTTTTTTGTGATTGGTCTCTGTGTGTGTGAACAGAATGTCTCAAGACCGGAACATTGTACAAACTTGAAACTTAAGTTAGATGCTACTAGAGGACCCGACATGAACATTTTCATCAAAATCGGTCAACCAGAAGTCGTAGTTTATTTGTGTCATTTTTAATTTTTTTGCAATTTTCTCAAAAATGGCTTCTACAATTTTTTAAAAAGTTGCCTCATTTGCTTAATTTTTTATGCTCTACTAGATAAGGTAGGCGCCATTTCTGCTGAATTCTTAAGAAGGTTGTTTTCTCGTAAAAAAGTTGTTTTATTAAGATTGCAGCATTAATATGCATTTTAGCACAAAAATGTGTCTAGTAAAAGTTGTAGAAAATTAAAAATCTTACAACTTTTAATTCAATAATTTTTTGTGTAACGCTTAGTTTAGTGGTAATTAGCGATTCTCTGTTTTTTTTTCTCGCGAAATCGTGTGAAAAATCAATGTTTTTTTAAGCTTTCGGCCTTAGTATGCATTTTATGACAAAAGTGAATATAATCAAATTTATAGGAAATTAAAAGATTTACAACTTTTATTTAAGAGCATTCTTCTCTACAGAGCCTAGTTTAGCGTGAAATAGTGATTTTCCGTATTCTTAAGCCAAACTGAGGTTGATTTTCATTTTGTGTCTTTCACTCATGATTAAAATTAGGTTATGTTTATTGAGGTTAGTTTTTTGTTTATTCGTAATGTTTTATTAGTAATTAATGTTAGGTTTATTGTTAATTATTTGCATTGGCAAGAGAAAGTTTTGTGTTACACACCAGATTTTCTATTTATGTAAATCATTTCACTTTCAAACAATTACGAAAGTAAACATCAATTAATTGTGTTCTCACAAGGTACTTGAAGACAACACATTTATGTATTTATAATAATAATAATAATAATAGTGTTTTTATTTACCATTTAAATTTACAAACACGAGAAAAGAAACAAAAAATACAAATTAGCACACATAAAATGTAGCAAACAAAACCAAACAATAAATTAATTAAACTAAGAAAAACAATACTAATTCACTTTAACTTTGTTGTGTTCCTTATTACACGCAAAACACTTGCCAGCATGACCTCCTACCCAGCGGTCGTCTGCCCGGCTGGTAGTCCCCTTTACCATGGCATTATAAAAAGAAAAATCAAAAAAGAACAGAATATTTACTCGCACAAATCTTCTTAAACAATATACACAACGTTTCATTACGCAAGGAAACAAACAAGTCCAATAGAAATAACTTTTAAAAAAAAACAACCTTCGTTACGCCATTTACTATATTAACGGTACAATACCACAGGACCCAAAACCCAGCCCAGCGCACCGAGAAAAGAGAATTATCATAACATCTAGTACCCTTAAACCTTTTAGTACCCTTACATTTCTTAGTTATTTAAACATTAAATTCCTTTACCAACTGGTACCTTTACGAGCCAGCTTTATGTATTTTTATTTGTTGTATTTATTTTTATTGATAATGTATTTTTGTGTGTAGGTGTATTAAAAGATTACTTACGTGAGTTACCAGAGCCTCTATTTACGAAATGTCTCTACCAGATGTTAGTGGATGCTCTGAGCGTATGCCTACCTGATGACCCTGAAGGGAATGCGAAATTAATGTTCTCGATTCTCGATTGTCTTCCAAGAGTCAACCGAGTAAGTATCGTTTACGGTAAACTAAACTTAAAGCGTTGAATTTCTCACACAAACTAATTATACGAGGGTCGTTTGAAAAGTCCGTGCAAAAATAAAAACTACTTAATTGTTTGCGGTAAACCTTTTTTATTTTTCGACATAGTCTCCTTTTAGGCTTATACACTTCGTCCAACGTTGTTTTACTTTGTTCATCCCTTCCGAATAATAGGATTTGTCCAAGTCTGAAAAATAGCCATTTGTTCATGCAATCACCTCCTCGTTTGAATAAAATCTTTTTCCCGCTAGCCATTTCTTCTAATTGGAAAACAAATAGTAGGTCGAGGGAGACAAGTCTGGAGAATAGCGGGGATGTGAAACGAGTTGGAACCCTATTTCCATTAATTTTGCGACCACAACTGCTGAGGCGTGAGCTGGTGCGTTGTCGTGATAGAAAAGAACTTTTTTGTGGGGTAATCGTGGGCGTTTTTTTTGCAGCTTGGTTTTCAAACGGTCCAATAACGATGAATAATATGCACCTGTAATAGTTTTACCCTTTTCTAGATAATCGATGAAGATTGTTCCTTGTAAATCCCAAAACACAGTCGCCATAATCTTTCCGGCCGAAGGAACTGTCTTCGCCTTTTTTGGCGCAGATTTCCCTCTCATAACCCATTGTTTAGATTGTTCTTTGGTTTTAGGAGTGTAGTGATGTATCCATGTTTCATCCACAGTGACGAAACGACGCTTAAAGTCCTGTAAATTCTTCTGGAACAGCTGCAAACCATCCTTGCAACACTTCACACGAAATTCTTTTTCATCCAATTTTTGAAAATCACTCGACTTCCTTGATTAAAACGAATGTCAAACACAAAGAAATAGACTGATCTGGCTGAAACTACACATGTGTTTTTCCAACAGATGCTACTAACTAAACATATGCTCGATATGCGCCAATAGTGCCATATATCTGACTTTGCACGAACTTTTCAAACGACCCTCGTACGTTGAAAACAAACACACTACTGTACAAATAACAGGTGTTTTATTAACGATGCAACTCTGATTATAAGAAGATAGAAGTAATAAATCAGTAAATTTTCTGTCCCCCAATCGGTATGTTGGCAACAGTGTACTCAAGGCCAACTACCTAACACAGTTAAAATGTTCCAGTCAAGCATTAGTGTGGTGACAGCAGTCATTTCGTTATTATTATGTCAGCAATGTTTTTTTTTCCAAGGAAGAACGCGTGTTTATTGTAGAGACTTACATAGCGAGCAAATCTTACAAATGTGTGCAAGATAAGTTTCAGTTGAAATTTCCCTGTTCTGCCGTTCCGAATAAATCGTCAATATTGCGTTTGATAAATAAATTCCGTAGAACTGGGAGTGTACTCGATGAGAAACCACCTCGCCAGCCACAAAGTTAACCGCGGAAGTTCTCGAAGATTTGAAAAATCGTTTGACTCAATCACTTAAAAAATTGCTTAGAATTGCTTATCGCAAGCTGGGCTAACATTAACCACTGTTTTCAGAGCTACAAAAAAGTTTCATTTGCATCCTTATCGCGTTGGCGTAACTTATGAACTGAAAGCTACAGACCATCAGAAACGATTACAATATTGTCGGTGGTTTCAATCTTTGGTTGAAGAAAATGGTATTCTATTGTTGAATCATTTTTATTTTAGTAATGAGGCTTGGTTTCATTTAGATGGCTATTTGAAAAGTTAGAACTGTAGAATATGGAGTACAACAAATCCTCATGCTTTCCATGAAAATGCATTGCACTCACGTAAAATTGGTGTTCGGTGTACAATTTCCCGCCGCCGTATAATAGGGCCGTTATTTTTTGACAGTACTGTAGACAGTGTACTTTATAGTGATTTAATCCAACAGTTCATTTCATTGTTGAATTTGGACGACCAAAATTGTTGGTTTCAACAGATTTGGTTTGTAAGATTTACTCGCTATGTAAGTCTCTACAATAAACACGCGTTTTTCCTTGGAAAAAACCATTACTGACACAATATAACAAAACGACTGCTGTCACCACACTAATGCTTGACTGGAACATTTTAACTGTCTTAGATACCTCAGAACCTTCGTCTCCCAAAAACAGTTTTTAACCGTTCTGCGTCGCTCCGAATTTGGTGCTACTGTTAAACTGTAAATATCAAAACACGCTCCCAAATAAATCCATTTATTAAATTATATTACTGATAAAAAAATTACAGTTGCTTCTTATAATACGTACCGTTAATTTGAATGACAATTATGTAAAAAAAATAGCTTGGGATTGTACCGGGTGATTTTTTTAGTCCTGTTACCCAATTGTTAATGTCTGGTAATTTTTTTCTAAGAAAGGGATATTTTGTTTTGTGACACAAAGTTGGTAGCCCTACTCAACCGGTATAGATATGACAGTTTGAGTTGATTCTCCTTGAGTTGCGTAAAATTTTGTGCTGTTTCCAGTTGTGTTACGAACAGAATGTCTTTTACCCTAGAACAACGGGTTTTCATTCTTGAACAATATTTTGCTACAAAATTGTATGCGAATGTAAAAGAATCATTTCAAATTAAATTTTTTGGTTTTCCTCCACTCTATTCTAGTCAATTTCTAGGCTAACTAACTGATTTTTAGAGGCAGGTATTGTTTCCAGCAGAAAACGTAGTGGTCGACCAACTCTCTTGACAGATGACGTTAAGAGAATGTGAAAACAAGATTGCTCAATTCTCCATGGAAAAGTTTACAAAAACTTTCCTCGCATGTTGATTTGTCATGTTCGAGTGCTCAGAAAGCTGCTAAAAAATTGAAATTGTATCCGTATCACATACGATTAGTTCTAGAGCTTCAGCCTCCAGATTTAAACAAGAGATTGTTTTAGGATAAAAGACATTCTGTTCGTAGCACGACCGGAAATGGCAAAAAATTTTACACAGCTCAAGTAGAATCAACTCACACTGCCATATCCATACTGTTTGAGTAGGGCTACCAACTTAGTGTCACAAAACAAAATTTATTTTTTTAGAAAAATATTACCAGACATTAACAATTGGATAACAGGACTAAAAAATCACTTTGTATCTTTAAAATGTTTGTAGTAATAAAATTTGGTTTTTCCATATTGTTAATTTTTTAATTAAAACGAGTGATTAATTTCTGGGTAGCTGTCGTATTTACGATAGTGAAGTGAAAAGAATGGTAAGATTATGTATAAATGAAAGAATTCATTATTAGTATTTTTGCATGTATTGTACATTTCTTTTTGCAGGCAACTTTGATTTACCTAATGGACCATTTGGCACTAGTTGTTACCCAGTCAGAGCACAATAAAATGTCTCCGCAAAATTTAGCCGTTTGTTTTGGTCCGATATTAACACTGCAGTCCGAAAACGAAGAGAAGCCGCTAGATTTTGGTCAACCGATAAACGTTGTACGTTACCTTCTGGAAATATGGCCGATAAAGTCAGGTACTGTAATTGTAACCATTTTTTGTTTTATTTTTGAATTTACGGATTTTGTCCCGTGTCTGTTTAGTTATTATGAGCATCAAGTTTGAGACATTACCCGGAGGCTAGAATCTTGGATGTTTTTCTTCGCTGACCCGCCGCCATTGCAGTGAAAAAATACTGTGATGCCTCCAGCCATGTATTTTATAATTTAGGGATTTTGTCCCTTGTCCATTACAACGAATACATTTATCCCGCCGGTGCTTCCACTGTTTGAAACATTTTTTGTAGTCATCTTTAGAAATGGCTGACAGCTCCTCCCTCGTTTTTTTCTTGACCGCTTCAATGTTGTCAAATCTTTGTCCTTTAATGTCCCTTTTCATGCGTGGAAATAAGAAAAAGTCGCACGGAGCCAGATCAGGCAAGTAAGGTGCGTGGGGCAGCGGAACCATGCCATTATTAATCAAAAAATCTTTCACCGAGATGGCTACGTGTGCAGGTGCATTGCCGTTGTTGAAGAATCAGTCTCTAATATTGCTGAACACTGTTGCGCAATCTTCTTAAAACTTCCAAATTGTCAGTCAACGGTCTGAAAGCACACGCTCTCGAATTTTTTAAACATTTTCGTGGATTTGGGCAGTTGATGGACGTCCAGAACGAGGTTTGTCATCAATCTACACGTCGCCATTTTTAAACCGAGAAAACCACTCGTATACTTGAGATTTTCCCATTGCGTCATCTTTGTAAGGTGTTTTCAACATTAAAACAGTTTCAGCAGCACTTTTACCAAGTAGAAAACAAAATTTCACAGCTACATGCTCACTTGTTCACTGAAACTTGCCATCATATAATACAAAACAGCGCTAGCAAAAACAATCACTGCAGATGAATATTGAATTCGCAATGAACACACACTATACATGTCTGTGCGGGAGAAATGCATGCTACACAAACACCACCCACGGCAACGCTATTCCGGTTACTTTTGGGTATCCCCTCGTATGTACGTGATTGCTTCATCAGTAGGAGCATAAACAAGTTTATTTATGGGCATGCCATTGGTGTTGTAGGTTAGGTTGTTGTTTGCATGTAACGTCCGTAAAGTGTTGTATGTTGGTGTTGTATTGTATTGCCAGTGCAGTTCATCAGATTTCTTTTCACAGACAGTTCGGGAGCTGTTGACTGCTTCTCCCCAACCACCATCTCGGCCGCCAAAATCCTCTCCGCTCCCACAGCCTCCGCCCTTGCCAGTCAAGCCATCAGGTTTCGCCCTACAGAAGGGAGGAGTGGTTCCTACGCCATCGAAAGGCATACGAAAACCGCCCCCGGCTGTACCGGCTCGATGTACCCCCGTCGTTGTGGCTTCCCCGACGAGTGACGATTCGTCACCGGAAGACGGAGACGACCAGCATAGCCAGAGTTCAATTAAACGCACCCCGCCTAGGGTCGAACCACGCAGAAGCGGAGGACAAACGTTACCGCGTAACGGATCGAACGGTCCACCGCCGCAAATACCCGCACGTAACAGCAACGGTGCAACGATATTCAAATCGACTAACATATCAGACGATACGAACGTTGGTTTACAACAACATATGACCGATGATAATCTTCCGCATCATCAACTACCGACGACGCAACAACAACAACAACAACCTCAACCGATTTTCAACAGCACAAATCCGTTCCTGACAAATCAACCGATGACTAACGATCTAACACCTTCACCGCAAAAACCATCGTACATGAACGGTACGACCGTCATGGAATCGAGAAAACCGAACGACGATACGATCGATATCGAAGTGGAAACTCCGAGCTCTTCGACCGGTACCGAAGAAGATTCGAGGAAAGAAATTGGGGAGCGAGGTGTCGACGCTGATGCAGAAGTAAGCGACGAAGAAAACGATGAAGATGAAGACGATGATCATATAAGTCTCAAGTAACATGACCTAAACACTACATCTCACTGCCATAAAAGTAATATTTATAATTATTAGTTAATTAGTCTTAATGTATCAGTATGTACTGCTCAGATTGTCACTACATTAACTTATTAACTGAAATTACGATAACTCTAAAACTGTTAAAACTATCGCCTGCCTGTTGTGTATCATTATATTACGATATAGGTACTATCGTTCTATGTTCAAATATCGAAGAAATTTTTTTTCTTTCGATTATACTGTATATTCTATGTAAAATCGTTCTGATTTATTTGAAATTTTTCGATGTGTCTTTCTTTATTTACTAAACGTATAAGGTGGCATCGAAAAATTAGTTGCATTAGGTCGAGAAAAACAACAAGAAAGTTTTGCAAAAAAGTTTGTAAAAAACGTTTTCACGTTAAAACGAAATATTGTACGAAGTTGAAACTTAAAACTTAACTTTGATACCACTCGAGGACCCGACACAAACATTTTCATCAAAATCGGCTCGTACGATTTTTTAAAAATCGCCTCATTTTCTAAATTTTTTATGCTCTACAAGATAGGGTAGGCGTCATGTCTGCTGAAATTCTTGGTGAGGCTGTTTTCACATAAAAAATTTTTTTTTTTAAGATTGCGGCTTTAATATGCATTTTAGCGCAAAAAAAATATATATATAAAATAAAAGTTGTAGATAATTTTAAAACCTACAACTTTTATTTCAAACATTTTTTTTGTTTAACGCTTAGTTTAGCGGTAATTAGCGATTTTTTTATTTTTTTTCACAAAAATTTGTAAAAATCGATTTTTTACAATTTGGCCTTATCATGCATTTTAGAACTAAAGTGTATAATCAAATTTATATAAAATTATAAGATCTACAACTCTTATATTGAGCATTTCTCTCTACAGAGCCTAGTTTAGCGTGAAAGAGTGATTTTTCTTCTTTTTTTCAGCCAAACTGAAGTTAATTTTCATTTTGCGCCTTTCACTCATGATTAAAACAAGGTTCTGTTTTTTGAGGTCAGTTTTTTGTTTGTTTCTAATGTTAGGTTATATTGTTCGTTATTTACATTGGCAAAAGAAAGTCGTGCGAGTGCTTTACACCAGATTTTTTTTTTATTAATCCATAATAAATAACGCCTGCAATTACATTGACAAGTAATGAAAATATAATTTTAGACTCCCACAGAGTACTATACTTACTTTGTCGAAATTTTTTTTTTTGTTGAGAATTCTATAAATGTACGTTGTACCTTTTACTAAAAGATCAGAATGATTTTACATAGAAAAACCCGTGGATTTTTTGTCTAAAATTATTTATTATATAATATAATTGTTATAATTATTATAATAATTATAATTATAATGTAGAAACAAATGATTTGTAAATTCTACTATAACTTAACTACTAATGTACTATTATTCCAAATGTTGTAAATATTATAAATAGGAATTATAATATATAATATATAAAATATATAAATGAAAATATATATAAATATTTAATTAATTAATATAATGTAATTGTCCAAAGCTTTCTTTGTTAATATGGAATAACTATAAAAATAAAAAGCAGTATTAAATAAATTTATTATACTATTATTAATTCATAGTTAGGAAACGGCTAAATTTGTACTTACTTGTCCTTTTTATTGTTATCGTATGGTACTAATTAAAAGTGGTATTGTATTTTCTTTATCTATTGGTAATAATCATTCCTAAACAAAACTTCAATATTATTGTTGTTTTCATTCGTACAGTTATACCCAAACTTAGGGTAAGCGGAGAGTGAATGCTGGTCGCTGGTCGCTGGTCGCTTACAAGTGGGAGGGAGGGAGCCTGCTAGCAGGAATAGGCCGCCATTATATTTTAACCCTTTCACACCTAAATGCCCGATATCACTCATTCGTCATCATCTTTCTTTAAACTCAATTATCTCCGCAACTATTCATTATATTGTCACCGTTACCCCTTCTAATAAATCATTTACTGTGTTGCCAGCCTTTAGCGGCGCACCGATAAACCTTTCGGCTCCACACCAACAGAGGCCTTTGTCATCAAGGCCGAGTCAGTAGCCGCTCTCTACCACAGCGCTCTCAGCAACTATATAAAGAGCGCTGCACTGAGCCGGGCGATTGAATTCTGATCAAGACACCAAGGGATTCACTTACAATCCAGACACAAGAAGAGACCGGATGCACCATCCCTGGTCTACGCTACCGGTGGCGGACGCTACATTCCTGCACCGGTCAGCCTTTGCCGGCCCGGAGAGAGCTGCCTCGGCCACGCTATGAGCAGACGGCCTACGCCGACCCGACACTGCGGGGCTCTGGGGGCCACCACTGCCACGCTGCAGTGAGGACCCAACTGCCACTGAGGGAAGGCTAGGTCTGAACCCGGTAGCCAAGCCGTCACTCTTCGGGCTCCACTTCCACCACGCCGCTTACGATCCAGACGACCACCACGGCACACGGCTGCCGGACTCCAGCGAGGACTAATTGACGACCCCGCAAGAGAGAAGATGATGCTTCCACTCGCCGACTTTTATTTAGAGCAATTTTCTCTAGCCTAGTTTAGCGTGAATGAGTGATTTTCAGTATTTTTAAGCCAAACTGAGGTAGATTTTCATTTTGCGTCTTTCACTTATGATTAAAATTAGGTTATGTTTATTGAGGTTAGTTTTTTGTTTATTTCTAATGTTTTATTACTAAGGTTAGGTTTATTGTAATGAAAACATTGAGTAATATGTAGTTTTGTTCAAGGTTCGTAAGAAAAAAGGTTTCTTATATTTTTTTTATTTACTTTAATAATATTTAACTAATTACCGACTAAAACTAATGAATTTAAATTTGGAACCTTCTGCTTAATTAATTAAATACAATACAAAATCAGCCATAGAGGCAATAAAATTGAAATTTATCAAATAAAAGACACGTAAGTACAATATTATGTCACATATCGCTATGTGAAATGTAACATGTTCTTGTGTATTAGTTGTTAATTATTGTAAATTAATGTAATTAATTAATAAACAAGTTAAGTTATCAATTGAAATTAACATACTTTATAATACTCAATTAATTGTTAATTGTTTTTATTTATTAATTAATATTGTTAATTTGAAGCCGACTTTTTGGTTGATTGGATTATGAATTAAATTTTCAAGTGAATTTATATAAAGATGTTTACAAAAATTTTTTTTTGTATTTTATAATTTATAGTAATATCACAGACTCATCTTCTTACATATCCAACATTATAATCTGATTTTTTTTTTTAATGTCCGACTGTTCTGCAATTACTGCTAATGCAGATGGTGAAGGATGAAATGATTTTTTTTAACGTATGAAAATATGCCATGCCTGAATGGGATTCGAACCCAAGCTCGCATGATGAGAGGCGAGCATGTTACCAACTACGCCAATGCGGTATGATCTGATGGTGAATCAAACATAAACGGTAGTTTTGTTACTAAGACTTAGTTCTGACCTGGGTGATAGAGGGTGTGATGAAAAGGCATTTTTTGTAGAATGAGAGAATCAAATTATTTAGTTGCTGCATTCTGTTCTGGCTTCAGTACAGCCACTTGTAGAATAATTTCGGGATGTCAACGGTCTCCCACTGCGTGTTAATGCGTTTGCTTGCGTGGTGCAGTGCGTTTGTCCCTGAGCGGAGACAAAAACGAAATCAAACGAAGGATACCACGGGACCCTCCTCCAGAGCAGTGGACTGTATGCGTTGCAATTTTCTGCTGCGCGTCTTGTGCACTTTTTATTTGGTTGACGTACCCGGAATGCGATGTAAAGAAATACAAAATTAAGCAGCCTCTTACCTCCTCTTCCAGCGTGAATTGTACTCGTGATGAGTGAGGGGTAAAAGGGAAAAGACAGGAATAAGGGATAAGTATACCCACTACACTGCCGTCTTCTTCCAAGGAGCAATTTCTTCACAGGAAACTTCCCGGTTGTGTGCTGTTTTCCGGGTGCGATGTAGTTAATAAAATGTGGCGGTGCACTTCCATAAAAGTGGTGGACAGACTGTCTCGTGTAATGGCAAGCGAGTGTGTGGTCAGCGGTAAAAATACAATCGACACCGACGCCCTCAACCCTTCAACTATAAATTCAAATTGTGAACCACTGCGCATGTTTTCCTCTAACATCTCCTCCCCTTTCTTAAACCGTGCATACAAGTCGTAAAAAAAGCACTCTAAAAAAAATCCAATTTTTTTTTTTAGAGCATTATCACTGTAAACTTGTGGCAGAGCTAACAGCGTCTATGAAGCTGGCTTTCCCAATTTGGACATGAACGTGATGTTCGAATGCTGTTTAAACTGTGATATTGTGTTGATTGACAACCATTCGCATCCATATCACATGGAGCACTGTCCAAACATGTTCAAACAAGAGTACGCATGCAATCATATTGCTAGTTTGGCAACGACAAGGCAATTCTGGCAACTTTTTCAACGCCTCTTGTATGTCATCTATACTCGGTTTATTGTAAGAAAGATATGTCAAGTAAACAAACAGCAGTTACCGAATCAGCTGATAAAGCGGTCACTCAGACAAAATGTAACACTTTTAATGAATACATCACAATGATAACTTACCCATGCTTTTAACTGTATATAGAATTAAGGTGCGGTTTCATTAGTGCGATCATCGTATGCGATTACTGCATACAGTAATCACATGCGATCCAACTGAATGGCCAGGTTAACCGAAACATAAAAAAATACTCAGTATTTTAAATGTAATTTTTCTACAAAAAACTGTAATAAAAACAATAAATAATTATTTATTAAATAATTTAAAAAAAAACAATAAATAATTATTTATTGTTTTACAGAGGCAGAGTTTGATACGATATGTATACTTTCCATGCAGCGTTTACGTAGCCCTTGCTATGATGCGACTAGAGAAGAGTGGTTTAGTCGTGGAGGGGATGTAGAAGTCAGCTCTGTGCGGAGAGCGTGCTGCGTGGGGAGAAACGCTCGGTTTGCTGGTCGTTCAAATTAAAAGAGGTGGTAGTAGCTCACCGCTCAGTTAAAAGAGTGCGACTCGCTCATAAGCATCACATGATTACAGCTTGTACACATTTTTAAATAATGCGCATGCTCAGTGACGTCATTATTTGTTTACTCAACATATCTTTCTTACAATGAATAGAGTGTATTATTGAAGTTTCATGATCTTCCATCCTCATTTTTTTTTAGTTTTTTTTTTTTTACATTAGATTACATTCCACTACAGATCTCCAATACTTCTACAAAAATATTGACTCAATATTAATTAAGATTTTTAAATTTTTCTTACTAAAATTAGTAGTAAGTACATTCTCAGAATTTTGAAAAGTCGGCTATCAAATAAAATGATCTTTTGTTAGAAATTTTTTTTTGTTTTATTTTTTAATTATTTTATATTTTGTTATATATTATTGATTTTATTTTTGTTGAGTTGATTGGTGAACGTAACGTATACGGAATTATCATGAATATAATTATATTACTGTCACTCACGGAACTGTTTCAAGACAAAAATAAAGTGAACAAAATTTTCAGTCTTATTACGTTTTTGTTTAGTTTATGAGCCGAAAGATTGGTTTGAACCTTTATAGAGGCTTTACTAAGTAAACTAAATAAAACTGGTATAGATACTGAAGTCACGAGATTGCCTTTTGCGTATGGATGGGCTGTGAGGAAGGGAAGTGAAATATTTGCAGTGCTGCCAACCTCAACAATCAGACACTACTCGTACATTTCACTACCGTGCAGTTTCTACATACATTTTTTAAGCTGTAGGTAATTTATTGTAAGAAAATGTTTTCTTCATAAACCTTATAAGAAATAAATATGACCTGTAATATTGCCTATAGCTTAATTACATGACTAGAAATGTTTGATTTACTGTAAGTACGAAATAATCGCCTTCTTTACTATTGCTGTCATCGACGTTTTCATTATCAGTCTCTCTAGTATCTACCTAACCGTTTCCTTTTTTTACCAGGTGTCAACAAAACTGTTAAAGAATAGCTTCTTCACGTCCTTAATTTCCTTCTTTATTTTTCGAATTGTGGAAAGAGAAACATCACAGTAGCTAGCTGCTTGCTCACGGCTTTTGTTAAGAGGCACGGATACGCATTTTTGTTTAGCTTCAACTTCACAACATTTTATTACATTGCGTTCAGCACTGTGAATAGTTTGACCATGTTTTCGAGAAACCAACATTTGTGTTTACGGTAACAAACAGTTATATTCGTACAGTTGATCTACAAAAGGTTCCGCGATATACTGTATATGCTCTGGGTATAGTATAAGTTGTTATGTTTCTCTTAGTGAAATTAAAGCAGTCGCGCATGCGCACTGATGCTTTCCCCCCTTTACCCCTCGGTGCAAACAAGGGCAAACTCGGACTCAAGTGACTATACTTCTAAAAGGTGCTAGAAAAATTGTATCAAAGTGTCTTGACTCATTTTTCAGCCATCAAATTTAATTAAAAAATAACCAAAACTAATTAAAGATACTTACAAAATATTCAGCGAAGTAAACTTTTTGTGAATAGTAATATTTTTAGTTTTTTCGTTTACTGAAACATTTCCCAAAGTTTGCACTTTTTATCATTGATAATTCTGAATATGACTGTATTTATTAAACAGAATGATCGCAATTTCGATTTCAGATGTACCTAATGTAATGAATCAATGTTGGAAAACAATATCACTAATTTCACGATAAAATTCAGTGATGTTGTTTTCCTGCGATTGTATTTATCACCGAATTAAATGTTAAGCTTAATCATTTTGGCGAGTTAATTGTTAATTATATTTTTACTCTAATACTTTTAGTTTTCTATAAAATTTCCCATGAAAACTTCATATACAACTTATTCCAAAAGAATTTGGAAAAGGTTTTTATTTTCAAATTTCTTTAAGGTATTGTCTATTGATAATTTTCGTACGTGGAATTCTATCCGGTCATTGTTTGTTACAATCTTGCATGACGATAATAAGCTCTGTATACCGTGACGATTAATTAAGAAATGTTTTAGGCACAGTAAATCTGGGCGGCGTGTCAAAATATTTTTGAAAGACAATTTTTAAGTAATTGAATTATTTGTTAGGTTGTTAGTTTGGTATGACTGCGTGTAACAGACAGATTGAGTTTCAAATTATTTACACTCAATCATTGCTATTTACAACCAATTTTTGAAGAATCGATTTTATTTTACTTGAGGTTTGGTAGCCTCTCTCTGCTGGCCATGGTAGGCAACCGTTCATCTTTATACCCCCATCAATGGTGGATCAAGGAGCTATTGTGAAAAGGGGAAAACTGGTAGGTTTAGGGGATGTGGAATACACGCCAACCATGAGGGTGTACGCAGGGGTCCTCCCCTGGAAAAATTTTTGAAATTTAAAACTGAGTTATAGTGATACTGAAGTCACGAGATTGCCTTTTGCGTATGGATTGGCTGTAAGGAAGGGGAGTGTAAATATGACAGTGCTGTTAACCTCAACAGTCAGACATTACTCGTACATTCCACTACCGTGCAGTTTCTACATACATTTTGTAAGTTGCGGTTTAATACGAGAAAATGTTTTCTTCATAAACCTTTTAAGAAATAAATCTGATCTGTAATACTATAGCTTAATTACGTGACTAGAAATGATTAATTTACTATAATTACCAGCTCTACCTTTTTCCATTGAAACAAATTTTCTACGAATGAATCGCCTTGTTTACTATCGCTGTCATCGGCATCTTCACTAACAGTCTCACTTGTATCTTCCTAACTGCTTCCTTTTTTACCACGTGTCAACAAAACTGTTGAAGAATAGCTTATTCATGTCTTTAATTTCCTTCTTTATTTTTCGAATTGAGGGAAGAGAAACATCACAGTAGTTAGCCACTCGCTCATGGCTTTTGTTAAGAGGCAGGGAAAGGCGTTTTTTGTTTAGCTGCAACTGCATATATATTTCGTTCAGCATTGTGAATAGTCTGCCCACATTTTCGAGAAACTAACTTTTCTGTTTACGGTAAGAAACAGTTATATTCGTACTGTTAACCTACAAAAGGTTCCGCGATATACTGTATAGGTTATGCTCTTTGTATAATACAAGTTTTTATGTTTGTCGTACTGAAGTTAAAGCAGTCGCACATGCGCACTTATGCTTTTCCCCCCCCCCCTTTACCCCTCGTTGCAAACAACAGCAAACTCGTGACTCAAATGACTATAGTGGTGTAAAAGATATAAGTCAGAGTTATCTACTCTGAGAGTAATGAATTTCATTATACAGTCACACCCTTTGGTAATGAAGTGAAGGTGTCATTTGCAGGGCGGGCCTGGCATGCTGATAAGCATTCTCTTTTAACTCAGTGAGTTGTGGCAATGGTAAACCACCTCACTCCTCATATTTACTTAGTAAAACCTCTACAGGTGGTTCAAACCAGCCTTTCTGTTGTTGACCTAAACAACAACAACAACAATATACAGTCGTAACAAACTTTTACATTACATCTCATTATAACAATTTTTATACCAAACTTTGTTTTATTCGTAATTTTGAATCCACGCAATTGAATTATTTATTTTTGAAAGTTACATCATCTACATTAATCATATTTGTTTTAATTTCCGTACGAAATATAAACTATACAGGTAATAAAACATAAGTGCTGTGGTTCTGTACTAGATATTCCATAGTCCAACTACTGTAAGAGTACTCCGCCGCGCGCACGAGGCAAGCGCCCGCCTGACAAAATTATCTTTCACTATGTTCCATCGTAAAAATATCTTTATCCAGCTAAAATGAACATTATCCTTTAAGCGTTTTCAATTATACCGTTCTGATTACTTGTAATTATTGTAGTTTGATAAAGAGACTCCGTAATTAATTATTTTAACCATTACATTTAACAAAACAATTTTTTTTTACTTTTTAATGTTTACCGCTTTTATGTTCAAAAAAACTCAACACATTCACTATCACGCATGTTTACAAAACTTTTCGACTTAAAGTCTACAAAGAAAATCGAAACAAACCAATACAATTCCAAAAGATAACTGATGAAACTAAAAATGAGTTAAACACGGGCAAGTGCAAACAGTTGTATTAAACTAGTCGCAGACATTAATTATTTTAATGATACGAAATGATACAAATCACTGGAATTGTTTACTCTCCTGTTATAATTCAAGCACATTAGTCTTATATTACTTGTGACCAAAAATAAAACAAAACTGAGTATAATAAAAACCTACTAATCAAAAATAATGATGTAATAATAGTAAATAATGTAACGAAAAATAACAATGTAAGAGTAACAATAGTAAAATTTTATTTATTAATGGTAAACTAATGTTCGATTTATAAAACATTTTCTAACAAATGAATTTAACATGTTTTTGTCATATTAAGCTTATGAAATCAGAATGAAGCAAAACAGTGTTGTATGGAATTTAGTTTTTGATCATGGTGTGCGTATTTTTAGTTAATATGCATGCTCACTTGTATTGCTGGTTGCCTACATCGGAATACTTTTAGCGTAGACAGACTCTAGTAATAAATGTATTAAAAAGATTATCAATCAACTTGTCAAAATGACATTTACTTTGTTAAATTTAATTTATTATATTATACAATATTTAATACCATTAAAATTCTGTTGATGCAATTGAAAAAGGCTGTTCAATTTAAATTATATATAATATATTTATATATTACGATATGCAAATATATATATTAAGTTATATAATGTAATATGGATGATTATATTTGTATATTATGTATTTGGAATTACCATAAATTATTAATGAGATCACTAGCAATAAAATTAATGTAAAAGGTGTTGGCACATTGTATGTAATGTTATGTATAGGCTACATAGATGTAAAGTAGAGATTTCTAACTTAATTTTTACTTCTTAGCCGACTTTTCAACGTCATATTATGGTTTTTTTGAAGGGGCTACATCGTTTGGCGTGCCTGGACTGTGTTTTTTTTGCACGGGAACAATATTTGGTTTGCCGTCACGTCACGTCACGCTCGGCTAACAACAATTATCATTAATTAATTAGTCGCTTCTATCGGTCAGTCTCACAAATGCTGATATAATTTTGTTTACTTTCTCTTACCTATATAAATATATAGGAAGGAAAGTAATGTTTTCATATTGAGTTTTCACCGGATCTACACGTTTTCAGACCCACTGAACCCAAAAATATGTTTTTAGCAATTGGTCTGTGTGTGTGAGAGTGAATAGAATATCTCAAGAACGGAATATCATACGAACTTGAAACTTAAGTTAGCCACCACTACCGGACCCGACACAAAAATTTTCATCAAAATCGGTCAACCGGAAGTAGTAGTTTATTAGTGACATTTTTCACATTTTTGCGATTTTTCAAAAACGGGTCCTATGTTTTTTTTAAAAATTGCCTTATTTACTAAATTTTTTTATGCTCTACAAGATAGGGTAGGTGCCAAGTCTGCTGAAATTCTTGGGAAGGTTGTTTTTGCGTAAAAAAATGTTTTTTAAGATTGCGGCTGTAATATGCATTTTAGTGCAAAATGTAGACTATATAATAAAAGTTATAGAAAATTTTAAAACTTACAACTTTTATTTCAAACATTTTTTTGTATAACGCTTCGTTTAGCAGTAATTAGCAATTTTATGTTTTTCTCTCACGAAATCGTAAAAGAAATTGATTTTTTTTAAGATTTCAGCCTTATTATGCATTTTACGACAAAAAAGTATATTCAGATTTAAAGGAAATTAAAAGATATACAGCTTTTATTAAGAGCATTTTTCTCTACAGAGCCTAGTTTAGCGTGAAAGAGTGATTATCCGTATTTTTAAGCCAAACAAGTCAATTTTCATTTTGCATCTTTCACTCATGATTAAAATAAGGTTATGTTTTTTGAGGTTAGTTTATTTCTAATGTTTTATTACTAATTTTAGGTTATATTGGTCATTATTTGCATTGGCAAGGGAAAGTTGTGTGAGTGTTTCACACCAGATTTTTTTTATAAAACTAAATAATTTGCTTTTTTAAAAAGATCAGCTGTAGTTTATAAACAACATAATTATTATAATTTTTTAGAAGTATGAAAAGTCGGCTATAGTAAAAAAGTGTACTGCGGTAAATTTTTTTATAAATTATATTTATTTATTTTATTTAATAATGATTTTTTAAATAATTTTGAGATTATTGATAAAAAATTGGCAATCCATGGTCTTTTTCTTTAAAAATGTTCATCAAAATTTTTTAATTTTCTTAAAAGTCCACAAATTCATAACATTTTTGAATTTTATCAAAAAATAAAGAACCCGGTTATGAAATGGACTGGGTTTGTTCACGATTTTTAGATTCTTGTTAGCAACCATTCCAAAAATTTAATTATAGGAAAAATTATTTTTTTATCTTTCTTGGATTCAATCTTAATAAATTGTTCTGAAGAATATCGTACTTAAAATGCTTCCTTGCAGAAATTTAAAATAACTAATCATGATGTAAATTACCTTGATTACTTGATCACAAGTTTTATGATGCAATTTTTAAATACAAAAAGATCATGATTTTTCAATTTTTGTTTAATTATGGTTAATAACTTACAGAAACTGTTTTTATGGAGTTTGCCATCATTAGGAATTCTAAACTTGTAGGAGTTGTTAAATATATTTCAATGGAACTTAATTTTTCTTGAAATTGAATCGAATGTTTGACATTTTTATGGTGTGGAATTTGGAACTGGAACATCATGATTGTACATTTTGTTTTCCATGTAAACGTTTTCTCCCCCTGGATCAATTTTCCAACTACGCCGGCCGCATTGGCGTAGTTGGTAACTTGCTCGCCTCTCATCATGTGATCTTGGGTTCGAATCCCATTCAGGCACAGCATATTTTCATACGTTACAAAAAATCATTTCATCCATTACCGTCTGCATTAGCAGTAATTGCATAAGTCGGACTTCAAACAAAAAAAAAAAATGGATCAATTTTGCCTGTTTTCTGAGGGAAATAAAAATACTTTTTGGCATCTCTGACCATAGGTGTAGTCAGAATTTTCTCCAAAGGAGGGGGGAGAAAAATAAGATAAGATAACGTATGGAAACACTAAACGTAATTAGTTCTAATGTTCAAAAATAAATCTTTATAATGCATTGTGCAGTTTGAAATTAATTCTATTTTATCAAATGAATTTATATAATAAATTTCGTTAACCTTCCTTTTTAACTTTGTCAACTTTTATTTTCACTTACACGTGTTTCCGTGGGTGGATCCACCATCATCAGATTAGTAAATAACACAATTGAAACTAAAATCTTATTTATTAAAAATCTACAGAAGATGCTACATCTTCAGACATTTGTACAAAAATCTGAGTTTTATACAAATGATTGAAGATGTAGCATCTTCTGTAGATTTTTAATAAATAAGATTTTAGTTTCAATTGTATGTTATTTACTAATCTGATGATGGTGGATCCACCCACGGAAACACGTGTAAGTGAAAATAAAAGTTGATGCAGTTAAAAAGGAAGGTTAGCGCGAAATTTATTATATAAATTAATTAGGTATATAAAATAGAAGTTCTAATGTTATTCGAACCTATTTAAATCTTATTTCATGACTAACCTATGGGGAGTTCTGGCTGAATCTTGTCAAAATTTATTTCTCAAATTTATCTTTAGCTTGCAGAACCCTCTTTTCATACACACTCATTATGCAATGACGTTGTTGTTTTGGTCAACAGCCTGTAGGCTGGTTTGAACCTCTTGAGGTGTTACTAAGTAAAAAACAAGGAGTGAGGTGGTTTACTATTGCCACAACTCAATGAGTTGAAAGAGTACGCTTATCAGCGTACTAGGGCATCTGAAAAGTATCTACTTTCCACCCTGTAAATTATCCTTTCACTTTGTTCACCACACAGTCTGGTTTTATAATGAAATTCATTACTCTCAGAGGAGATATCTCTGATTAGTGCCAATTATATGACTGAAACATTTAAGAACGGAAGAGGTAGAGGTGTGTTAGGTGACACTAATCACAGTTATCTCCTCTGAGAGTAATGAATTTCATTATAAAACCAGATACTGTGGTGAATGAAGTGAAAGTGTCATTTGCAGGGTGAAAAGTGGATACTTTTTGGAGAGCCTGATTTGCTGGTAAGCATACTTTTCCACTCTGTGAGTTAAGGGCATTGCCCTTATGGTAAACCAGCCCCTTTCACTTTCAGCTGCTGACCTAAACAACAAGTGACCCTAAAGGGTAGCTTTCCACCCCTGGGCTCATCATGGCTACCCCTATATCTTTGATGGAGATTTAAAGCAATTTTTGAAAAATTGTACGAGTTTTTTTTGTAGCTTTTCAAGTTTGAATCGTACAATGATGGTAAACTTTTAAAGTAAATACTATGTATAAATTACTACGTCTTTCTTTGTAAAAATAATTTTTCAAATAACAATTTCTTTACTGCCATGAATTACATAATAAAACTTATTAATACATAATGGATATTCTTTTTCCAAGTTCTTATTATGATAAATCTTTTTTTCTTTTTCCTTTTCCCAAGGATTTTCCTTCATTCCTTCAATTTCAGATGTTCCTGTCAGATCCTATGAGTAAAACTAATTCCAGTATTACTCTAGCTAATGAGGTAGCTTCAATTAAAGCACTTCAGACGCTGTATTCTCCATAATTATGTTATGGCAATTAAAGAATTTGTTATTTAACCTGTAAAGAGAGTAATGTTTTATTTGGCTGAAAGAAAAGGAATTTGGAAAGAGTAATAAGTTCAAACATTTAATTTTTTCAGTTAAACTTTTGTCATTGAATGGTTTAGAGAATGGCTCTTAAACCTTTCACTGGCAAACACGAGTATACACGTAGTGGGCTTACCATGCTGACACGCCAAACATGAGTTAACTCGTTTCAAAGTTTTAAATCGTATTACCAAACACGATTTAACTTGATTGGCATTGAAAGTGTTTGAATTGCCTCCAGTAAGTGTTACCAACTGTATTTACGCATTTACTGTTCGACTTTTTTCTTCTTTGTCGACGAAATCAAGTACGTAGTAAAGAGATATTTTCATTTCTGCATGGCCCGTTTTGTTTGTAAACACGAAATGGCATCGATAATGATATTGATTTTTTTTTATTCCTCTCCGATTGTGATTTAGCCGATATTGATAGTGATTGTGACATGGAAGAACAATTCCATCTAATTAACGTAAAAAGGTTAGACCTTCTTCGGAAAGCTACCAGTAGGCTTCCGATAAATTTATTCATGTTGTTCATGATTTTAGTGATACAAATAGTTGAATAAATCTACTACAAAGAAATAATTTTAATCAATAAAACTATTAAAAATTAAATGTTTAAAAACTTAAGGTGCATCCAAAAAAAATATTTAAAAAAAACCCGGCTAACTGGTTTAACCCAAGGTTTTAGAACTTGGCAGTGAAAGGGTTAAAAGCAAACGGCATTAACTTTTTATGATTGAACGTTTTGCTGTAGAAACCCATGAAAATAGTTGTTGAGGATGGTGACCATATTCTGGAATAAATCTCGCTGTTATGGAAATGTAAATTCTTTATATGTTTTGTGGTTTCAAAAGGACTTTCTTTAGTTGGATATGAGAAGTTGTGCCGAAACTTATTCAAGTCTTTTGGCAGAGGTTTATGAGCTAGGCCAACTGTTACGGCTGTATAACAGTGAGCAGTACAGATGGTGTACTTTCATGGTTGTCTGTTCACTGAAAAATTAATTAGCTAGTGAAAAATTCATGGCAGATTCCCATCCAACCGTTGCAGCATACCTATATGTCGGAGTGCATAAGAGATTTCCACCTGATTTTGGTATAACTCAAGTGCTGAGGTGAATTTATAGCAGTCCGGGCAGGCCGAGACGGCACTTGTTGGAGTTTCAAAAAATTTTGGCAGTCAGGTGAAATCACCGTATGCTTAAAACGGTGGTGCAAAATTTAGCCAGTAGTGTATTGTTGACGGGCGTAAAATTGCAAAGGTTACAAAAAATAGTGAGCTTTCTTCTGTTGGATATGGTTTTATGGAAAACTATTTCTGAAGATGACCTAGATATTCTTGAATAGATCTTTTTGCTGTGGGAACATAAATTCCTCATTAATTTTGCGGTTCCATAGGAATTTGTTGATGTGGTAAATAGCTGTAGTAGTTGCTAAAGATTTTCTCAATATCTTTCATAGAACTCAATGTTATGGGAACATTGATTACTCAACATTTTTTTTTTTTTTTTTTGCGCCCTGGAGACTCCAGGAGGAGTATAGGACATGTTGTCAGATATAACACCTGAAATACATATAAGAATCACACAATGTATCACTACTATCAAGAAAGAAATTCTTGTACGCTATAAAAAGTTTCACAGATCAAGTAATTTTTTAGATTTTTTTTAAAGGAATTCAAATCCTCACAACACTTTAAAGATTGGGGTAATTTATTTATGAATTTTCTCCCTGCATAAGTAGGTTTTTGTTCAAACAATTTTGTGGAGTGATTAGCCACATAATAATCATTCCTGTTTCTCGTGTCATGATTGTGAACATTGAAATTCTGCATAAAATTATTTTGCCTAACATACATAATCACCTCAAAAATGTAGAGAGAGGGAACTGTAAGCAATTTAAGCTCCTTAAATAGTGATCATCCAATAGAAGGTCAAAAAGGAACTTCTGTTGGATGTTATACTATTAAAAAACTGTGAAAGCAGTTAAGCATTTCAATTTAAAATTCCCATCTTCACCTACGCTGATGATAATATCCAGGAATAAGCCAAGGATTACGTTCAAAGCTGCTATTGGATTGGAACGCTAGAAACAGCTCTCCCATGAATATATAAATAGGCAACCAATTGAAGATTAAAATTCTCCCAGCTTCATGAACCTGCAACAGAAGCAAAGTACTTCAAGATAATAATACCTGATAATAATATCCAGGAATAAGCCAAGAATTACCTTTAAAGCTGCTATTGGATTGGAACACTAGAAACAGCTCTCTCATGATACATAAATAGGCAAGCGATTGAAGATTAAAAAAGTCTCACAGCTTCATGAACCTGCAACAGAAACACAGTTACTTCAATGGGCAATTTTTATTTTATTTTTAACTTTTATGATATACGTTACTTAATGTATTCAAAAACAATTTTGAGTGTGTTTTGTATTGGAAAAGGGTGTCCCTATTATATAGCGATTAATCGTCTGTGCTATAGACAGTTGCGCAGTGTGTGTGTATTAGCCTGCAAGTCATTCACTAATACAGGGTGATTTTTTAGTCCTGTTACCCAATTGTTAATGTCTGGTAATTTTTTTCTAAGAAAGGGATATTTTGTTTTGTGACACAAAGTTGGTAGCCCTACTCAACCGGTATAGATATGACAGTTTGAGTTGATTCTCCTTGAGTTGCGTAAAATTTTGTGCTGTTTCCAGTTGTGTTACTAACAGAATGTCTTTTACCCTAGAACAACGGGTTTTCATTCTTGAACAATATTTTGCTACAAAATCGTATGCGAGTGTAAAAGAATCATTTCAAATTAAATTTTTTGGTGTTCCTCCACTCTATTCTAGTCAATTTCTAGGCTAACTAACTGATTTTTAGAGGCAGGTATTGTTTGCAGCAGAAAACGTAGTGGTCGACCAACTCTCTTGACAGATGATGTTAAGAGAATGTGAAAACAAGATTGCTCATTTCTCCATGGAAAAGTTTACAAAAACTTTCCTCGCATGTTGATTTGTCATGTTCGAGTGCTCAGAAAGCTGCTAAAAAATTGAAATTGTATCCGTATCACATACGATTGGTTCTAGAGCTTCAGCCTCCAGATTTAAACAAGAGATTGTTTTAGGATAAAAGACATTTTGTTCGTAGCACGACCGGAAATGGCACAAAATTTTACACAGCTCAAGGAGAATCAACTCACACTGCCATATCCATACTGGTTGAGTAGGGCTACCAACTTAGTGTCACAAAACAAAATTTATTTTTTTTTAGAAAAATATTACCAGACATTAACAATTGGGTAACAGGACTAAAAAATCACCCTGTACTATTGTCATTAATTTATCAATATAAATAGAATAATAACTGCAAAATAAATATAATAAACTTTTTCATGAAATTAATTTTTAATATGAGATTTACAAAGAAAAAAATTGTGCGAAATACATTAAGGTTGTTCTGTCAAAAAATAGATTTCTGTTTTTTTGGTCTTAAAGTCTTTATTAGCTTCATATAAGACCATTCAGATAATTTTATTTTTATTTTTTCTCAATTTGTCGGCTAGAGAGGCATTTATAAGGGCATTTTTTGCTAAAATTGGTAGACAACTTTTTTAAGAACGACTTTAATTACAGCAATGAAATTTTGAATAAGGGTTTAAAAGCAGTAGGAGATAATCACTAGCTAGTTTTGAAAACGTATTTTTTTAATTGAAGCACAGTATAATTTTTTAGGGCGCAAGAAAAAATAGTAATAGGTTTTTTTACAAAAATTAAAATAGCTTATGTTTAAGTTCAAAATGAGTACTTGATAATAAGTGTAGCGCAATACTTCCTATGATAACAGCAAGACAGAAACTTGTGAACCAATTTTTTGGACTTTTTTAGGGCCTGTTACTCCTTGCAGTTAGACAAACCCGCAATACAAGTAGACGTACACACACATGTAACTCTACAGTAAAAATGGTTTATGTAGTGGTATTTTCGTACCTCTAGCCCCAAACCATCCCCACCACCAAACTGCTACTACAGTTACCGATGTCCACCGTGTGGGGTGTGTTGGCTATTTAGTTCCATTCTATTATGTAGTACACTTATGTTATTGTTACTATCGCTGTATACACTGTAGATACCAGACAACACTCGCCGTGTTCAGAGGAATATAAAAATAACAGTTGTGTTTATTTGTTGTTATTATTGTACGTATTTAAAGCGGAGATAAAATATCCTGATGTGGGACTAATGACTAATATTAGTCGATTATTTAAACTATCGAATCATTCGAATGAATTTAAAAATTAGTTGAATAGCCTTCTACCTCAATTGCGCGCAAGTTTCAGTATTTCAATGCTAATCTTTAGTTGAGTCGGCAATCGAATATTTCTGTCATCCGCTTGATTAATTCTGCAATCTATCCTAAAGAATACCATTTAAAAAAATAGCCTACGTGAATTTTTAATATAATTATAATATTTTAACGAAATAACATTAAGTGGGTAGTCAACCCAGAAAATGAAAATGAAAAATTCTGGCTATAATTTATCATTATTTACTTTAAATGAAAGAGTAATTTACTAGTAATGATCTACCATTTGAACCAAGCCAAAAAATTAATTACAGCCCCTAATATAAGGGTGAGGTTGGAAAAGCGGGCTTTTACGGGGAATCAAATATCTCAGGAACCAAGAAAGATATCAACATGATTCTTATGCTACAAAATACGGAAAATTGCTGTCTATTATCTGTTGTATGCGCTTGTATGTATATTTTCTTACAAGAAATTTATTGAAGAAAAACCATATTTTCAAAAACATTTATTTTATGTATTCAATTATTTTTTAACTAAATCCCTATTAAGGTTTTTGTAATAATCATTCCACAGATAATAGAGCAAGAAATTATGAACATTTGAAAAAATCATCGTTCAAATATCTCCAATATAAACCAAAATATTTAATTCCCATGAATGTACAATCATGCAAAAACTTACATTTCCAGAAAACTTAAAGCTGTTGAAGGAATAATATCATTCGCCTAGTGAGCTTTATTTTAAACAGATGTTTTTACAACTTTTTGTCAACGTACAAACAAAGTAAACAAATGTTGTGCTTCAGAAAATTTTAAACTTCAAATAAATGCAAAAAAAATCAAAATTTAAAAAAAAATCATCTTCTTGAGTTAACTACCCCCTTAAAAGCAATAATTTTATAATTATTATATTTAGTATTTTAAGGGTTTAATCGTAAAAAATAATATTGTTTCTTAAAATTTCTAAAGCCAATATTCTAAAGCAAAAATTACAAGAGTATAACGAAACTTAGTCCCAATTTAAAAAATCTGATGTGAAACACACACGACTTTCTCTGGCCAATGTAAGTAATGAACAGTAATACCATGTTTAAACATTAGTAAACAACGTAAAATGAACAATAGTCATCTCCGTGGCCTAGTGGATAGCGCGCTAGTCAACTAAGCGGCTAGGGTCTGGAAATTATAACGTACCAAAACCCATCGTTAAATTTTCTTAATCCACCTTAGTCGCTAATAACCAAGTTGTTGATGCGACTTTAAAGAAACAAAAAAAATGAAAATCAACCTAAATGTTCGATTTAAAAATACGAAAAATCACTCTTTGACGCTAAACTAAGCTCTGTAGAGAAATACGATTTGAATAAAAGTCGTAGGTATTTTAATTTCCTATAATTTTTATTATATACAGTTTTGTCGTAAAATGCATACTAAGGCCATAACCTTTAAAAAAAATCCCATTTTTATAGATTTTTCACGAAAAATAACCAGAAAATCACTAATTCCCACTAAACTAAGCGTTGTACAAACAAATGTTAGGAATAAAAGTTGTAGGTTTTAAAATGTTTTACAACCTCAATTACACATGTCTGCTCTAAAATGCATATTAGGGCCGCAATTAATAAAAACAAACATTTTTTTATTTTTTTCTACGAGAAGACACCCTTTCCTAGAATTTCAACAGAAATTCTTTAGACATAGCGCTTACCCTATCTTGTAAAGCACAGAAAATGTAGTAGTAAATGAGGCGATTTAAAAAAAATTCTTTAGAGCCGTTTTTGAGAAATAGCAATAGTGAAAAATTGCACGAACAAACTGCTACTTCTGGTTGGCCATTTTAATTAAAATGTTTGTATCGAGTCCTCTAGTGATACCTAACTTAAGTTTCAAGTTTTAACTTCTTAAGTTATTCCTTTCGTGAGATATTTTGTTCACACACAACAATCGCTGAATACATGTTTTTTCTGTTCAGGGGGTCTGAAAACGTGTTTATATCTAGTGAAAATCGATTTCGAAAAATGGACATGAAAACTCGATCAATCACAAAAATAACACACAGTAACCTGTACATTTTCCTGTACGATAGAACTGACAGACTGATACAAGATTTAAATCACTCTATACTTTTCATGATAAATTAAAAACTGATGTTTGTTTGAGCAGTGCAGGCGCCGACAGGTTGTTACATGCTTGCCTTTATCTCTACTACACCGACTAATCATAGTCGGTCATCCGTGTTACTCGCTCTTGACTAGTATCCGATTACTTCTAGGTCTGCCAAACTCGGTCCAACCGTCCGACTAATACAATACATATCAGTCGAATTAGTCGATTATTGAAATTAGTCACTGACTTAATAGTTGATAGTAGGAATTAATAACAATTAGTCTTTATTCAATGACTGTTAAATATCACAGAATAGATTACGTCAATACAATACCATATATTTTACAAAATTAAAGCTAAAATACTGTATACATAGTGCAACAAACACAAAACTTAATCAAGAAAAAATATACCAACAAAACGTTTTGCAATAATAACGTTGTTTTTTCAATAATAAAAATGAATCATTTAAAAGTCATCTAACTTTTAATTAAATTACTAAAAGATTATTTGAGCCTTCCCATAGTGAAAAAGTTGTGTCGACCGACCTGCCAAAAAATTCTTCCGTCTTATAAAACAAGTTCTTTATCAACCAAGAGCGGATTTTTGTCCTGAATTTTTTTATTGGCACCGCCCTAACTGCTAAAGGCAATTTGTTAAATATTTTCACTCAATGGGTAAAAATATTAGGGCTTGTATCCCTCAAACAAGTACGCGGAACATCCAGATCTGTCCTAAATCTTGTTTGATACCCGTGGACATCAACCCTTAGCTTATGCGTATTCAAGTTTTTGTTACGTGTATCAGCGAATAGAAGATGTATAAATTATTTTTATACTGGAATGATTTTCAATTCCTTGATAAGGGTTTTGGAATGCTGACGCAAAGGTTTGTTAAGTTTTATTCTCATTACCTTTTTTGAGGCAACAAATTTTTGTAACCTGAAGAGTTATGACCCCATAAATGAATGCCTTAGGTAAGCTGGCTCTGGTAAGAGAAAAATAAATCGACTAGAATGTATTTAGTGGGACCAAAGGCTGAGTTTACGGAGGATGAGAAGCACCCTTGATAACTTTCCGCAAACATTCTGCACATGCCACTTCCAGCTCAAGTCAGAATCTAACTAGTAACCTACAAATTTTACCACTGTATTACGGCTGGCTATATCCTTGAAACGTGAAAAGACAAAATTCTGTTCTACGTACATTTATACGTACATGGGCCTATTTAACACAAACGAATTAGCTGCAAGTCATTCCTTGGTCAAATCAATTCATTTTTTATTAATTCTTCCAAATCCTCTACGTGCTTACAACAGTTAATTAAATTAACATAATCCGCGTACATAACGTCATGTGACGTTTGATTTTCTCTCCAAGGTACATGTGACTTAAAAATGTTTGTCGTAAAATGTATACTAAGACCGCAATCTTAAAAAATTCCCATTGTTTTACAGATTTTCGTGAAGAAAAATAAACAGAAAATCACTAAACCGTTGTACTAAACAATGTTACAAATAAAAGTTGTAAATTTTTTTAAAATTTTCTATAAGTTCAATAATACATTTTTGTCACACAATACGTACTAAGACCTCAATCTTAAAAAAATCCCATGTTTTAAAGATTCTCAAGAAAGAAACCGAAAATCAATAATTGACGCTAATATAATTATTAAGCGTTGTACAAAAACATGTTTGAAAAAAAAGTTGTAGGTTTTTAAATTTTCTCCATCACAGTAAAACTATCTATATTTTACTATTAACTATCTATATTTTTGTCACAAAATTTAAAAAATGAATCAGGTTGTGTACATAACCGGTTTTATACTTATAATTTATTTTGAAACCAGTATTTCAAATGTTTTGATAAAATCTAGGAATTCTGAGAAAACATAATACCAATTTTTTTAAGTCACATAGACAGCTTGGTCATTAGCGACTACTGTGGGTTTTGGAAAGAGGCAATAAAATCATGTA